>CP139509.1:87978115-88500061 GCA_021014915.2 Artemisia tridentata subsp. tridentata
TCATTTAAAATGAAGATTACAGGAGATCTTTTATTTGTTTAAACATATTCGGTCTTATCATTATTGTTAAGTCTTCTTGAGCAAGTATTGTAAACCTAATCTCTAGTATATAAAGAGATGTAGGTCGTTAGTTTTGTGTATCCAGAAAATGTAGAACTCCAGTGTGTGTTGGTTAGCAAACGTGTTCTTGTACACGTTTGCTTGTTAGTTGTTTGTTTTATTGATGAATAAAGAAACGCGTTTCAGTTTAATATCACAACCTTGTTAACATTATTGTTCTTGTTAATTCCGCTATTATTATCAATGATGTTTTCCTAGATGGGCTTAAATGGGACTCAACAATTGGTATCAGAGAGGGTGGCTCTCGATATCTAGGATCTACAAGGTTGGTGTTGGAGCAGATTCGAAGAAAAGGAGCAGATCTGGTCAAAGGTCGAGGTATAATCAGTTTTTATTTTTTATTATCGATTCATTATGATCTGATGTAATTGGGTTAACTGATCGGTAATAAATATTCTATCCTCGTACTGTTGTGCAATAAATTGGACGGTGGTTATTGTTAATTGTATCCTCGTACAATTAATGATGGTGGGCTATGAATTTATTGCCTGTGGCTTTTGTTTGTGGTTAATTAATTGATCGATCAATAAAGGGTTTGTCGTACTATTTGGTGTAATCTCGTACGGCATTAATGAGCTGTTATTAATTGATGTCAATTGGCTGTGGATGAGACAAGGATTATTTAATGTGCGGCTGATAATCAATGATATATTCATATTATGTTTGTTGCTAGTGATTGAAGATTTGATGCAGGCCAGTGGTATATTGATTTTTGATTGGTCAATGAACATGGGTTGGTACTCCGTGTTTCACATCGCTGGTTTTTCCTTTGTCGTCTACAGTTGGTTTGATTTAATTGGAATTCGCCCGTACAGATCAGTGTGGGCCAGATTATGTGAATTAATGCTGGTTGACATTAATTCTGGCTTCTACAATTTTAATTCTGGTCTACAATTTTAAGTCTGGTCTGGTCGTTGATTAAGTCTGGCGTTAGGTCTGCTTTCGGAAGTTAAGTCTGGCGTTAAGTCTGGTTTCAAAAAATAAAGTCTGGTCACCAGACTTAACTAAATCTGGTCTTCGAATATTATTTCTGCTCATGGGTGTTCGTTATTTTTTTTTGGTTTTCGGTGAATACTGGTTGCTCAAGTTTTGGATCTTGGACGATATGATGGCTTGGTTTATTATTTTGGTTTGGTGTTTACGAGCTGTTTCCTAACGTAATGATGTCGTGGGTCCGGGACCACACGAATTATTATTGGGTTTGATCTAGGATCAAATGGTCAGTTATGGTGAGGATGGTCTAGGACCCCAAGACCCATAGCTAAGGTGAATAAACATGTCTTGTTCGTACTAAATCAGATACTATTTTAAGCCGAATTGAAGTCCGAAGATTCAAGAGATGGATCATGATACATTCTTTATTTTTATGGCTTGTTGGGTGATTATTTGAAGAAGACGATTAAATATTATTTATTTGATGTTGTAGTTGAGTTTCACAGGTGCGTGTTCTTATCATATCTCAAATGGCCATCAACATTTGGAGATAACTTGCTTGTTTTATACGGTGGTGACAAAGATTTGATGAATATAGCAAAAGTGTGTGATCTATTGTACCTCTCCTGTGCTTAATGCTCACATTTGCTAGAATTTATCAAGAGGTCCTAGTAGCCTACTTCTTGAGATAAGTTTGGAGTCACATGGATAGTGCAAGATATAAGACGTAAATTTGGGAGATTTAACTTCTTCATCATGTTCGTTATATTCAGTTTTCTTCATCAAATGATCAGTTCGTAGAGCCTACAGAGTTCGTGATTCAAGAGATGGTAAACATGCTTAGTTTCAGGGGAAGCTTGTTTAACCATCTACATGCACCACTTAAGGGGAAGCGTTTAATTCAAGTTGCATTGAAGACCCCTATTGGATGATTACAAAAAGGGGAAGAAGATTGTGTTGCAGCTTGCTTATCATTTGTGGTGACGTGTTCAAGTCAAGGGGAAGCATTGAAGATTGTTTTGTAATATCAAATAGGGGAAGATTGTTGGGAATTATAATTTGATTATTACAAAACAAGAAGGACCGAAGATGACAAATGAATAATCTTCATTTAAAATGAAGATTACAGGAGATCTTTTATTTGTTTAAACATATTCGGTCTTATCATTATTGTTAAGTCTTCTTGAGCAAGTATTGTAAACCTAATCTCTAGTATATAAAGAGATGTAGGTCGTTAGTTTTGTGTATCCAGAAAATGTAGAACTCGAGTGTGTGTTGGTTAGCAAACGTGTTCTTGTACACGTTTGCTTGTTAGTTGTTTGTTTTATTGATGAATAAAGAAACGCGTTTCAGTTTAATATCACAACCTTGTTAACATTATTGTTCTTGTTAATTCCGCTATTATTATCAATGATGTTTTCCTAGATGGGCTTAAATGGGACTTAACATCCACGTTGGCAATCCGTGCGTGCTTGAGCTCAAATCCACCCTTAGATCTTCCCTTGATCAACAATCTTTCATCTCTGGCCTTTGGATCAAAATTGATGCGTGTTCGGACCAATCAGCAGCTGCCATGTGTCATTCTTCTCGTCAAGGTCTTCTAGAAGGGCCAATCATTGTCCTAAATACCCTTAATTGTGGTAAAAGTTGTACGGTAAAACTAGGGTTCTTGTGGCTACAGTAAGATTTCTGGGTTGGTGAATTTTTGGGGAAAAGGTTTTTGGGCGCGTTTGGATTGTTTATTATTTTTTTGACCGAAGTTTTAGTTAAAAGCTTTGACCGGGTGTTTTAGTGGGTCGGGTTTTGGGTTTAAGTGAATGGGCTGGGTAAGTTAGACTTGGGCTTTGGTATTTGGGGTTTTATTTTTGTTTAGGATTGTGTAGATTGGATTTGGTTTGTTGGATTTAAAGTGAATCCGGGTAAGGTGTAGTATTTTTAGGATTTGTGTTTTTAGTGAAGGATCATTTTTGTAACTTCTGATTTTCTAGGGACTGATCATGCCATTTTTCAAAAGTAGATCCAAGGGCTGAAATTGACAATCTCTGAAAATATGAGGACCTCTGTTGACTTTTTGACCATAATTACTTCCCGGCATCGGCTAAAAATAACACTTCCATATCTCGTGCTCGGTTTCCCGGTTCTTTGCTTGATTTTGTCCTTTTCTTCGATATCCGTGCCTGCATATGTAAAAACACAAAAACACAATATATTTGGCATTTTGGTCGGGTTTTTGGTCATTTTGGGTCCGGTTTTGGTCGAGAAATGGTATGTGTTTAAGCACATACCAAGGGGTTACCATATTACTAAGGCAAAAAGGCCGAAGGGCGCATGACGCCCAAAGACGGCCGACACCCAAAAAGGGGTCGCCGCACTACTAAGGCAAAAAGTATGTCGCCTAAAATGGTTCACACCCAAAAAGGGTGGCCATATCTACAAGTAAGCCAAAAAGGCCGAACGGCGTATGTCGCCCTGAAATGGTTTATACCCAAAAAGTGGTTGCCATTGATAATTAAGGCAAAAAGGCCGAACGACACGGGACGCCCTCTAACATATAAACTTGTACCTCCGGAGCTATGTAAATAGTGAAGGTCATAAAAAACAAGTGTTTGTTGGACATTTACCATCAAAACTTAAATCAAACGTTAGCTTGTACCTCCGGAGCTATGCAGTGGCGACGATAATAAAAAATAAGTGTTTGGTATACATTTATGATTAAAATATAAATGATATATAATGACGCTTCACAAACAATAATGATCATGGTAGAGAAGTTATGTTTTATCGGCGCAGGAAACAAAGGGATGGGATAAAGGACATGTATGACTTGCGGCTTCAAAGTAAAGCCAGCAATGCAGTCCGTAACCATTCGGAAGCAATTATGAAAAATATATAGCATCATTGACTATGTCAAACGCATGTGGTCTGATAGACCCGACCCGACCCGATCCGTCCGAACGTCAAGTCAGGAGGCCCGAATGGAAGACCCAGATGGAATACATGGATGAAAGGTCTGGCCGAACGGCGCATGATGCCCAAAGACGGCCGCCACCCAAAAAAGGGTCGCCACGCTGTTAAGACAAAAGGGCCGAAGGGCCATATAGTCTCAAGAGGCTAGAAAACGCAAAGCAAAGCGGCCGGGCCAACCTTGCCAATTTAAGGAATAAGTCACTCCAGGATGAGGATAATGCAATATATATATATATATATATATATATATATATATATATATATATATATATATATATATATATATATAAAAGAGGTGGATGCAATACATTTTATAACTGACGAAGTAACCGTACGGACAAATTTAAAGACGTACAAAAATGCATACAAATCATTCGAGTCACAAATTATTACATTCATCCGAGTTATGTCAATTGTTCCCAAACTTATGCCAATGGCCCGAAGGCCTTACATCTTCCAAACAGTTCTCATCAAAGCAACAAAGATTAAATAAGCTTCACAAGAAATCCGGAATAGCCTTTATCCGTAGTTAAAACGGAGGCACCCGGATTTCAATAACAATCAAGTCTTTCAGGGAGCTGATGCATTCTCTTCCGTTACGGAGTCTTGGATAGGAGGGGCTTGGATTTCAAGAGCTCCGGAAACAGGACCGGTAGAAGCCTCAGCCTTGTCCGTCTCAGTTGGAGGGGGCGGTGCTGGATCAGGGAACATGTTCATTATTTCCGCAAGGGGCTTGTGATAAGCGTTGCTGATCTTCTCAACATATGGATACTCCGCGGTGAACAACCCATCGTACAGAGGTTGAAACTTCGTATTGGCCTCCATGTCCGAATCATCCACCTCTGCCAGAACTTTAGCCAAATCCTCCGGCGAACGATCCAAGGAGACACCCTCTAAAAATCCAAATTGGGAAGACAGGCTGAAGGGAACGTGTTACACCCGTATCCCGTTGAGGTACTATATATGTATATATCATGTTATGTATATTAAGAGTTATGTGTTATAAGTTGGCTAGATAAATAAATGTATGGTCAAGTTAGAAAGAATGAAACTAGAAGGGCTAAGATTGCCAATTTAGCAAAGTTTATTAGTTAAATGTCCTAGCCTAGATAATTTTAGAAAGATCCAGGCTTTTCTATCTTGGTCTCATTTGTGAAGGTCGACTTATAAGAGAAAAGAGGAGGGAAGAGCAAGATTCTAATTCAGCTCAAATCTTCCATTTTGAAGTAATCAAATAAGCCTTGAGAACCCTTAATTGTGATTCTCATATCAAGTAAGTGCTTTTCCCCAAATTATGAAATTAGGGTTCTTGAAGTGAAAATTGAGTATAATGAGTTAAGGTTGATAAATTATGATTTGTTAGTTATATTAGCCCTAATTTGTGATGAATGTAATATAGGAAGCAAGAAGGAAGTGAAAAGTTATTGCTAGTAAAGTGGGAATTGAGAACCAAGGTAAGTATATTTGTATAACATGTTCTTGATAGCTTTATCATACTCTTGATATGATAATGTGTTATGTTTGTTAGCTTTATCATGTTTGATTTACATGGTAATGGTGAAGGATAGGGTATAGGGTGCGTTAGCTAGTTATGGATCCATTACTAGGCTTAGCTTAGTTAGTCGTCGGGCTAACTATGGGATGAGGTTCAACCTTAGGGGTTGATCGTGTTTAGGCCGACTATGTTGGCGTGAGGTATGTGCCCCTATATCGCTAGCTTAACTAGTGGTAGACTAGTTATGGTTATGGTATGGTTTATGTATATGTTGTTAGCTTGTTATACCATGTACCTACTAAGCGTTTCGCTTACATGTTTAGTTGTGATGTTTTCTTGATAGGTGCCGTTGAAGCTAGTAAGGGTAAGGAGAAGATGTAGCATGATTTGCTATTGGTAGCTTAGTTGTGGACTTGGTAAGTAGAAGTGTTCATCTTTTGGATCAAGTGTTGAAAGTTGGAAGCCCCAAGTGCCACCCTCTTTTTGGTAAAAATCTTGTGTCTAACATTGGTCTTTTAGTATCTTCAAGTCCATGTATATTGTTATGTTAAGTCTTGTAACTTTGGTAGGGTCAAGGACGTTCAAGTAATACTTGTATGGTTATTGTGCTAGTTAAGGGGTGTTTGGCATATGTATGTTTCCACCCATTTTGATAACTAAACGGGTCATGTAACCGTGGAACAAGTTTGAATTGATAAGTTAATGAATTTGGTCAAGTTTGATGTAAAACGGAAGTCGTATGGGCTGTTTGTAGTGAAAATGGGTCAAAACGGGTTATTTGCATAACCCGTCTAATTTGTAAAGTACCCTTTCGGGGAGTCATTCGGTAAATGTTTTTGTATGAAAATGAGCCCATTGATATACTAAGTAAATCTAGAAAGTTTGGTTAGATAACGAGTTCGGGAGGTTGGGTTTTCAAGCGCGGAACTTGAAAAATGTTTCGGGAGATCAACAAGGTCTGGTTCAGCCCAGTTTTGGACCCCCAGCCGGCGGCTGGGAAATCTCAGCCGGCGGTTTGGGCTGATTTTCAAATTTTGGCGATTTTCAAAAATTCATATCTTTTAAACCGTAAGTCGTCACGGGTCGTGTCACCCGTCGTTTTGAAGGTAATTGAGTATAATTTCATTTAAAAATAGTCTCAAGGTCTGATTGTGTATAGATTTTTGTCAGTTGTCAAAAGAGTGACAGTATGTCCGTAAAAGTCAAGCGTTTCCGCACAAAAAGTTTTAATTTTTGGCCTAAGCGGGCACGAGGTGTAACAGAACGGCCAAGTGCTGCTTATACTCATGGCTGTTTAGGAGCCGACGGACCATCTGCGGAATAAATTCTTTGACAACCTTGAAACGTTTCATTTCTGTTTGGCCCAGTCTGGCGGTCAAATCCCTCTTCTCCTGATGAAGCCCTGAGTTTTCTTCCTCCTCCTCACTCAGTTTAGCCTGGATCTTTCCCAACTCAGCTTCCAAAGCACTGATCCGCTCCGCGGAAGCTGTCCTCTCCTCGTCCCTCTCCTTCTCCAAACCCGAAATGCTACCCATGAGATCCGACTCTCTCACCATACAATTGGTATGTTCATGCCTCAGCTTCTTGAGTTCCTCCGCGTCTGGCCCAACATTCCCACATTGTTGATGGGCCCGATACAATTCACTATGTTCATTAAGGAGGGACTCAAATCGGAATAGGAGGTCCGACTGAGCAGTGGCCCCCCGACCCAACAACATCCAGGCCCTTTGACAAGCCGCTGCATCGCTCAAGTTTTCCAGATACAACTCCTCCCGGGGAGGAGGCAGATTGATCATCAGATTCCGGCAAACCTTCCAGTTGGCCAAGCGGTCGTCCTTCCTGACCGACCACTCCGGAACAAACAAAGCTTCCGGATCATCATCACCATAAACCCTTTTCTTGCCACGGCCGGAAGCGGAAGCAGAGGAGCCCCCTGAAAGAGAAACAAACAACGCGGCCGTTACTGATAATTAAAAAAAAAAAAAAAAAAAAAATGGAAAATGCACACATAAACGCGTCCGAACGGCTTACCAGTGTCAGCAGCCCCAGACTGGAAGCCCGCACCCTCACCACCCTCCGGTTGCTTCCTCGTCTCTTTCGGACGTAATGACCGGATGGGGTAGGAGCAGGAATAGGGTGTTCCGAATTGTCTAGGTCCACCACGTCAGTATCCTCATTCGGCCTACTTCGTTTGACCGGACGAACCACACCGCTTCCCCCTCACCACGCTGAACGCGGAGTTTGGTCTGGCTGACCCTTCCCCCCTGCTGAGCCTGATGCGCCTGCCGGGCGGCAGCTTGTTCTTGTTTCCTTCGCTTGGCCTCTAGAACTTTCTCATTGGCCACCTCAACCCTCCTCAGTTTGGCCATTTTCTCTGGGATATCAGTATTGGAGGGGGCCGGAGTGGTCACATGTAACTCGTGGGATTGACCTTCACGGTATTGATCCCCCTTTACCATGGATTCACCCTTTCGGATTTTTCGCTTAATCAAGTACTTAGACATCGTTATAGCTGCGGAAAGTGAGAATGCAAGACAGTTAGAAATAAACATGCATAAATACATCAAAAAAAAAAAAAAAAAAAAAAAAAAAAAAAAAGATGGAAAGGGGAAAAAGCAAAAGCTGTAAGGCTATACCCTTTCCCTCGGCATCTTTCAGTGCCACCCGGTAGCCGGGATGGTTCTGTTAGGAATATAAATATTCATCTGAAGACTCGGTCACCCCGAGTACTCATTAGCACTTAATAGCTCGTAGGATTATTAGTAATATTAATAGTAGATTAGTTAATATAGAACTTGTGGAGTGGGTCGGGTCTTTACCCTCTGTCAGCTCACTCCACAGCCCACTCGGGGCATAATATGTAATAGTATATATACCCCTCTCCACCTAGGGAGAGGGTTGGACCTTTCATTCAAGTTAATACATTATACTTCACTTTCTCTCTCTAAGGTTCCAAACTCTCCACTTCTCTCTCTAAAACTCTTCTATTCGATCCATCTCTACTCACATACTTGTGTTATTAGTTAGTGAACATCTTACAATTGGTATCAGAGCCATGGTTAGGTTCATATGAGTTCATGTTCACGGATTTCATTGATTGTGTTTAGGGTTTTTGGTTCGAATTGTTTTCTTGGGAAAATCACTTGTACGACTCATGTTTGTGGTTAAATCTGTGAAAACCGTGTACTTTCTTGTTCAAGATTGTTACATAAGCGTTGTTTTGTTGCTGGGTTGGTTGTTTCTATCGATTTGTGGAGTATTTGGTCAAATCGTTTGGTGTTTGCAAAAGTGTTCTTGGCTGCGATTTGAGTTGCGCCCAGAAGTTCTTCGCTGCGATTTGATCAGTTGGGAAATTGGTAGTTGCGATTTGGTTTATCTTGGAGTTTGCGATTTGACTTATTACTCAAAAGGGAAAAAGAAGTCAAATCGCTAGAAAGCGACAGTTTTGGCTTATTGTGGGTTGCGACTTGATGAGATAGTGACAGTTTGTCCGGTTGTGAGTTGCGATTTGACTCTAGCGATTTGAGTTGTTCCGGTTGCGATTTGACAGTTGCGACTTGGGTCTTCTGGTTGCTATTTGCTTACTGCGATTTGAGCCCACTCTGTTGCGATTTAACGCTGTGACTTGTGACTTGAGTCGTTGCGATTTGATCTTTGCGATTTGACTTACGATTGACAAATTGTGATTTGACAAGTTGCGATTTGACTTATTGTGATTTGACTGATTGCGATTTGACCAGTTGCGATTTGACGTTGCGAGTTGACTCTTGCGATTTGACATATTGCGATTTGGTTGATTGCTATTTGACCCATTGCGATTTGACAATTTGCAACTTGACTTGTTACGATTTGATCAAATTAAGATTTGACTAGTGTAACTTGAATTTTGAAAATCAATTGTGCAATTTACTCTTGGATCACGGTCTCATCTTGATTTTGTAAAGCTTCGCGAAAGAAACGATTTCTCGGTCTAAATCAGAGATTTGTAAAATCCTGTGCACGTTCTTCACAATGACCACTAATTCAGAGTCCTTCATATCTGAGGTGCTTAAATTGTACGATGTTAATGATAAACATGTGGACTCCAATTCTGTACTACAAACAAACGTGTTTGATTCTGATAATGCTGGTGTGGAAATGTCATGGTCGAACTCTCACATGAAGCAGTGTCATCAGTCACTTATGGTGCTTAATGCAAAGGAAAGTCGCATTGAATGTTTTCGTCTACTTCATTCACATCTCAAGGTTCTGTTTGAAAAACCTGAACACGTGATGGGTTACACACAGGCTTTCACAACACTCTTTGGTCAGGATGTTCATGATTTCACAGTCAAAATGACTCTATATTTAGATCAACTTGAACAACAGCTTGACAAAGAAGAATTCTCTGAAGCAAGATCCAGAGCAGCTTTCAGTGTGATCAACCACCAGCTCCAAGTGTTTATTGATTCGCAATACACAGAGGATTATGATTATGACAGTGAAATGACGAAAAAGTGTTTTGCCAACTACACTGGAACTGAAGTTAACGTGTTCAGAATCAAATTACTCCAACTCTTGAGTCATGTTAAAGGGTTCATCATTGAAAAGGCACAACTTATGGGAAACGAGACAGAGTCAGATAAGCATGATTTGGATGCAGATCCCAGTCCATTAAATCACCAAGTACCATCTGCCGAGGTACATTTGGCTAATCAACATAATGGTCTTTCTAATGAACCAATACATACTGATCAAATTATACCAACTTATGACTCATATCTGTTGGAAAAGACTGATAGCAATATCACATCTGATTCAACAAATATGAATCACAAGGGGGGAGAAATTGGTCAGGATGTTGAACATGATAATACATCAAGTTCCTTGCTTACAACTGAGTTTTCCAAATCAAATGATATGATTGAAAAGGGTGTCTATCTTGAACTTTCAAAAAGATTTTTACAGCTTGAAAAACATTGTATTTCTCTTGAAATTGCAATGCAACAAAAGGAAGAAAGTTTTCAAACAAGGCTACCATGTGAAAATCCGGAACTCCCTGAATTCCGTGAATTCTTTATTATAAATGATTTGAAAGCTCAGCTAGAAGCAAAGAACTTGACGATAAAAAACCTGAAAAACAGTTTGGCTGAAATGCGCGACATTTGCAATAAGGTTAAGACTAAACATGACACTAAAGTAGCTGAATTACTTGCTGAAAATGAGACTTTGAAAATGCAATGTAATGATCTGTGTGATTCAATCAAAGAAACGAAATCTAAGCTTATAGAACAGACAACCTCTTTGATTGCCAAGAATGATGAATTCAAAGCTCAAATTCAAGTGAATGGGTTCACAATCACTGCTCTTAAGAACGAGTTGAGGAAATTAAAGGGAAGTAGTGTGAATACTAAGGTTGCTAAACCATCAATCTTGGGAACACCTGTTTCACAACCTCTTAGAAGCCATACAGTTGTTAGACAACCAAATGCGTTTAGATCTGAACGACCAAAACCTTCTAACCCGAGGTTTGCAACACAATCTAGACCAAATGTTCAGACAGTTAGTGGTCGTTCTAAGGCTCAATCTTATAAAGTTAAGACTAAGGATGAAAATGCTCATGCTAAGGTTCGATCCCCTAAGGCTAGAACCTACTACAGGCCGGTAGGATCAATGAGTTATGCTCAGAAATCTAGTGAGCATATTGCTGTAGGACTAAATTCTACCTCTAAATCTTGCCTTAAGTGGTTACCAACGGGTAGAATCTTTAAGATGATTGGTCTTAGGTGGATACCTATTAGTACAGATGGCATGTCAAAACGTGACTGTGAAACTGCAAATAATTTGGATACCTATGTCACTAACCCATATAAAAGCATGCAAAATCGTCATGTTAGTGCAGGGAATTCTTATTTAAGTGCAGGTACATCCACCGTTTCCTTCAAGGAAAAACTCAGAGTGTGGCGGCCAAAAAGACTGAAATCTCCTAACTTGGGGGTTCAGGAAACTCAACAGTGATGTAAAGGCACAATGATTTCTGAACAAATCAGTTCAGGACTCGTGCTGCAACAGTCTATCTTGGGAAGAGTGTCAGTGGGACTTCTTCATGTATCCTGTGTATATATTCTATATTCACAATATTGTATAGGTATATAATGTTTATATATAGATAGATTTAAAAAAAAATTAAATTAAACTGAATAATTTGTTGTTCTAGGCATGTCTTCTGGTTATCGATAACATTTACGGCCCTAGAAATGTCATTCAATAATGACACGGGACTTTAAATGAAGCTCGAACAGAAGTTAAAATTGAATAATTAAAACATGTCTCAATGGCTTGCTATTACTTTAGATTGCAACCCGAGTTTTAAAATGGGGAAAGCACGTCGCCTAAAAGACGGTTGTTCCTCCCACTGGGTGATGTTCACCCGGGCATGGATTACTTCATATCCGTGCATTCCCGATTTGATGTACGATTCAGTGCATCTTTTCTTGCAAAAGATATGCTTCTGTTTGAATTGCTCTCAAGATAAATTATTTCTCAATCAACGACTTCATTTCTTTTGTAGAAATCGGGTCATTGATTGAGGGGGAGAGAAATTTATGGCAATTCTCAGGGCATCCATGAGGTTTATTTAAGATCAATACAAGGAGTAATGTTGTGTTTCAATCAGTTTTTTTTTAGATTGCCTTGTATATACTATTATAGGGTATGTCTTGTAATTACTTGCAAAGTGTTTTTTTTCTAAGGGGTATATCAACTTGAGGACTAGTTATGCATTAGTGTAAGATAAATCTCATATTAGGAAAGACAGGGACCAAATCTGTCACGTTATGAAAGAAGTACTCTAGATACATATAAAGTGATCTTGCGATTTGACCCTATCTCAACCCATTCACAGTCAAACCTTAGACCATAATACTGTTCATCTTCTCTCCAATTTGCGATTTGCCTGATCTCTTGTTGAATCCGTGGAATCTATCCTAGGTATATAGTGAGTTGTGTTTAAATCAGTAAGATAGCTTAATTTACATAACTCGACTCTAATCCATCTCCACTATTTCCTAGGTTGTTCGATCGACTCATCATCCGTTTCTTGGTTAGTGCGTATTATTGTAAATTGCTTGGTGGGAAATGTTGTTTATCATGTGTAGATGTTAGGCTTAATCGCTACTTTGTCACTCATATCTTCTCTGTTTATAACTTTGATTTTCGTATGAATATTGACTCGATAAAAGTCAAATCATGCGCAATGTTTGTATATTCAGTAGGTTAAGATTGTGACTTAATGTTTGCATATTGTGTTGTTTGGATTTGCTGATTATGCACTTGCATGTATCCCTGTTGAAAGTGACTTAATTTTGATCTTCGATTCGAAGTGGCGATTTGAATCTAGGCTTATTGAATGCTCCTATCATATTAATGTTAGTTTGATAGAGGATTTGAAGATTCTAGGTTGTGAGTTGAGGAGTCTCTTGTGCTTTGATTATGTTTATGGGGTGATGTTCTTGATTGCGATTTGTCGAATCAATGTTCTTGGTAGCGATGTTCTTGATTGCGATTTTCCGAATCAATGTTCTTGGTAGCGATTTGAGAGGTTGTTAGGTGATTCTTGGTTGCGATTTGATATTATTTTATTTGTGATTTGTGTGTAAACAGTGATTTGGCTGATGTGATGTGACGTGTGTGTAAAGAGAAGTCAAATCAATTAACAGTGAATGTTTTTGTCTTTTTGTGACTTACGATTTGTCACTTGCGATTTGAATAAAATAATGTTTTGTACTTATCTTATCGCTACATCTGTGTGTTGAATATTTGTGAATATTTTATTGTATGCGATTTGATTATTATATTAGGGTCAAATCGCAAAGTGTACTATGTGGCTTGGAAACAATTTTATATTCATATCATGGGACCACCAGGGTTGCGATTTGCCCGTATCTGGTTGTGATTTGAATATTTAATTATTGCGATTTGACCTCGTAACTGACTGTTGCGATTTGAGTCATATTGCGATTTGATCATCTGAATGCTTGCGATTAGAGTGTTGCAATATGTGTTGCGATTTGATTCTTATACTTGTTTATTGCGACTTGTGTTCTTTGCGATTTGATCCTTAGATTAATTGCTACGTGATTGTTGCAATTTGGTTTAGTGTGGTTAAGTCTCATTCAAGTCCTTTATCTTGTCTAATGTCACTGCTTGCATGCTATACACTATGAGCATTCGATTGTCAAATCATTATGTGACTGTCTGTGATACCTTGGGTGCATCATGCTTCTAAACTGTGTTCTAACCTCGAGCATTAGCTCTTATCTAACACTGCATCTTTATGTTTGCTACCCTGTGAATGTATGTGTGCAGATTTAATGGCTAATACTTCTGGCAATACTCCTGCGGAACAAGCTCCCGCAGTCTTACCTCCTGTACGTTCAGATGATCAAATCTTACTGCATGACAGATGGGTTCCAATTGGAAGAAGCAACTACTATTTAGATATGGAGAAATCTCAACCCAACCCTATCTACAAAATCGCAGTAGACATACTGAAGGAAACTTCAATCTTCAGTGCATTCACAGCTTGCTCTGCCATTCCCGCCATATACATTCAGCAGTTCTGGAACACGGTGAGTGTGAACAGAGACACTGGTTGCTACAGTTGTCAGCTGGATGAACAATGGTTTGAGCTTACCAAAGACACCCTTAGAGAAGCCCTGCACATCTCTCCGATCGTTACAAACAAACCATTTTCTCCACCACCACTCCCCGAGGACCTCATCAACTTCGTCAATGATCTGGGTTACCCCACAACAGTCAACACGCTATCTTCCGTAATCACTAATGACATGTATCAACCTTGGAGGGCTATTATCACGATCATTAACATGTGTCTTACTGGAAAAACTTCAGGGTACAAAAGACCAAGAGCTCCTGTACTACAAATTCTATGGGGAATCGTTAAAAGAGCCAACATTGACTTTGCCGAAAGGATCTGGGAGGAATTCACTCACTCCATTCATACCTTCCTTGAGGACAAAATGAAACTGGAGTTACATCTAGCTAGCAAGAAATCGGTCAAGAAGCTGTTGATTCCAAGCATCAGATTCACAAAGATAATAATTCATCATCTTCATTCCCTTCACAAGTTTCATTCAAGATCTGGTTCACCTCTCCACCTGCCATCTGAAGAACATGTTCTGGGAAACCTTAAGTTCTCTGCCAAAGGAACCAAACAAGAAATCTTTGGAATGAATATACCTGAATCCCTCATCTCAAATAACATTCGACATGTGTCGTATTATCAGGACTATCTGAATAGAGTGGCCATGTATCAAAAGTCTCTTACGGATAGGCTAGGTGGTGATACTGGATCCCTTGCATCAAAAACTCAGAAAGTAATCAAGCCAAGTCAACCTAAATCAAAGAAGAGAAAGGATGCATCCCCTGTAGTCAATGCTCCTAAGGAAGCTAAGAAACTCAAAAGGAGTACTGTAGGCAAGAAACAGGGATCCAAGAAACTTCAACTGAAAAGTCAAGTTGTTAATGAAGAAGTTCTTGTATTTGAACCAACTCTGAGAGATGAGGATGATGGTGATCTCCAACAGGCTCTGGAACTTAGTGCTAAGGAATATGCAGAGACAACGGGTCGGTCTTCCAAAGGAGTAATCCTCAAAGAACCTGACACTGGAGGACCTCAACCTATGCCGGTAGTAGAAGGCAAGGGAAAAGGTATTGCTTCAGCAGAGCAAGCAGCTCAAACTCTTCTGGATATTTCATCTCCTGCATCCAAGACAACCACCACGCAGTTCATCCTTAAGAAACGTGAAGCTGAATCATCCAAAGGCGTTGAATCTCCTATAAGTGCTAAAGAGAAATCCCCAAGTTTAGAAGTCGATCTAAACTCCAGTGATACGGAATCCGACGAACATTCAACAATGGAGAAGAATGCAGATATAAAAGTTCCACAAGCTCAAGGAAATGATGAACTAGAGAAAGACAAAGTTGAAAAGGAAATCCAACACCCAGTAAAGGAAATAGCTGAGGACCCTTCTCATGAACCCTTACATGATGAATTTGTAGCTTCTGCATACCCAAGTGTTCAAGAAAACCTGAAAATGAAGATGGATGATCACTCACATGTGGAGGAACCAGCGGGGTCAACTGGCACTTTGTCATCTCTCAAAACCCTTGATCACGACTTCACATTTGGTGATCAGTTTATTGCAGACAAGCCTATAGATGCTGATGCTGAAAATGAAAAGTCAACAGATGAAAAGGAGGTTGAGTCGATGGTATCGGTCACAATTGAACAAGACATGTCTGCAATCCAATCTATGGCAAATCCAACCTCTACAACAACACCAATCATAGTCATTCCATCATCTGAAGCAACCACGACCACAACGGTCACCACTGAAGTTCCAATCCCACCACAGAAATCTACCATCACCAGTTTAGAATCACAACTTTCAACGGCCCTCAAACGTCTTGCGGATCTTGAATGCCTGAATCTACCACAAGTTGTTTTAAATCACGGCCGTAGGTTGTCAAAGCTGGAAGATCTTAATATAGAACATAAGGCAATTATTGTTGTTGATGAACATGCTGAAGTGGCAGTGAAATGGGCAATGGAAGCACCAATGAGAGCTCGATTCAGAGATCTTCCCACCATTGACATGAAGGAAATACTTCACGACAGAATGTTTGAGATAGGTCAGTACAAGGGACATGAAGATCATCAGAAGCTATACAATGCCTTGGAAAAGTCGATAGAACGTGACAACATTGATCATCTCATGCATGAATTGGATACTCAACGAAAACGGAAGAAGAAGAGGCAAGACAATCCCAGTCCACCACCAGGATCTCCACCACAGCCTCCTCCACCATCAGGTGCTTCTGGAGCAGCAGGGTTTTCTGGAGCATCAACTGAACAGGATCAGACTAAATCATCCACTGAAAAGGATCAGACTAATTCATCTACTGGTCCCAGCTCCTCAAAAACTGTCTCATCCTCTGGTTATGCTGCTTGGTCGACTGTCGACACCAGATTCAGACCTTCAGTTTCTTCCATCCCAGAAGAATTCATCATTCACGAAGAATCAGTTGTAGAAGATCAAGATTCTCACTCAGATGATGATGATGATACCTCGACTATCCACATTCCAAAAGTAAGCAACAACTGGTGGCAAGATTTATTCGGGGAAGAAAAGTCCACAGCTCCTGAGGTCACAGTCACAGAAGAAATGAAGCAAACATGGTGGAAAAAGTCCAAAGATGACAAACCTCCAACTCCAGAACCAGATTGGTCCGTTCCTTCATCTAATGTTCATATCCCGGATAACAGCTGGGCTGATGCCATTGTGTCAAGCTATGAACCACCTCCAGAAAACTCACTGCTTGCTCAAACGGGCGACATTGGAGCATTTATCAGCTGGTACTGCAAGCAACAAGGGATCACTAAGCTCACACCAAAGGACTTAGAGGGACCCGCATATAAGATTGTCAAAGCCTTTCATTCAGATGCAGTTCATCTTCAGTACCAAATGGAAGAATGTTATAAGCTGTTGACCAATCAAGTTGACGAGGGAATCCGGAACTATAATATCAGCATGCCACTCCCTCTGGGTGGCCCACCTGGACAAGTCACAATACAAACGGAATTCTTTTTCAACAAAGACTTAGAGTATCTTAGATTTGGGAGCAAAGAGCACAAACAAGCCTTATCCATTACTAAAATGAAAGCTGCATTTTATCCAGACATTGGGTTAGAGCAAATTGTGCCGGATCAGATGTGGGTTGAGAATGAGTACGAGTACAATATATCAGCTTCGTATGGTATATCACATTGGTGGTTCAGGAGACATCAATTCTACATAGACAGATTCGCCGCAGAAGGTGATCGCAAAGCTGTGCGATCTCGCATTCAGATAATCAGTGTTGTTAAAGTTGATATCTTTACAATCTATGGATATGACTACCTAAGCAAGATCGTTCTCCGCCGAGCTGACCTCAAGGAATATGTCATAGCCAAACGTGACTTCAAACACTTGCATCCAAGTGACTTTGAAGACCTGTACCTCTTACATCTTCAGGGCAAGTTACATCATCTATCCCCACGCGAAAAGAAGACCCTTGCAACTGCTGTTAATCTTTGGACCAGGGGCTTAGTCATTAGACAACGGGTAGAGGACTTTCAACTTGGGATTGAAAGTTATCAGACATAACTCAATCTCACAAAGCCCCAATGGGAAGCAAAAGACAGGGGACTCGAGCATGACTACTCGGTACTTGAATCTCCAAAGGCTGTGTTGTTCAGAGACAGGTACGGGGTTCAAATGATCATGAGGTTTAATGAGATACACAAGTTCAGTGACGGTACTCTGCAACAAATTGAAGATGCACTGGATTTCAGAATCAAAGAGTACAAGATCAGATTTGCTAAACCAGGAAGATATACCATGCATTGGACGAAGAAAGATCTTGAAATGAACAATGAGTTCCTTCGTGCCATACGCAAACGACTGAAGACCAGGAGGATCTTCCGCAATCTTGAGAGCTATGTTGGTGGCAGAATTCGAGAGGGTGACTATCGACTCCTTCAGAGAACAGAATGAAATATCTCATCTCTGTAATAATTAGCCTTCTCATTTTGCTGTTATGTAACTCTGTAATACACTTAAATTCTTTAACTGCTCAAGTAGTGATAAATATATGATGTAGGCCTTAGTTTTACCCCCTCTCCGTTTGAGGGGGAGTAGCAGCATGATTCTTAATCAGAATGTATATTAAAACCTGACCACATTTTCTCCCAAATTTTCTAAACATATTTAAATCAATTGGGATCACAAATCTCAAATGGTTTGAAATTTTTGATCGGGGGAGAGAATGTGACTTAAATATGAAATTCTGATATAAAATTTGATATTTTGAAACTCAAGTGTAGGCTCTCCCATATGTGCTAAACCTTTTCGTATATCGATGCACATATTGAGGGGGAGCGAATGATTTATGATGGCAATTGTGGAAGAACACCAAAGACCGACCATTTTATTTAACGTACTGGAGTTATAAGGATGGTAAGGTTATGTATATGTTCCCACGATCCAGCCAGAACCGGAGGGATCTTCCCAGGGACAATCCTCTAGTTAGAATAGAAGTCCTTAGGAATGATTAAAAAGGAGAAAAGTGAATAAGGGAAAAGTGCCGACTAAGATGGAGCTAGTATTGGAACAAACCCAACAAGGTGCTAGTAATGAAGTCTCGGTAAGCGCTGAAGGGGTTGAAGAATGAAAAAGAAATGTAAAGATAAAGGGTGAAAAGAAAGAAGCCCTCCTTACACTTTAGGCAGAAACCGGGTCAATACATATGCTGTCAGAATCACTTAGTTGATTGCTGACATTGAAGACAAAGTATCATGGACCCAGTGATACGCTGCACAACCCTCCCTAGCCACTCATGGTCCCTCAAAAGACTCTTGTTTCACTTGTCACGGAGATCAATACATTGCTATCGTCTCTCTCACTCCGAGTTGGATGATATTGAAAAGGTGGCAGTCCTCTCCAGCCTCCGATCACTAAATCAAAATGCACTATTGAGTCTAGAGCCAAGAGATCATCAATTAATCTCATTAGGACACATTTCCAATATGCTTGCTGTTTCATACACCGTGAAAAGCAAGAAAATATATATGAAGAGTCCTACGCATTATCCTTGTGGTATTGCCAGAACATCCGAGTGATACGTAAAGTATTCACAATGAAGATGGAAATCCTTCTAGAGCCAACATCAAACAAGCTCTTTGTCACAATTCGCATTTTCGAGTCTTTTCTATGCACGGGATTGCATCATTTCAATTTACGTATGTTCATTAAACGTTACCACTCAGTCATTACTACTAATATTATACTCAAATACTCCCGATTATGATCCTAATATACTTTCATGCTATTTTTAATGATATAAAATTTATATTATTAATTACCCGGTGTTTTGAAACCTTTTGCTATATTTTCCCGGTTAGGGCTTATAACTCCATCGGTTTGCGATATCTCATCACGATCACTATTTTAACACCCGATTTTTATCAGTAACATGATTTTATGAGTTTTTACAACTTTGTCGAATTTTATTTTTATTCGTCACGTTTTATTTTCAGTTAACCCGGTACCCGATAACGCCGAAATTATGCACTAAACTAACTAAGCTTACACTAAAATATCTAACTAGTGAAAAAATACCACAAAACCACTTCATTCCACCATTTTGCCGCCCCCCTTATTGCCATGTGGTTTACCTTATAAGTTAAAACTCATTAATGCTTCTTTAATATTACTAACTTAATTAAAACTACATATCTTTCATTACACATTTATTTTCTAAGACAAGAACACCAAAACCTCTCTCTTTTTCTCTCTATCCCACGGCAACAAAGGAGAACAAGGAAAGAAGACCAAAATTTTCAAGAACAAGTGATTTTGATAACCTTAGTATACTTCTATTTTAGGTTTTGAAATAAAAACCAAGGAGTATTTAGAAACCTAGTTACTTAAACCTCTTCAAACTACTAGTAAGCTTTTCATGATCTTTCTTAACCTTTCATATATTTACTTGATGTATTTTATGCTCTAGAAGTAAAACATGCACGTATGATATGTAAACATACCACTTGTTCTATTTTTCACAATAACTATCTCAAACATTAGATCGGCATGTTTTATTATCATCCCCGCGAAACCCACTATTTTTAGTGATGTTTAGGACCCATGACACCCTAAGAAGGTGTATGGTAGGATGTGTGTACTTGTGGAGTTGTGTTGTAGTCGTTTGATCAAGCCGCGAACCAAGAAAACGAGTTTTTAACATATTTACAAACCTGCTGTCCCAAAAATGTAAATCTGGAAAAATCAGTAAACATGCCGTTATTTTGGCCTTCATATTTAGAAAGTACTCTCAAACACGAAAACGTGGTCGCTTGAATCACTAAAAACCGAGTTATAACGAAGGAGATACGATGTTTTAAAGTTAACTACGTAAAACTATTATTTTCTGAAAATTGTGGGCTGCTGGCCGAACTTCAGGGGACAGAGCGAGGCGTTAGCCGTAGTCTAGATGAGCCGAGCCAGTGAGAATATGTTAGTTCATGTTATGACGATCGCGTGGATATAAAGAACGTTAAAAACCGACTTATAACGACCAAGATATGAATTTCTGAAAATCCGACAAACAAAACTCATTTTGACAGCTTTACAATAATCTCAATATTTTCTAAGTATAAACAGTTTTGCGAGGCACCATCTTTCGAGCTATTTTCCCGTTGAGCGAGATGGTTTGAGCCATCAACTCCTTGAAGTGAAACGAAGTATTCCCGGCCTATTTTCCAAATCAATCGACCGCTTGTTGATTGAACTTATAACGAGTAAGTTATGAATTTCCTAATATCGCCAAAAACCATTATTTCAAGAAAATGTTCCTATGTATGGGAAATTGTTTTGCAAGGCACCATATTCAAAGCCGATTTTCTTTATGATTGTGACGCGTATGATCAAAACTCAAAAGAGACGACATTGAGATGTTGTTGCAAGGATTTCAAAAACGTCAAGTTCTATTCCTAACTCTTAACGTACAATATTTTGCGACTAGCTTTGCGAGGCCGTTCGGTCATATTTTCACCAGTTGTAAAAGTAATATTTTGCGACGAAACTATTTTATTTGACAATAAAACACCAAAAGAGGATCGTGGAGTATTATTCCAACATTTTTACACGAAATATAGTATATGACTTGCCGAGATGTCAAAAATGTAGTTTTCGACGATAAACATTATTTTCAAAACCAACGAGTGGTATCGTTAACATACGTAGATGCATGAGTAGAAGCATTTCAGTTACTTATATTAGATCATATCATTCATCATAGGTCGCAGTTTGAGACCGAGCCTCATTTTCATCATATCCTTAGTGGTTATTGTGCTATCATATCAGGTGAGTTTCATAGCCCCACTCTTATTCTTTAATACTTGTTTTAAACTCTTTGGGGGAGATACATGCTTAAACTATTTGCGTACATACACGATTGTGTTAAACTTATTTGCGTTACTCTTGAAAGCATTTCGCGGACCTAAGTATCAAACACTTGGGGTAGCCGTAGATAAGTCTCCTCGTGAGCAGCATTGATAAGTCTCCTCGTGAGCAGCATTGATAAGTCTCCTTGTGAGCAGCATTGATAAGTCTCCTCGTGAGCAGCATTGATAAGTCTCCTAGTGAGCAGCATAAGGTCTATTAGTGATATAGAACGCATATCGTATACTTACATGTCTTACTCATACTATGTTAGCATTGGGTTGTAAACACACAGGTTGCAAGTCTCTTATGGACGGGGCTTGGAACTGAGTGGATTTACAATGCCTATGCAGTGGAAACTTTCTCTAAACGCTTTTCAACTTATTCATAACAAACTCTATGAACTCACCAACCTTTGTGTTGACACTTTTAGCATGTTTATCTCAGGTTAGTAAGGTGATAGCAGATGCTTGGAGCAGAGAGTCTTAGGGCACGTTTTTATGAAGACTTTTGCTTTTATCATTTACCATTCGATATACTTTAAAAACTTATGTACTATTCTACCTTGGGATCTTTTGCTTGTAAACTATGACTTTTATCTATTCGAATGGTAACTTTTCAAAACGTCTCATTTAGAGGTCGTTTTCTATAACTTGTACTTTGTGCCCTGAAGTAGCATCCCAAAAGACACTATCGTTCCGCTGCGATAATTTGGGGGTGTTACAGATTGGTATCAGAGAATTGGTTATAGAGAACTAGGTTGCTTTTAGAGCCTAGACTATAACTACATACAATCAGACTCTCCTCCCTATCGCCTTGCACTTTTCATACACGTACGCTTGCTGATAACTTTTCGTCTAGACCTACGCTATTAGATATTTTATGGTACTGATGGGGAAGTCCCAAACTCTATTCGAGTCATCAGAAATGTGGAGCTCAATAATAACTGGTTATTTAACTCAATCTTGTGATAGTTCTTGTTTGATGAGACATGAGATTGAGTTAAATAAAGGTTATTATTTAGCTGCAGAGATTTGATGATTCGCGGAGGATGGGAGTTCTCTTGAAGATACTTTTTAGAGACTAAACCTTACCGTGACTTTAGCACCTAAGAGAAGCTTATATATACCGAGTATGACATTCCCTAGATACCCATTTAAGCAATGTCTACCACTGAGATATGTGTGCCTGGTGATATGTACACCTGTGAAAGGAAACATTTATAATTGTGGTGGCCAACATAATTATAAGTGCTTCACGACCCACGTGTACATGTGACTATGCTTACGTAGATCGGTGTTGGCACAACTTAGGAAACAACTGGTGGCGTGGTATTATGCATGAGGATGTTAAGTATAGACTTTGGATAATCAACGGTTTTCCCTCATCTCTGACGTTCAGTAAATGTCCTTCCTCGCAGAAAATCATGCCACCAAGGAGAGTGACTCGTAGCTCTGGCCGAGGAGGCGCAACACCAAGGGGTGGAAGGACTGGTGGACGTGGAGGTAGAGGAGGTGGTCGCGGCATTGACAACAATGACAACAACGATGGTGGAAATCCTGATTTTGCCGCCATCATCGCTCAGCAACTTCAAAGCTTGCTTCCCACTATTGTCACTCAAGTTAGCAATCATATCAACAACTCGGGAAACCACGGAAGCGGAAATGACGACACCAATGGGGTAGGTGTGAATGAAACTGCCACGCGTGCAACTGGATGCACGTATAAGGAGTTTACGGCATGTAAACCAATAGAGTTTGATGGTACTGGAGGCGCCTTGGCATATACACGATGGGTAGAGAAGATGGAGTCGGTGATCGACATCAGTAATTGTGCCGCACATCAGAGGGTGAAGTATTCCGCATGCTTGCTGTTGGGAAAAGCATTGACTTGGTGGAACACACAGATTCAAGCCAGGGGTAGGGAAGCAGCCGTAGGTATGACATGGGACGACTTTACGGCACTACTGAAAGAGGAGTATTGTCCGGGCAATGAGATGCAAAAACTGGAGAATGAACTTTGGCATCATTCTATGATAGGAGCTGGCCACGCAGTCTACACGGACCGATTCCATGAGTTAGCGAAACTAGTACCTCATCTGGTTACCCCTGAATCTAAGAGGATCGAAAGGTACATCTATGGCCTTGTTCCTGAAATTCGAGGAACTGTAAAGGCAACTGAGCCTCCCACAATCCAGAGTGCAATATTGAAGGCTGGAGCCCTCACAGATGAGATGGTTAGGAATGGGACTTTGAAAGGCAGTGATAAAAGGAAGGGACCGAGTGAGTCGGAAAAGAAAATGGGCACGGTGGTTGACAACAAAAAGACAAGAACCTTTGCGGCAACTAGTTCTGGTCAGAAAGGGTATGAAGGACCACATCCTAAGTGTACGAAATGTGCTTATCATCATCAGAAGTCTGCGCCCTGCCGCGTGTGTGCAAATTGCAATCAGTGGGGTCATTTTACAAATCAGTGTAAAGCGCCAGTGAATCTGGGCAACATGAGGAATAACCAAAAGACATGTTACGAGTGTAACAGCCCGGATCACCTCCGGCAGGCCTGTCCTAGGTTGAATAGGGCACCAAGACAAATACAAGGTAACCCGACTCTAGCTTTAGCAATTGAGGGAAACAACCCACAGCCAGAAATCAATATTAGTCCACCAAGGGGTCGAGCATTCTATTTGGGTACCGAGGCAGCCCGCAACGCGTAACGGGTATGTTTTCCCTAGACGATTAAGCATTCTATCATATTGTCCGATTCCAGTAAGATATAGCTTTGCCCTGCTAAATTCATACCAAATGTTATTGACCTTAGTTATATTGATTTGATTGGTGTAAGCAATTCCAAAATCGAGCCAATCTTTCAAAAGACCTCATTTCAGGATGTTGAATCCATTATTTTAGACAACTTGTTTCCTAGCTTGATTTAGTGACAGTTCTTGTTTGATGAGTTGCGAAATCAAGCTAAGAGTCAAGTTGTTACCCGAGCCGATTCAGTTTAATCTCATGACAGTTCTTGTTTGATGAGTTGTGAGATTGAATTTGAATCGACAACCTCAAACCGATTTAGCCTAATCCCATGACAGTTTTTGTTTGATGAGTTGTGGGATTAAGTAAAAATCGGTTACCTAGAGGTCTTTTGAGGGCTACGCTCGAGGATGGGAAAGTTTACCCCCATCAAATCCGACCACGAGAAAGTATGTAGGTGGAACGAACGAGCTGAATTCAGGGACTGAATTCCTTAACGGGTGGAGACTGTCACAATTCGCATTTTCGAGTCTTTTCTATGCACGGGATTGCATCATTTCAATTTACGTATGTTCATTAAACGTTACCACTCAGTCATTACTACTAATATTATACTCAAATACTCCCGATTATGATCCTAATATACTTTCATGCTATTTTTAATGATATAAAATTTATATTATTAATTACCCGGTGTTTTGAAACCTTTTGCTATATTTTCCCGGTTAGGGCTTATAACTCCATCGGTTTGCGATATCTCATCACGATCACTATTTTAACACCCGATTTTTATCAGTAACATGATTTTATGAGTTTTTACAACTTTGTCGAATTTTATTTTTATTCGTCACGTTTTATTTTCAGTTAACCCGGTACCCGATAACGCCGAAATTATGCACTAAACTAACTAAGCTTACACTAAAATATCTAACTAGTGAAAAAATACCACAAAACCACTTCATTCCACCATTTTGCCGCCCCCCTTATTGCCATGTGGTTTACCTTATAAGTTAAAACTCATTAATGCTTCTTTAATATTACTAACTTAATTAAAACTACATATCTTTCATTACACATTTATTTTCTAAGACAAGAACACCAAAACCTCTCTCTTTTTCTCTCTATCCCACGGCAACAAAGGAGAACAAGGAAAGAAGACCAAAATTTTCAAGAACAAGTGATTTTGATAACCTTAGTATACTTCTATTTTAGGTTTTGAAATAAAAACCAAGGAGTATTTAGAAACCTAGTTACTTAAACCTCTTCAAACTACTAGTAAGCTTTTCATGATCTTTCTTAACCTTTCATATATTTACTTGATGTATTTTATGCTCTAGAAGTAAAACATGCACATATGATATGTAAACATACCACTTGTTCTATTTTTCACAATAACTATCTCAAACATTAGATCGGCATGTTTTATTATCATCCCCGCGAAACCCACTATTTTTAGTGATGTTTAGGACCCATGACACCCTAAGAAGGTGTATGGTAGGATGTGTGTACTTGTGGAGTTGTGTTGTAGTCGTTTGATCAAGCCGCGAACCAAGAAAACGAGTTTTTAACATATTTACAAACCTGCTGTCCCAAAAATGTAAATCTGGAAAAATCAGTAAACATGCCGTTATTTTGGCCTTCATATTTAGAAAGTACTCTCAAACACGAAAACGTGGTCGCTTGAATCACTAAAAACCGAGTTATAACGAAGGAGATACGATGTTTTAAAGTTAACTACGTAAAACTATTATTTTCTGAAAATTGTGGGCTGCTGGCCGAACTTCAGGGGACAGAGCGAGGCGTTAGCCGTAGTCTAGATGAGCCGAGCCAGTGAGAATATGTTAGTTCATGTTATGACGATCGCGTGGATATAAAGAACGTTAAAAACCGACTTATAACGACCAAGATATGAATTTCTGAAAATCCGACAAACAAAACTCATTTTGACAGCTTTACAATAATCTCAATATTTTCTAAGTATAAACAGTTTTGCGAGGCACCATCTTTCGAGCTATTTTCCCGTTGAGCGAGATGGTTTGAGCCATCAACTCCTTGAAGTGAAACGAAGTATTCCCGGCCTATTTTCCAAATCAATCGACCGCTTGTTGATTGAACTTATAACGAGTAAGTTATGAATTTCCTAATATCGCCAAAAACCACTATTTCAAGAAAATGTTCTAAGTATGGGAAATTGTTTTGCAAGACACCATATTCAAAGCCGATTTTCTTTATGATCGTGACGTGTATGATCAAAACTCAAAAGAGACGACATTGAGATGTTGTTGCAAGGATTTCAAAAACGTCAAGTTCTATTCCTAACTCTTAACGTACAATATTTTGCGACTAGCTTTGCGAGGCCGTTCGGTCATATTTTCACCAGTTGTAAAAGTAATATTTTGCGACGAAACTATTTTAGTTGACAATAAAACACCAAAAGAGGATCGTGGAGTATTATTCCAACATTTTTACACGAAATATAGTATATGACTTGCCGAGATGTCAAAAATGTAGTTTTCGACGATAAACATTATTTTCAAAACCAACGAGTGGTATCGTTAACATACGTAAATGCATGAGTAGAAGCATTTCAGTTACTTATATTAGATCATATCATTCATCATAGGTTGCAGTTTGAGACCGAGCCTCATTTTCATCATATCCTTAGTGGTTGTTGTGCTATCATATCAGGTGAGTTTCATAGCCCCACTCTTATTCTTTAATACTTGTTTTAAAATCTTTGGGGGAGATACATGCTTAAACTATTTGCGTACATACACGATTGTGTTAAACTTATTTGCGTTACTCTTGAAAGCATTTCGCGGACCTAAGTATCAAACACTTGGGGTAGCCGTAGATAAGTCTCCTCGTGAGCAGCATTGATAAGTCTCCTCGTGAGCAGCATTGATAAGTCTCCTTGTGAGCAGCATTGATAAGTCTCCTCGTGAGCAGCATTGATAAGTCTCCTAGTGAGCAGCATAAGGTCTATTAGTGATATAGAACGCATATCGTATACTTACATGTCTTACTCATACTATGTTAGCATTGGGTTGTAAACACACAGGTTGCAAGTCTCTTATGGACGGGGCTTGGAACTGAGTGGATTTACAATGCCTATGCAGTGGAAACTTTCTCTAAACACTTTTCAACTTATTCATAACAAACTCTATGAACTCACCAACCTTTGTGTTGACACTTTTAGCATGTTTATCTCAGGTTAGTAAGGTGATAGCAGATGCTTGGAGCAGAGAGTCTTAGGGCACGTTTTTATGAAGACTTTTGCTTTTATCATTTACCATTCGATATACTTTAAAAACTTATGTACTATTCTACCTTGGGATCTTTTGCTTGTAAACTATGACTTTTATCTATTCGAATGGTAACTTTTCAAAACGTCTCATTTAGAGGTCGTTTTCTATAACTTGTACTTTGTGCCCTGAAGTAGCATCCCAAAAGACACTATCGTTCCGCTGCGATAATTTGGGGGTGTTACACTCTTGGTGGGTGACATGTGAGATCCTTCATGGATCAAGCTTGTGACAACTGGAAAGAAACGATGGGGCGATTCAAATTTGAATCAAACTTGTTCCAGGAAATGGATTGACGGATACTTTTGGAAAACCTTTCAATGTGCTCACCAACAAAGTTTCGAGCACATTGATTGTGAAAATTTTCAAACAAAAGTATTTTTGACAGAAATGTGATTCAATTTATAAAACCCTTGTCGTGTTGCACAAATTTTTTATCCAGTGACACGCAAGTGATTTTTCTAATCAATTTCTCGTCAATCGGTGAGTATTTAATTCACTGATTCACTCTACCGTGCTGTCTGCTTTGAGACGTTCCGGTATGAGAACATGCTTAGTATGATGATTCTGACTTTAATTTGTTGGAAGACTCATTACTACAAGCTGGAAATTCCTGTCAAGGAGAATCTTCTTTAAAGGGGATTCTACCTGATCACAGGTCGGTCTTCACAGAACTGAAGGTTAAATCCAACCACCACATCGAACGAATGACAAAGCCATATTCGTTCTCCATCTTTATTGCTAACTGTTTTATTTCAGGTTCATATAAAGATGGCGATGGTGGTTCCTGATTCCAGCAGAAATGTGTCAATCCACACTCCATGCTCACACTTCCAATTCATTATCAAAGACATCATGATAGTTGAAAGACATACAACACCGCTTCTGCAACTCTGATGAAATCTATCATGATCCAGAAATGTGTGAGCATGCGAGCCCAACGGTCACAACAAATCACATGGAGGCTTTACTACAATGGATGAGCTCAGAGATTTACGGTGGCTGATGATCTCAAAGAAGGCTCTAAGATCACAACCTCACATAAAGACGATGCTGCAAGATGACGTGAAGACATATGATGGATGATAGCTTCAAGGATACTCAAAGATCATCCAAGATAAAAGATCAGTCATCAAAAAGTTCACTGCTGAAAGGCACAAACATCTACAAAGTTGAAGAATCAAAGACTACGAGCTATGAAGACACATTCAGAGGATAGAGTGCTATAATTCCAAATTTTATTTCCGGGGTGACCTCCCTTAGGGGGAGATTGTTAGGAATATAAATATTCATCTGAAGACTCGGTCACCCCGAGTACTCATTAGCACTTAATAGCTCGTAAGATTATTAGTAATATTAATAGTAGATTAATTAATATAGAACTTGTGGAGTGGGTCGGGTCTTTACCCTCTGTCAGTGTTACACCCGTACCCCGACAAGGTACCATTTAAGTAAATAATATGCTAAGTGAATGTGTTAGGGATTATTTATAACTTAATGTGTGGCTAAAAGAGAAGAATAGAACTATGGGGACTACCATTTACCCTATGTCAGTGTTACACCCGTACACCTCTCGCAAGTACACCGTTGACAATAAGACGATGTCGGATCAATTGAATCTCCACACCCATCGCAATAACGTTGATTGAACGAAGATATATCGGGCTGTGGTGGGTAGTCGGAGAAATTTGATGATTCATTGAAAGAGTTTGGATAAGCAAATACAGTTTCAGCTTTCGAATAAGAACACATACAAAGCCCTCGACTAAATTCACATTCGTTGCAAAAACATCGGTCACAAAGTGAATTGTCCCCCAACTGATCTCCGCACATAAAACAAATAGGATCCATAAGAGGGTGAAAGAGATAGAATTATACGGTGTAGAGGGTTAAAGAAGAAGAATCAAAAGGATGAGAGGATAAGAAGATTATTTTTGGATTTTTATAAAAATAAAATATTTTTGGATTTTTATATTTAATGAAAAATTAGATTTATTATTTTTTTGGTGATCGTTGATCAACCGTACTTGTTTCTTTCAAAACTACGCGCAGCGTGGCGGGAGAGAAGAATGGATCTCTCTTCGGTCTGCAATTTAATGTCAAGACCTCCTTAAACCCCGTGTATAGGTTGTAGTAAAGAAATAATCCAAGAAACGTTTAATTTTCCGATCTCTTTTGTTGTTTATTCGGAATGGTTTACAACCGCCCTCCTTCAACGGAAGACCGAGGATTTATTATTAATGGTGAAAACACTTTAGGAAAAGTGTTTTTTAATTATTTTCTTTTTGTATTTTTATTTATTTTTTATAAAAATGATAACTTCCGAAGAAGGGTCTTCAAAACACGATTCGACGATCGAAATCACGAACTCACTTCAACCTTCCCTGGCAGCGGCGCCAAAAACTGATTTGAGTCAATTATAGATCAAGGAAAACACACGTGGAAATATGTGTTAACCCGAGTCGTTTGTCCCGACGAAGATCGAATGGAATTTGTGTTCCCGGAACGTGATTCGTGTAGTGAATGTGAATAAAAGTGAGAATTGTGATTTTTAAACTAGAATAACAATCATAAAGCACAAATAACCTAAAACGCAATCTAATCTAAAAACTAGTAGAAAGTAAATAATCAAGAGTTAACGGTAAAAGATAACAACTAAAAAAATGATAAACTAGATTATACTAAACAAGCAAAATAAGAATTTTATGATAAAGAGATATACTTGTTAAGCAAATTATCACGATCCTTAAGTGTGGTTTATTATTTCAATTAAGTCCTCTATTGATGAATTAATATCTTTTATAAATAATTATTTTCTCACAACGTTGGTTTATTTTGAAAATAATTTCATAAAGAGATATCAATATCTAAATTAAAACCCAATTATTTTCACGGCTTTTGCCCGCTCAAACAACCAAAATTTCAATCTAAGTAACTTAAAATTACTAACCAATTAACTTTTTTAAAACCACACTTAATTCACGGAATGATCTACTCAACAAGTATATAAAAATCTACTTACGATACATATTAAATAAACTAACCAAATCAAATGATCCAACAAACATGAGCATATTCATTAAACTAATTAACTAAAAGTGAAAAGGATAAGAAAGTAGAACCCGATCTAATGCGACGAGAATAATAAACCACCCGATTTTATAAACTTATCAAACCCCAAAGTTTATTCCTTTATTAGCTTGTATTAATCCAAATAATCAATAAAGTTATAAACTTTATTCACTATTTAGATTAATAGAAACAAAGAAAGCTACAAACTTTAGTTAGTAAATAAGCTTATAAAACCCATAAGCTCCTCGCCTTATGATGAGATGAGTGAGAGACAAAGAAAAATCAAGACTTTATTAGGAATAAGCAATAATAATGACCAATTAAGCTATGGAAGAGCTTATTGGTAGAGAAAGCTAAAATTAATAAACTAAAAATCAATAAAGGTGCAAACTTTTTAAGCTAAAAATCGTAGATCTATAGTAATAAGCTAATAGGTAACTTTTAATAAAAGAAAAACTAATAAAAATCTAATCTTTTTGGTTTTTTATAAAGTAATTTGTAAAACAAAAATTAGATCTAAGTTTATAAAAGCTTTTAAAACAAAGTAGTAAAAGAGTATTTATTAAATAAGCTAGATCTAAATAAACCACAAAAAGCTAATAAGCTTTCATGACTTATTAGATAAGAAAAGTAAAAAAAAGAAAAAGAAAGTAAAAGAAAGAGAAGAAGAATAAGAGAAATAAGCACTAAAAATCTTCAAATAACTTCAACATCTTCATTAAACTTGAAATAAGTTGTAAAAATAAGCACTTGAAATAAGCCAAACTATTACATGAATTAAGCTAATACAATAAGCTGAAATGAAATAAGCATAAAACAACTAACTATTAAAAAAGCTACTCCTACTCCTAAAAATTAATCTACTCCTACTATGTGTAGAAAAAAAATGCCCCCATCTTCTGAATATTGGTGGCCCATTTATATCTGCTGATGGATGAATCTGGCCATAATAGCGTCTACATACATTGCTCTAGACCCTTCCATTATCTCGTCATTAGCGCCACGTGTCATGCTCCCATTGGCCATTTTCACTGCTACGCTGCCACATCGTACTGACATGTCAGCATTGCCACCTCGTACTGCAGCGTCACAGACGCCACATGTCGCTCTCCTATTGGCCCGCGGCCCTGCCACCTCTGCAACCTCGTACTGACGCGTCAGTCAGAAATGTCGGCGCCGTACCTGCAAAACCTCGTACCAATCATTAGTTTGGCGGCGCCGCCGCCACGTGGCAGCCTCCTATTGGTCAGCCGCCAGTGACGTCAGCACGTGGGACCCACAAGCTGTGATATTTCAGGCGGGGCCCACTGCCACGTGGCAGTGCCACGTGTCACCGGTCAACGGTCAAGTCCTCGGGTCGGGTCGGTAACTGGGTCGGGTCGGGTCGGATTACTGGTTCGGGTCGGTTGCCACGTGGACCACTCAGGTGGTGCCACGTGGCAGTGAGTATAAATACTCACTTTGGCTCCCGGCGGACTCGAAACCGGGTCTCTCGTGTGAGAGTGAAACGCACTACCCAGCTGAGCTAGGCAATGGTTTCAATTGTATTTGCATAATAAATAGTTTTAACCTTATTTTGGACAGTCCAGATTTTTCAATAATATAAAGGGTCAAAATACAATTCGACCTGTCAATTTAAAGCAGTTATGGCCTGGCTCAACAATTAAAGAAAGTACCCCCGGACTCGATTTTTCGTGCTCTTTCCATTCCCATGCTCGGATTTGTCTAGTTTGTCTTTCTTTTTTGTCTTTTTCTCATATCCGATACCTGCACAATTATAAACACAAAAACAAGCATATATTTGGCATTTTTAATATGTTTTTGGTCTTTTTAAGTCCGATTTTGGTCAAATAAAGGTATGTGTTTAAGCACATACCAAAATCCCCCAGACTAAGATATTGCAATGTCCTCATGCAATGTTATAAGAACACGTTTTCAAAACCAAAAATTTCCAATCTCTTTTTACTAACTTTGAGAAGTAGCAAAATTTTCAAAAGAGATCAAGAAACCTTAAGTTCTAAAAACTCCCCATTTTCCTTTTATTCTATTTTTGTATTTTTCTTATTATTTAAGTGACGGTTTTGTCGACAATCATTATCTATTGATAATTTTTAGGATCATCGAGCAGGAAACACGACTCATAAAGAAGTGACCATACGGATAAAATTCGTCGTTCCTGATTTTTCACGAGTCCCCAAACTAAGCTTAAAAACGAAATCATTGTTATTTACAAGTTAGATTGCCAACACTACTCAGAAAGCTAATTGTGGACTTCTTGTTCCCAAATTCCTATTTTCCTCTAGTTATTTTATTTTTGGCGAGAAATGAATTTCTTCAAATTCTCATTTCGATAATTTTTAGGCCGATAAAGATACCTAGTTTAGACGCTAAGTAGTTTCTAAACCTTCCCTCGAAAACCGTTGCATACAAAAATGAGGTCCACATCAAGGTCTCTGATTTAACACGATTTTGAGAATATCCCTTTTATTTGCGACCGAAACAACTCATCTACGAGTCCAGAGACAGAAGCCTTTATTAGGATACCTCGGAGTCGAAATTTGGCATTTTTTTTTTCATTATTAAGCTCATATTATTATTGATCCTTGGCCCTTTATAACAATCACAACATCGGTTGCGAACCGGCAAGATGTGATAGTCTATTATGACCTTGGAATTTTTCCTCTGCCTTTATTAGAAGTCTACAACATCGGCTGCGAACCGGCAAGATGCAGAAAACTTTTTATGGCTTTGGATTATTATTATTATTTATTATTCATTATATATTTTGCCAAATCCCGAGTCCTACGGCTTTTATAACAATCCCAACATCGGTTGCGAGCCGGCAAGATGGAATAGTCTATTACACCGTAACACTGGCAGTACCTTGATGTGTACCCAACTTTCATAAGCAAGGATTTTCTAAGGAAGAAATAAAAACTAATTATCGCCAAAACCAAAATAGCTTTAATTATTCCTAAATTACTATTTTTGAGTGAAACAAGCTTATGGGAACAAAAAGCCACAAGTAACTTCGATGAGCTCTAAAGAGATCCAACTACTCCACGTTTAGCAATCTAACTTATGAACAACTCTATCATTTCTCGTTCTTCGCAAATTTAAAATCTTAAATAATAAGATCTGCGAATGCTTAGCCTTATAATCAAGCCATGCATATATAAAGTCAAATACGGAAACTTGCAAATTCTTAAAAAGAATTCGCGTTTTCTAGCTCCTTATGTAAAAGACTAGCACGAGCTTATAGATTATAAACGGTTAAGGAGACAAGCTAGGGCTCAACACGCCCGGTCAAGTCAGAATTTTATTCCTACTCTCACCAGCGGAAAGTCAACAAAAATGTCAAAATTTATTATATTTTTGCACAAAAAATTTTTAAAATTTTCTCATTTTTTGGATTTTTTTTCAATTTTTGGAGGAAAAACGGGGTTGCATGAGAAAACGCAAAAATGCAAGGCAAAAATCAAATCGCAAGATTACCCCCCCAGACTAAAACGAGACATTGTCCTCAATGTCTTAAAGGTACGGGTATCCCTACAAAAATCTAAGGCCGTTTATTAATTATGCCAAAAGATAGATGTAAAACGATAAGATTTTGGATATTGATAAGCAACGGATGATGAAACTCGAGTAGCGTGAAGGAAACTACGAGCACGAGAGTCTTCAATCATCGGGCAAATCCTGGACATATCACAGAAAACACGAAACACAAGATATGGAAGAGGGAGCCCCTCTTCATGTCACTTTATTAGAAAAGAGAAAAGAAGATAGAAGGATAAGCATGGGGTGCCTCCCACGAAGCGCTTGTTTTTGGTAACCGAGTCACATGAGCTTGACTCGACCCCGAATTTATTTGTCCATGGGGGAGCATGTGGAAAAGATAATCTCCATCGGACTTTCGTTCAATATGTTTGGATAAACACTGAAACATACGAAAGTTCCACTCCGATGAGATACCCACGGCTTAGATAGAAAAGAAAATGCCGGGGTCAAAGATTGTATCTTCACTCCCGAAGGAGTGAAAGAGAGAAGAAATCACCGGATAGGTGAAGAAAGGGAGAAATATCATGATAACAATTGTAAAGAAATTGTCATCCTCACACCCGGAAGAGATAAAAAGGGTGGGTTGGGTGGGCAAATTATCACACATTTCAGAAATCTCATCCACCACTTTAGAAGTCACAACACCCGTATCGGGCTTGATATCATCGGGTGGTTTAGCAGGCGGACGAGTGGGTGATGGCTCAACGTGTAATGACTCAGTTTTATGAAGTGAAAGGGGATCATCATTAAGCAATCTTTCAAGAAAAATAATTTCCCCTTCCGAGTCATGGGAATCGTCGGGGTGAGGTATTGGTAAAATCAGCCCATCAAATGTAGAGTCCTCGTCCTCGACGTTCTCTAACCCTTCATCGAAAAGAGGATTAACTTTGCAAGAAGTATACTTATCATTGAATTCAAAAAGAGGGTTAGAGAAAATCCCGGAGGTAACTTTGGAAATGTCAAGAAAATCTTCACAAGATTGCAGATCACTTTCACCGTCGGATATTTCCTCGGACTCACTTGGGATTGGGACAAGGTTCTCAACATTGTCTGATTCCGTTGCCGGAATAGTGTCGAGATGCTCGTCCCCCATTTTTAGAGAGTCCTCGAGTACTTTGGTAGGAAAGACGGGTGAAATTTGAGGGAAGGTTACCGGAACAAATCTCTCCTCGTCATCATCGGAATCATCGTCATAGTAAATTAAGCTCTCTCGAAATTTAGCTGCTCTTTCCTCGGCAAGTAATTCTTCCATGGACTTCCCGGGAGTATTAAGACTAGCCACTTGTTCTCGATATCGAACCACAAGTTTTTCAATTTCGCGCATTGTATCTTGATTTGGATGATTGACGGGATTTTGTGGGGTTGGTAATTGTCGAAACCGGAAGTATTATAGCAAGGATTAGGTTCATAGTAATTTTGACCCCACGGTTGACATTGAAAATCATTATGAGGACCCCCACAATTGGTACAAGAAAAGTTCGGTGTATCATTGAAATACGGTTCTTGCTCATAAAAGTTTTGAGGAGGGTGATTGAAATTGTTTTGAGGATAATCGGAAATGTTCGGATTAAAATCATAAGTGTATGAATTTTCAGCTTCCGAAGCACAAAACGAACAAAATCCATTGATCAAATTACTACCACACCTCTCGCAAGTACACCGTTGACAATAAGACGATGTCGGATCAATTGAATCTCCACACCCATCGCAATAACGTTGATTGAACGAAGATATATCGGGCTGTGGTGGGTAGTCGGAGAAATTTGATGATTCATTGAAAGAGTTTGGATAAGCAAATACAGTTTCAGCTTTCGAATAAGAACACATACAAAGCCCTCGACTAAATTCACATTCGTTGCAAAAACATCGGTCACAAAGTGAATTGTCCCCCAACTGATCTCCGCACATAAAACAAATAGGATCCATAAGAGGGTGAAAGAGATAGAATTATACGGTGTAGAGGGTTAAAGAAGAAGAATCAAAAGGATGAGAGGATAAGAAGATTATTTTTGGATTTTTATAAAAATAAAATATTTTTGGATTTTTATATTTAATGAAAAATTAGATTTATTATTTTTTTGGTGATCGTTGATCAACCGTACTTGTTTCTTTCAAAACTACGCGCAGCGTGGCGGGAGAGAAGAATGGATCTCTCTTCGGTCTGCAATTTAATGTCAAGACCTCCTTAAACCCCATGTATAGGTTGTAGTAAAGAAATAATCCAAGAAACGTTTAATTTTCCGATCTCTTTTGTTGTTTATTCGGAATGGTTTACAACCGCCCTCCTTCAACGGAAGACCGAGGATTTATTATTAATGGTGAAAACACTTTAGGAAAAGTGTTTTTTAATTATTTTCTTTTTGTATTTTTATTTATTTTTTATAAAAATGATAACTTCCGAAGAAGGGTCTTCAAAACACGATTCGACGATCGAAATCACGAACTCACTTCAACCTTCCCTGGCAGCGGCGCCAAAAACTGATTTGAGTCAATTATAGATCAAGGAAAACACACGTGGAAATATGTGTTAACCCGAGTCGTTTGTCCCGACGAAGATCGAATGGAATTTGTGTTCCCGGAACGTGATTCGTGTAGTGAATGTGAATAAAAGTGAGAATTGTGATTTTTAAACTAGAATAACAATCATAAAGCACAAATAACCTAAAACGCAATCTAATCTAAAAACTAGTAGAAAGTAAATAATCAAGAGTTAACGGTAAAAGATAACAACTAAAAAAATGATAAACTAGATTATACTAAACAAGCAAAATAAGAATTTTATGATAAAGAGATATACTTGTTAAGCAAATTATCACGATCCTTAAGTGTGGTTTATTATTTCAATTAAGTCCTCTATTGATGAATTAATATCTTTTATAAATAATTATTTTCTCACAACGTTGGTTTATTTTGAAAATAATTTCATAAAGAGATATCAATATCTAAATTAAAACCCAATTATTTTCACGGCTTTTGCCCGCTCAAACAACCAAAATTTCAATCTAAGTAACTTAAAATTACTAACCAATTAACTTTTTTAAAACCACACTTAATTCACGGAATGATCTACTCAACAAGTATATAAAAATCTACTTACGATACATATTAAATAAACTAACCAAATCAAATGATCCAACAAACATGAGCATATTCATTAAACTAATTAACTAAAAGTGAAAAGGATAAGAAAGTAGAACCCGATCTAATGCGACGAGAATAATAAACCACCCGATTTTATAAACTTATCAAACCCCAAAGTTTATTCCTTTATTAGCTTGTATTAATCCAAATAATCAATAAAGTTATAAACTTTATTCACTGTTTAGATTAATAGAAACAAAGAAAGCTACAAACTTTAGTTAGTAAATAAGCTTATAAAACCCATAAGCTCCTCGCCTTATGATGAGATGAGTGAGAGACAAAGAAAAATCAAGACTTTATTAGGAATAAGCAATAATAATGACCAATTAAGCTATGGAAGAGCTTATTGGTAGAGAAAGCTAAAATTAATAAACTAAAAATCAATAAAGGTGCAAACTTTTTAAGCTAAAAATCGTAGATCTATAGTAATAAGCTAATAGGTAACTTTTAATAAAAGAAAAACTAATAAAAATCTAATCTTTTTGGTTTTTTATAAAGTAATTTGTAAAACAAAAATTAGATCTAAGTTTGTAAAAGCTTTTAAAACAAAGTAGTAAAAGAGTATTTATTAAATAAGCTAGATCTAAATAAACCACAAAAAGCTAATAAGCTTTCATGACTTATTAGATAAGAAAAGTAAAAAAAAGAAAAAGAAAGTAAAAGAAAGAGAAGAAGAATAAGAGAAATAAGCACTAAAAATCTTCAAATAACTTCAACATCTTCATTAAACTTGAAATAAGTTGTAAAAATAAGCACTTGAAATAAGCCAAACTATTACATGAATTAAGCTAATACAATAAGCTGAAATAAAATAAGCATAAAACAACTAACTATTAAAAAAGCTACTCCTACTCCTAAAAATTAATCTACTCCTACTATGTGTAGAAAAAAAATGCCCCCATCTTCTGAATATTGGTGGCCCATTTATATCTGCTGATGGATGAATTTGGCCATAATAGCGTCTACATACATTGCTCTAGACCCTTCCATTATCTCGTCATTAGCGCCACGTGTCATGCTCCCATTGGCCATTTTCACTGCTACGCTGCCACATCGTACTGACATGTCAGCATTGCCACCTCGTACTGCAGGTCACAGACGCCACATGTCGCTCTCCTATTGGCCCGCGGCCCTGCCACCTCTGCAACCTCGTACTGACGCGTCAGTCAGAAATGTCGGCGCCGTACCTGCAAAACCTCGTACCAATCATTAGTTTGGCGGCGCCGCCGCCACGTGGCAGCCTCCTATTGGTCAGCCGCCAGTGACGTCAGCACGTGGGACCCACAAGCTGTGATATTTCAGGCGGGGCCCACTGCCACGTGGCAGTGCCACGTGTCACCGGTCAACGGTCAAGTCCTCGGGTCGGGTCGGTAACTGGGTCGGGTCGGGTCGGATACTGGTTCGGGTCGGTTGCCACGTGGACCACTCAGGTGGTGCCACGTGGCAGTGAGTATAAATACTCACTTTGGCTCCCGGCGGACTCGAAACCGGGTCTCTCGTTTGAGAGTGAAACGCACTACCCAGCTGAGCTAGGCAATGGTTTCAATTGTATTTGCATAATAAATAGTTTTAACCTTATTTTGGACAGTCCAGATTTTTCAATAATATAAAGGGTCAAAATACAATTCGACCTGTCAATTTAAAGCAGTTATGGCCTGGCTCAAACAATTAAAGAAAGTACCCCCGGACTCGATTTTTCGTGCTCTTTCCATTCCCATGCTCGGATTTGTCTAGTTTGTCTTTCTTTTTTGTCTTTTTCTCATATCCGATACCTGCACAATTACAAACACAAAAACAAGCATATATTTGGCATTTTTAATATGTTTTTGGTCTTTTTAAGTCCGATTTTGGTCAAATAAAGGTATGTGTTTAAGCACATACCAATAGTTATTAGTTGCTAACTAAGGGTAATTGTGTAATAGAAATCACTATAGAAGCCCAACCCCAAGCAAGTAAGAGCTAGTAGGAATTTAAGGTAAGTATATGAGTATAATCTTTGCAAATGTTATGCTATTAATGTTATGATTGTGTTAATGTGATTTTTATGGAGCTTGAAATGATGTGTTAGCTTGGTGATGCGTGGTTTTGCGACCTTACAACAGGTTTTACCTCTCGAGGGATCTCAAGAGGCTTGCAATCCCCACCAGGCAGTGTACCTGACCGATGTAGTATAGTGTAGTGGCAAGTACCGGGGGATTGATCGTTCTCTAGGGGAATAGTGTCGTTAGGATTGAAAAACTACTCTAATAGGTCTAAGGGTGAGGGAAGATTCTTTTTGTATTTTTATATTTTTATGAAAGCAAGTAAAATCTCGGGTTTGAAGGAGTGGGCGGAATTAGTTGCTAGTCAACTAACCCAAATAACTACAATTGCAAATAAAATAAAATAAATGAAAATAAAAAGGTTGTGGAACTAATATGGAGAGAAATGTGTTTACTTAGATTTCCTTACTCCCTAACTATCTTTTACCGGTTGATTAGTGTGTATTAATGGCGTGGATGACGGGTGTATTCCTTAATACCAATCATGGGGTGGCGTACGTACTTCCCCAACTCTATAAGCTCCTACTTCACTTCTATGTCAAGCCGGCTAAGAAGCTCCTAACATGGGATCACTAGAATTCGCTCATGCATTAAATACAACCATAAAAACCTTAGTACGGATTGGTTCATGTTTCTTAAGACGTTCAAGCAAGTTACCGTATAGGAGGTTAGCCAATTTTCTTAAGCCTAACATCGATAAACAATCATCCAATACAATTAATAACACACCAACAACCAATAATCAAAAGTTAGGTTTCATTAGATCTAAGCAAACACAAGATAAATCTAGCCTAGCATGTTAAATAAAAGACAAGAACAAGATATAATCAAACAACACATAGACATATTGAATGATTAATTGATTACTTATCTTCAATTAAACATGGGAGATCCAAGGGTATAAAACCCTTAAAAATGGCAGAAAATTCGTCTTAGGGTTTCTCCTCACAAAGTTGCACACTAATGACTAAAAATTGCAAAACTATATATAGAATTTAGGGGCTGACGGCGTCACGTTGTAGGAGGTGACGCCGTCACCTCGCCGCGGCTAGGGTTCCCGGATGGTCTTCCTAACGCCGTCCCTCTTTAATCCTCCAAAATCCACTCTGGCGCGTCAAGTGTTGACGCCGTCACAATTGTGCTTGACGCCGTCTCTCTTTAACTTAAACCGTGACGGCCTTGATCACCTTAAAGGGTGACGCCGTCAGACTTCCTTTGTAAAACTTTCTGGCGCGTCACGTGTATTTGTCATATCCACCTCTTTTGCCAAGCCGTGACGCCGTCAGGAGCAATCCTTGACGCCGTCACGTGTACTTTTCCAGCAGCTTTGGAGACTTTGTCGTTTTCTTCACTTTTATGCTCTAAAAACGTCCAAAATGCTTCCTTTTCCAGATTTCTTCTCCAAAGTACCTAAAATGACAAAAGGAACGATTTAGGGCAATATTTGATCAAATAAATACGATTTAGGGCTTAAATGACCCCCTAAAAGTGGTACACTTTTCGCTTCATCAAATACCCTTACACTTGAGATTTGCTTGTCCTCAAGCAAATGCGCTTTTATTCTAATCAAAATACAAGTTAGGGGTCATTTAACGCTAATATAAAAGTAATTACAACAAATAGTCGTTCCACTTTAATTATAATAAGCACGGAGATTACATACTAGCACCTCACAAGTAGTGTTTAGATATTCACATCTCTCAGGTGTCATAAAAGTATATCTCATAAATGAAAATGGATAATATCTCTCATTACCTGTCATAGCAAATAGATTACCATAGGCTTGGGAAAGGGTCAAAAAACCTCCTCCACTAGGCGTAAGAACCTAAGATAAACTATCAAAGAGGGCATTTAAACGGGTTATAACGTTAGGTGTAGGGATATGATAAACACGGATTTGTTGGATAAGGGATATTTTATTGGTGGCGAGTTAAAGATCTTGATTAATTACATGTACAATATGGCGTTGCTAAGCCAAGACTAGACTCGACTTAAGCTAAAAACAAAATAACAAAAACATAAAATAAATATAAAATGAAACGGGATGGTAGTCCGTATGTTTTTTTTCTACTTTTCTTTTTCTCATTTTTTTGTATTTTTCTTGATTTTTTTTTTTTTTTTTTCATACACTCTTGCCCTACCATCCAAAATAATACATCGTAGGGGCGTCGCATTCCCCTTACACTTGAACTTTTACATAACTTCACAAATAACTATTCTAATGACTCGAATTAAGATAATCGAAACACTTGGAGTATTTTTAAAATATTTAGCACATATGGGGGTAATAATGTTGTTCTTCCCCATTACTCCATTACACTAGTACTTTACCCATGAGTCCCAATCGTCCCAAAACAATATGTACAAGGATATGACTCGACTTAGCAACCATGTAATCAATTAGATAATTAACTTGGGGTTTAAACAAATGTTGTAACAATAATGCACTAAAGCTAAGTGCATACAAGGTAGGCTAAGGCGATTTGGGTGTACATTTAAGTGGGGTGTAACAAATTCTTCCTTTAAGTAAAATGCTTAAAGTTAGAAACGAAAAGATAGGCTCTGAGGGGTGTACTAGGGGTATCGTGTACTAAAAATGAGTACAACGCAAAGGGTGTGGGAGAATTACTTGACCAATGTAGCCAATGTAATTATAACAAAAACACAGGTGTAAAACAATGGGTTAATCATAATGCCTCTTATCATGTAGTAAATCTAACTACACGAATGTAGTCTCACTTGTGGCCTCGGAATGGTCCTAACGTAAGTTCTAGAATCTAAGTGCTACCGGTACACACATCATAGCATAAATGCTTTTCCTACCAATTCTAGGGGCGAACCTCACATATTTGGGGGTGGAAAATTTTTTAGTGGTACGGTTTTGTTCTAGTCATATAACTCCTATCCATGAGACGCTCATTAAGATCAAAGTTTCACTCCTATATGTTGTAAAAAAATTTAAATTTGGCACTAAAATTGCCTTAACAGGTATTTCTCTCAGTTTTATTACATATCTACCATTAAACAAACAAAAATCAAGCGTAATAGCATTCTCTAAGGTATCGTACTTTACCCCCCCCCCCCCCTTACACTTAAGATGAACATTGTCCCCAATGTTCAAATAACAAGATGTAAAAGTAAATAAGGTAAAAGAATGAAATCAAATACTCCCCTGATTCGTTTGGTGGATAAAGAGGTAACATGGTTAGATCTTCTTCCAAGGTAATGTTGAAGCTCCAAGACTAAAGCATCGCCAAAAGCTAGATTCCACATACATCTCCTTGTCCAAAATAACCTGTTAAACCTGAGAAAACAAACACGAAAACCTGCATAACAACGGCGGGATAAATCTATATAAGGATATAATGCTTGTGGAATGATTATTTTGCAGATTCCTGAAGTTTATAAGATAGTGATTTAATAAAAACTTTTTATGATTCCGGTAGAAAAACAAAACTTTCAAAAATTTTAGAAAATTAAAACCTGACGCCGTCAGGTTGTAATGCCTGACGCCGTCAGAAATGATCTGACAGAATTCTCATGTTAAGTTTCCGGAAAATTTCTGGAAAAACCTATACCTTACTTCCTGGAATTCCTGCAAAACATCATTATGACTCGATACAAGCATTTGACTCAAAAAATTACTAATATGTATGTTAATTTAATATTGTTATGATTCATGTTCATTTGTTCTAATAAACCGATTTGGATTTCCCTTACACTTATCTTTTGCAAAATACCTTTATATGTAGTTAAGACGAAGTTAAAAACAAGATAAAGCATTTTCACAATTTAGTTTTGAACATGAATCAATAATAATAAAAATTAAACATACATACGGAAGCAAATAAAATCAAACAAACAAATAAATAAACAAACAAAGCAAATAAAGCTTGGGTTGCCTCCCAAGAAGCGCTTGTTTTTGTTCGAGTCACGAGCCTGACTCTACCCTTATTTAACGGATAAAGGAGAGGTTTTTCCTACACTTAAGATTAAGTGCGGGTGATAGTAGCGATACACACCATCTCGGTGGAAGTATGCCGCGTGAGGAAAGAGTGGTGGATGAATTATATACTCAAAGGGGTGTGCTCCTTTCATCATAACCTTACCTAGTTCACTTTGGTCAATGGGTGAATTAAAGTTTTCTCCTAAAAAGGGATCATCTTCTATCAACTTTGAGAAATTCCTAGTTGGGAATCCATCTTGACCTAATAAACCCGGTTTAAACCCATAATGTTTCTTGTGATCAATCATGAATGGGTGATGTAAGTATGTAAGGTCATGGTTCACTCCTATATTAGCTTCCACTCCACATGGCCTTGAGTCTACTACCTTAATCTTAACATTACCCGGACTACATGGTTTGATGGGTGGATCGGGACCTTTTTTAATTCCTAAATTCACATCTAAAGATGGAAGATTAGGTAACGGTTTTGGTTGAGGCTCCGGTTCATCAAAAATAGGAAATCCCTAGAACTAAGAGTAAGGTTGTGATCACTATAAGCATTCAAACCTATATCCTCTAGTTGTGTTTGGTTCAAAGGTTCTACCTCCATCGGGATTCCTAAAGTCTCTTCTACTTCTTCCGGGTAAGTCACGGGCGGTGTGTGTGCCTCGAATGATGGTGGGTTTTGTGGAGTACTTGGTGGACTTGGATTTTCTACTTTATCCTCCATCTTATCTTGATTACCTATGTGCTTATTATGTGATTTGTTGAAGTCTATCCCCAACATGCACCTAGGTATCTCAAATCCTTTTCTATTCATCTCAAATTCTTGGTCCGATTCATAAGAATCATTCTCAATAACTTGATCACTATGTTCCATTTGCCTAAAGGATTCCTCATACTCATCATATGTCTTGGTGAAATCTAATCCAAGCATGCACCTAGGTAGTTCAACATTAACCATCTCACAATCTTGGTCGGGTTCATAAGAAACTATCCTAGGTGAAGGCTCATATGGTGCATAGGTTTCACTTAATGAGGTATTTTGAGGGTTTGATGGGGCTCCTAAGGTGATTTCCTCAAAAGTTTTATGCACTTGGTCTCTTTTCTCAAGGTACTCACTAAAATCTATGTAAGATCCTGTTCTCATTACTTCATTCCACCATCTTGATTTATCCAAATTAGTAAAATTATATTTCTTCATGTAAAACTCTAGTCGCGGATTTGGTAGATTCACGTTCTCCATAATGGCGAATGGAAGAGTCAATGGAAAAACTTTACAAACAAAAGCACAAAGAAAATATAGACTACGAGAAAGCTAATAAAAAGAAAATAAAAATCTCACTAGATAGGAATCTAATGAGTAGACCTAATAAAATAAAAATTCAACCTAAACAATAACTATTCCCCGGCAGCGGCGCCAAAAACTTGATGCGTGGTTTTGCGACCTTACAACAGGTTTTACCTCTCGAGGGATCTCAAGAGGCTTGCAATCCCCACCAGGCAGTGTACCTGACCGATGTAGTATAGTGTAGTGGCAAGTACCGGGGGATTGATCGTTCTCTAGGGGAATAGTGTCGTTAGGATTGAAAAACTACTCTAATAGGTCTAAGGGTGAGGGAAGATTCTTTTTGTATTTTTATATTTTTATGAAAGCAAGTAAAATCTCGGGTTTGAAGGAGTGGGCGGAATTAGTTGCTAGTCAACTAACCCAAATAACTAGAATTGCTCATAAATAAAATACAACCATAAAAACCTTAGTACGCATTGGTTCATGTTTCTTAAGACGTTCAAGCAAGTTACCGTATAGGAGGTTAGCCAGTTTTCTTAAGCCTAACATCGATAAACAATCATCCAATACAATTAATAACACACCAACAACCAATAATCAATAGTTAGGTTTCATTAGATCTAAGCAAACACAAGATAAATCTAGCCTAGCATGTTAATTAAAAGACAAGAACAAGATATAATCAAACAACACATAGACATATTGAATGATTAATTGATTACTTATCTTCAATTGAACATGGGAGATCCAAGGGTATAAAACCCTTAAAATGGCAGAAAATTCGTCTTAGGGTTTCTCCTCACAAAGTTGCACACTAATGACTAAAAATTGCAAAACTATATATAGAATTTAGGGGCTGACGGCGTCACGTTGTAGGAGGTGACGCCGTCACCTCGCCGCGGCTAGGGTTCCCGGATGGTCTTCCTGACGCCGTCGCTCTTTAATCCTCCAAAATCCACTCAGGCGCGTCAAGTGTTGACGCCGTCACAATTGTGCTTGACGCCGTCTCTCTTTAACTTAAACCGTGACGGCCTTGATCACCTTAAAGGGTGACGCTGTCAGACTTCCTTTGTAAAACTTTATGGCGCGTCACGTGTATTTGTCATATCCACCTCTTTTGCCAAGCCGTGACGCCGTCAGGAGCAATCCTTGACGCCGTCACGTGTACTTTTCTAGCAGCTTTGGAGACTTTGTCGTTTTCTTCACTTTTATGCTCCAAAAACGTCCAAAATGCTTCTTTTCCAGATTTCTTCTCCAAAGTACCTAAAATGACAAAAGGAACGATTTAGGGCAATATTTGATCAAATAAATACGATTTAATGCTTAAATTACCCCCTAAAAGCGGTACACTTTTCGCTTCATCACTTGGATCCAATGCTAGATATGAAATGTTATATATATAAATATTACTTGCTTGGTCAAGGTGAGTAATAATCCCACTTGATGCTCCTTGTTAATGTTATGATTGGTGGTAATCACCAATCTCATGTAAATGTGATGATGATTATATCTTGTATACTTACTAAGCGTTTTCGCTTACGGTTTAGATGTTAATGTTTTTTTGTAGGTTCTAGTGGAGGAAGCAAGGGTAAGGATATAGCCTAGCTTATAGCATAAGAAGGTAGTTTAGAAGATCGGAATTCTTTTGGACCAAACATATTGAAGTTGGAAGCCCCCAAGTGTTCTTTTGTGTCGTGGGTACACTTCTTTTTATATGGTCATTTTGTTAGTTCACGGTCTTGTGGTCATATATGATCTTTGTTTATGTTTAGGTCAAGGGTCAAGTTTGTGTATAAGTTATGATGTTCATATGGTGTCTAAGTTAGAACTTGTATGGTTAAAGTACTCATTAAGGGGTGTTTGGTATAAGCATGCTTCTACCCATTTTGAGATATTAACGGGTCATGTATGCATGGAACGCTTTTGATATGTTAAGTTAATGGTTATGGTCAAGTTATTTGTGAATTGGTGGTAGTATAAATGGTCTTGTAGTGTAAATGGGTCATTTCGGGTTTTATGCATAACCCGTCCAATTTTGAGGTACTATTTCGGGTGGTCAAACGGGTGATGTTTTTACATGAAATTAATCTTACGGACATACTAAAGGATTCTGGAAAGTTTCGTCAAGTTTCGAGTCCGGGAGGTCGGGTTTCCAGCCGAGGATTTTGATTATGCATATTTGGGACAGTAGGTCTGTCCAGAATTTCTGTGGTGCAGGGTAGATACGGCGCATCTCCTTTGAGATACGGCGTATCAGATGATGCGGCGCATCTCCTTTGGGATATGGCGCATCGTAGCTATTTTCTTGAAATTGTCTGTCTCAATGGGTTGATGCGGCGTATCTAATTTAATAGATGCGGCGTATCAGAAGTTTAAGATAATACGGCGTATCACTTCAGATTGATACGGCGTATTGTCTCTCAGCTTTGATACGGCGTATCCCTAAAAAGGATACGGCGTATCTTGGTCTCAGAAGGGTTGTTTGGTCGTGTTAGAAAATTGTGTGAAATGTTTTGAAGGGTCTTCGAGTATATGTTCTTGCAAGTATGTTTAAAAGTTTAAATGTTATAGATTCTGGTCATTAGATGAAGAATTTGTATGAGTCCGTTTAGTCAATCGTTTCCAAGTATAAAGTTCAAAATTTTTGGTATAAGTGGTCACGGGGCGTTACAACTTGGTATCAGAGCTTCGGTCTAAGAGATTTAGGATTTCACCTTAGGATTTCCTAGACTTAGACCTTGTGTAGATGCGTTTAGAGCTAGTGTTTGTTATTTGTGTATCGTTTGGGTGATTTTAAGGACCCATATGTTGGATATTTTTATGACTACGCCTGGCCACCGTAGTGATAAAAATATGGAACATATGTGAAGTTGAAATCATTTAGATCATACATGGGTGACAAGCTAGGGTGTTAGTATAAAGATAAAATGTCATTCATGCATCGATTAAGTATATGGTTGTGCTTGATATTATGAATTGCTAATTTTCAGTAAGAAGAAATGGAAACTCCTCACCAAAAAGAAGTCGCGAAAGCCACGGCTTCCAAGCATGCCGAAACTTCGGCAAGTGATTCGGGTAATGCTAATAAGGATAATGAAAGTTCTTCCTCAAACTCCGGAGGCCCTGACTTTAGAGGCTTCACGGGAGATGAAATGAAAGCCCTAGACATAATGTTAGCAAAAAAAGTGGGTAAGGCTATTGAGCAAGCAATGCCCTACTATGTTCAACAAACGACGCAAAATCTTAAAGAGCTAATGAAGGAAGAGTTTAAGGAGTTTAAGAAAGAATGTGGAGTGGCAAAAGAACCTAAGAACGACAAAGCTACTTATCGGGACTTCACGGCTTGTGATGTGCCACGTTTTACCGGTGTTCTTGACCCCATTGTTAGTAATAGGTGGATCACGGCGGTAGAAGGCGCTTTTCGTACTAGTGGTTGCGAAGAAAGGAAGAAGGTTATCTATGCTACTAACTTTCTTCGTGATAGTGCTAAGACTTGGTGGGAAGGAAAGGTGTGTGAGAAAGGTGAACCTTGGGTAGAAACTTGTACATGGAAAGAATTCAAGGAGTTGTTTAGTGCCGAGTATGCTCCGGTTGAAGAGGTGGACAAAATTCGAGAGAAATTCCAATCTCTCACTCAAACTAACGAGACGGTAAATGAGTTGTGGAAGACGTTTAATGACATGATTCCTTATTGTCCCGAGTATCTCGGGAATGACAAGCTTAAGGTTGACAAGTTCCAAAGGATGCTCAAGGATGATATTCGTGAGGTGATTTCACCATTCAAATGTACTACGTTGGAGGATCTTTTGAGTAGAGCTAGGGTAAGGGAAGCGGACTTACTTAGGAGGAAGGAGAAAGAGGCGAAAGAACCAAAAAGGAAGATAGAGTTTGCGGATAGGGATGGGAAGAAAGCCAAATTTGACCATGGCAAGAAGAGTGTGGGAAACAAGACTAAGGTAGCATGTTCAAAGTGTGGTAAGTTTCATCTTGGGGAATGTAGGCGAAATACGCCGGGTTGTTACAAGTGTGGAGCTTTAGATCATCAAAGCAAAGATTGTACCAAGCCGATGATAGTATGCTATGGGTGTAATGGGATTGGGCATAGGTTGAGGGATTGCCCGAAAACAAAGGCGATTGAAGCAAAGCCTTTGAGAACCGTCAAGGAAGAGAAAGTGGAGATTCCAAAACCAACAGCTCGAGTCTATCAAATGAGTGTCGAAGAAGCCAAATCGGGGACCGATGTCATCACAGGTATTCATCTTGTTAATTCCATACCCGCTCGGGTTTTGTATGATTCGGGTGCTAGTGTTTCTTTCGTGTCTTATGATTTTAGCAAGCAACTAACTTCCCCACTAGCTAAACTCCCAATACCCCTAGAAGTTGAAATAGCCGATAGTAAAATCGTTGTGGTGTCTAATGTATATCGAGATGTAGAGATGGAGATTGATGAAAGTGTCTTTAAGATCGACTTAATTCCCATTATGCTCGGGAATTTGATATTGTTATCGGTATGGATTGGCTTGATAAATATAACGCGGCTATCCTTTATAGCCAAAAGATCATTCGAGTTGTTAATCCTAGCGGTCGTGAAATGATTATTTATGGGGATAAAAGAAAAGGTGAACTAAAGTTATGTACCGTGATGAAGGCTAGGAGATATTTATCACGTGGATGTTATGCCTTCATGGCTCACGTGGTAGATACGAGCTTTGAGGAGAGAAGTATCGATGATGTTCCGGTTGTGAATGAATTTTGTGATGTTTTTCCGGAAGACTTGCCGGGTATTCCACCCGAAAGGCAAGTCGAATTTCGTATTGATCTTGTTCCGGGTGCTACTCCTATTGCTAAAACTCCCTATCGTCTAGCTCCGTCCGAAATGAAAGAATTGATGAGTCAACTTCAATAATTGCTTGACAAGGGTTTCATTCGTCCTAGTAGTTCGCCATGGGGAGCACCAATCTTGTTCGTTAAAAAGAAAGATGGTAGTATGCGGATGTGCATTGACTACCGCGAGTTGAATAAAGTCACGGTGAAAAATGTGTATCCGTTACCAAGAATCGATGACCTCTTTGATCAACTTCAAGGTGCGCGGTGGTTTTCCAAGATCGATCTCCGTTCGGGTTATCATCAATTGAAAGTTCGAGAAGAAGACATTCCTAAGACGGCCTTTAGGACCCGATATGGACATTACGAGTTTACGGTTATGCCATTTGGTCTTACGAACGCACCTCCGGTTTTCATGGATCTCATGAACCGTGTATGTAGACCGATGTTGGATAAATTCGTTATAGTGTTCATTGATGATATCCTTATCTATTCTAAGAGCAAGGAAGAACATGAACTACATCTTCGAGAAATTCTTGAAACGTTGAGAAAAGAAAGATTGTATGCTAAATTCTCGAAATGTGAATTTTGGTTGCAAGAAGTTCAGTTCCTTGGTCACGTTATTAACGCCGATGGTATCAAAGTCGATCCTTCAAAGGTAGAAGCCGTAATGAAATGGCATGCACCAAGGACTGTTGGTGAGATTCGAAGTTTTCTTGGCCTTGCGGGATATTATAGGAGGTTTATTCAAGACTTCTCCAAAATCGCGTCATCTCTAACAAAACTTACTAAGAAGAATGCTACCTTCGAGTGGGGTGAAGAACAAGACAAAGCCTTTTGTACCCTACGGAGGAAGTTGTGTGAAGCACCGGTTCTAGTATTGCCGGAGGGGACCGAAGATATGGTGGTTTATAGCGACGCGTCTTATTCCGGTCTTGGATGTGTCCTTATGCAAAGGGGAAAGGTGATTGCTTATGCCTCTAGACAACTAAAGAAGCATGAAGAAAATTATGCGACTCACGATCTTGAGTTTGCGGCTGTGGTTTTTGCTTTAAAACTTTGGAGGCATTATTTGTATGGTGTCAAGTTTGTAATTTACACCGACCATCGAAGCCTTCAATATTTCCTTGATAAGAAAGATCCCAACATGAGACAACGAAGATGGTTAGACTTGTTGAAGGATTATGATTGCGAAATTCGCTACCATCCGGGTAAAGCGAATGTGGTGGCGGATGCGTTGAGCCGAAAGGATCAAAATGAGGTTACTAAAATTCATTCCTTGAGAATGATTGTCACCACCGACCTTTTTGATAAGATCAAGTTAGCTCAAGAAGAGGCATTGAAAGAAGAAAATAGGGAAGGTGAGCGTATCACTTCCTACATTCCGCATCTCGAAGAAGATAGTCGAGGAATTAAGACTCGGTATGGAAGGGTTTATATCCCTTTTCGTAGTAACATCAAAGAATTGATTCTAGAGGAAGCACACAAGTCGAAATATTCTATTCATCCGGGAGCTACAAAGATGTACCGCGATTTGAAGAAGAACTATTGGTGGCCGGGTATGAAAAGAGATTGTGTAAAGTACGTTGAGAAGTGTTTGACTTGTTTAAAGGTCAAAGCCGAGCATCAAAAACCGTATGGAAAAGTTCAACCTTTGGATATTCCGGTTTGGAAGTGGGAAAAGATCACGATGGACTTCATTACGAAATTGCCAAGGACGAAAAAGAAGAATGACACGATTTGGGTCATAGTAGATCGCCTAACCAAGAGTGCTCATTTTATTCCAATCCGAGAAAATATGCCCGTTCATAAGCTAGCAAAGATTTACGTTAACGAGATAGTCGCACGTCATGGAGTGCCTATTTCTATAGTCTCCGATAGAGACGGGCGTTTCACCTCAAATTTTTGGCAAGAATTCCAAGAAGAATTGGGTACGAAACTTCATATGAGCACGGCCTTTCATCCTCAAACCGATGGGCAAAGCGAAAGGACGATTCAAACTTTGGAGGATATGTTACGAGCTTGTATGATCGACTTTGGAGGCAATTGGGACGATCATTTGCCTTTAGTTGAATTCGCCTATAATAATAGTTACCATGCGAGTATAGATATGCCACCCTATGAAATGCTTTATGGTAGGAGGTGTAGAACACCCGTGTGTTGGGAAGAAGTAGGAAGACGGGAATTGGCGAGTACGGATGTAGTGTTAGCTACAACGGAAAAGATAGAGATGATTCGTGCAAGACTTAAAGCGGCACAAGATAGGTGGAAAAGTTATGCCGACAACCGAAGAAGACCAATCGAATTCGAGGTGGGTGATCTAGTTATGTTAAAGGTTTCCCCGTGGAAAGGCGTTTTTAGATTCAAAAACAAAGGGAAACTTAGTCCTCGGTTTATAGGACCTTTCAAAATCTTGAAACGAGTAGGCGAAGTAGCATATGTGTTGGAATTACCCGAAGAAATGAGGGGTATTCACAATACCTTTCACGTGTCATACTTAAGGAAATGTTTGGCGGATGAAACGAGTGTAGTCACCTTGGACGACATTGAAATAGACCCGGAGTTGCTTTCTCAAGAGGACGTGCCGGAAGTCATACTAGGGAGAAAAGTGCGACAATTGAGAAATAAAGAGATCCCGTTAGTAAAAGTACAATGGAGACATCGTAAGGGTACGAGCATTAGGTGGGAGACGGAAGCAAAAATGAAGACCAAGTATCCTCACTTATTTCACGAGTAGAGTTCGGGGACGAACTCTCATTTTAAGGAGGGGAGAATTGTTACACCCGTACCCCGATAAGGTACCATTTAAGTAAATAATATGCTAAGTGAATGTGTTAGGGATTATTTATAACTTAATGTGTGGCTAAAAGAGAAGAATAGAACTATGGGGACTACTATTGCCAAGAGGCCAAAGTTACAACTAACTCATTATTAAATAAGTAGTTCAAGAAAAATCTGGAAATCTTGAGCTCATTCCATTATTGTCGACATTGGCTAGGAGAAAAGAGAGGGAAAGCCAATATCATTATCTAGCTCATTCCTAGTATCAAGAAGTGATCCAAAGGCATAAGAAATACCTTAATTGTCATCTCTCCATCAAGTAAGTACTTTCCCCAATTGGTAGAAATTAGGGTTCATGTAATGAGTTTTGGGTATAATGAATTAAGGTAGTAAAACTATGATCTTCATAGTTATTAGTTGCTAACTAAGGGTAATTGTGTAATAGGAATCACTATAGAAGCCCAAACCCAAGCAAGTAAGAGCTAGTAGGAATTTAAGGTAAGTATATGAGTATAATCTTTGCAAATGTTATGCTATTAATGTTATGATTGTGTTAATGTGATTTTTATGGAGCTTGAAATGATGTGTTAGCTTGGATCCAATGCTAGATATGAAATGTTATATATATAAATATTACTTGCTTGGTCAAGGTGAGTAATAATCCCACTTGATGCTCCTTGTTAATGTTATGATTGGTGGTAATCACCAATCTCATGTAAATGTGATGATGATTATATCTTGTATACTTACTAAGCGTTTTCGCTTACGGTTTAGATGTTAATGTTTTTTTGTAGGTTCTAGCGGAGGAAGCAAGGGTAAGGATATAGCCTAGCTTATAGCATAAGAAGGTAGTTTAGAAGATCGGAATTCTTTTGGACCAAGCATATTGAAGTTGGAAGCCCCCAAGTGTTCTTTTGTGTCGTGGGTACACTTCTTTTTATATGGTCATTTTGTTAGTTCACGGTCTTGTGGTCATATATGATCTTTGTTTATGTTTAGGTCAAGGGTCAAGTTTGTGTATAAGTTATGATGTTCATATGGTGTCTAAGTTAGAACTTGTATGGTTAAAGTACTCATTAAGGGGTGTTTGGTATAAGCATGCTTCTACCCATTTTGAGATATTAACGGGTCATGTATGCATGGAACGCTTTTGATATGTTAAGTTAATGGTTATGGTCAAGTTATTTGTGAATTGGTGGTAGTATAAATGGTCTTGTAGTGTAAATGGGTCATTTCGGGTTTTATGCATAACCCGTCCAATTTTGAGGTACTATTTCGGGTGGTCAAACGGGTGATGTTTTTACATGAAATTAATCTTACGGACATACTAAAGGATTCTGGAAAGTTTCGTCAAGTTTCGAGTCCGGGAGGTCGGGTTTCCAGCCGAGGATTTTGATTATGCATATTTGGGACAGTAGGTCTGTCCAGAATTTCTGTGGTGCAGGGTAGATACGGCGCATCTCCTTTGAGATACGGCGTATCAGATGATGCGGCGCATCTCCTTTGGGATATGGCGCATTGTAGCTATTTTCTTGAAATTGTCTGTCTCAATGGGTTGATGCGGCGTATCTAATTTAATAGATGCGGCGTATCAGAAGTTTAAGATAATACGGCGTATCACTTCAGATTGATACGGCGTATTGTCTCTCAGCTTTGATACGGCGTATCCCTAAAACGGATACGGCGTATCTTGGTCTCAGAAGGGTTGTTTGGTCGTGTTAGAAAATTGTGTGAAATGTTTTGAAGGGTCTTCGAGTATATGTTCTTGCAAGTATGTTTAAAAGTTTAAATGTTATAGATTCTGGTCATTAGATGAAGAATTTGTATGAGTCCGTTTAGTCAATCGTTTCCAAGTATAAAGTTCAAAATTTTTGGTATAAGTGGTCACGGGGCTTTACACTCTGTCAGCTCACTCCACAGCCCACTCGGGGCATAATATGTAATAGTATATATACCCCTCTCCACCTAGGGAGAAGGTTGGACCTTTCATTGAAGCTAATACATTCTACTTCACTTTCTCTCTCTAAGGTTCTAAACTCTCCACTTCTCTCTCTAAAACTCTTCTATTCGATCCATCTCTACTCACATACTTGTGTTATTAGTTAGTGAACATCTTACAGGTTCCAATGAGAAGTAAGCCCAACGGCATAGAGAAAATCCGGAGGAATTTGAATAAGATCGATCACATTCTCGAACAATCAATCGGCATCTTCAACGTTGAACTCCCCCTTCGGAAAGGGATCCGATATGTCCGAATCATGATGCCTCTAAGGCATCGCAAAAGGAATGGCCCGCCTATCTATTAGGAAAAAATTATGTTTCCAACCTTTCAAACAAGTGAGAATCTCCCTGAAGCAGACCCTCTTTTCCTTGCCACCTTGCTTCTCAAAGGAAAACCAATGACCTTGCTTACTTAGCTTGTAGAAAGCCCGGAACAGAGGAGTAGTGGGATTGTTGTGCAAGCTTTGGCAGTATACCTCAAAAAGGGTCGCATAGTGCAAACCCAACGGAACCAGCTGAGAAAGATGAACTTTGTAATATCTGATAACACCCAACAAAAAGGTAGAAAAAGGCACACTAAGGCAACCCTCGTAAAAATATTCCAAATACAAGCCAATAGCGTCATCCGGCAACTCATCCATTGTCATGCCCTTCGGAGGTAGCCTCGGGTGTAGGTCTCCGGGTATACTGAATTCCATTGTCACCATATACACTGCCCCTTCATCCATCCGAGAAGTATATTTTTGAATATCAAACTTGGGTAGAAATTCCCCAACTTCCTAAGTATCCTCTTCATGAATTGAAATAGGAGAATTCGACATAGCCTGACCGAGGGAAAACGGGATATAGCCGAACAGCAAAGAAAATACAAAATGTTGATGGTTCGGAACGTACCTTTTAAGTCGGATAATTTACGCAGAAACCGCTCGGACTAATTCACAAAAGTTCGTTCGGAAAATATTACCGAAAGGCGTCTCAGAGAAAAAGTGAAGAACTACAGTGGTAAAAACGATGGAAATGGCACTATTTATAGGGGAAAAGAAGGGACGCGAAACGTCATGCTTTGTTAGACACTAACGTGACATCATCTCGTCCATGCGATGAAACACGCACACACGTGTCTACATCTTACGCATACGGTAAAAAAGGTGGCGCTCCTTAAAACGAGGCCATAATGAGTTTTGGCAGGTTATGCATGGCGCCCAGCGTACTCAAGCCCAACGGATTAAGTCCTTCGGAAATATCAAAATAGAATCCTAAATCTTTCAAAGTATCATACCATCGGCTCAACCGATACTATGATACTGGGGGGACATGTTGGCGTATGTGTCCGGACGACATGACACCATCCGGAAGAAAGCTCGGAGAAAGCCTAGCTCGCTCGGCTAGTGTGACCTCAAGCAATAGGACACGTGGCATCACCTTTTGGACAGATGACAGCAGCAGACACCGCCGCCGCCGCCCCAGGATTTACGGGATTGTGTCTGCGACACATACCCGGAAAATTCGGCGGCGCCATTTCAGGTACCAAGGTTGGGTAGTATAAATACCCAGCTCATTTACTACTCTCAACCAACTTTACCTTTCGCATTTACTCTCAATTACTGTTTAAGCCTTTTGGATTACCCCATACTTATCCTCACGCCGGAGCTTGGTCCTGAGAACAACACTCGGGGCGAGTCTAACATGAGTGTCTCTTGTGTGTAGGTACCTCGGAATCTCAGCAAGACCTTATCCAGGAGACTTGACTCCACATCCGAAGGAGTTGCAGGTTTTTATCTCAACACTACCCTCTATCATCACTGCTATTGGATTCTTATTCCCTGTACTTCTTGCACTTCCAATCGCAACAATCTATTTGGCACGTACACATCGTCTTATTTTTCATCTTCTTCAACATGCGTAACTTACATGAATAAGCATTCATTTTAAGTAATGTGCACGATCTAACTCATCCTCTACTTCAGAGTTTAGCAACTTATCTAGTTGACCATCCTGTGTTTTTTTCGATATTACCATAAACTAGCCAGTCTATCATCATAGCAAGTCTCATTCTCTATATTATTATTGACCTGATGAATTCCATCATTTCCATCATCAAGTTTTCATCAACCTGGCCATTGTTGGTTGACAAGCCATAACAAAGAACCCGACGAAAAACAAATCAGGAAACATGGAGGCCAAAATGAACATACAAGTAAACCTTTTGCTCTTTTCCTTCATATATAGGACATATAAACCATACGCTACTTTGCAGAATTGAAAAACTAAAATAAAGAAGAAACCAAAAACCCAGATTTCTTTGCATCTCAAAAGCAATTTGCTGAGCATCTGCCATAGAAAGAAAGAAAAAAAACCCTAAAATATCTATTCTCTTTTCATCTCAAAACCCTCTAAAAGATAAAGAAATCACCCATGTCTCAGAGAGGGTGGAGACATCTAAAAAAACAGTTTGTAAGTTTATCAGGATTTCACGACATCCCTATCTTCATGCACTAGACTTCCTCAAACGTCCACCTTGGCGTCGGAAGAGATATCAACATTTTTCCCCATCTGCAACATGAATGGCATCATACACTTCGGCTGTGTTCCTTTGAAAAAATTTGAAGCCGGTTTTACATTCACATACTGCACAAATAACAAGCATATTAAGTCTTGACCAACTTAGATATTCTTAAGAGAAACTTTATTATTTATTAACATAAATAGAAGGCGAACGGCAAAGAATGCAATTCATTCTTCAAGTCTTTACCTATTTATGTAACGCATGCATTTTATAAGTTATTTAATAAAGAAATGGCAAGTATGTTGTATTAATTGGTTACAAATTGCATATTTTGGTAAATGGCTTGTATAAGTAATTAGTTGAATAGTACATTGCATTTTCTACCAATTTGCCCTAATTAGAAAACAAATATCAATGAATTGGATCTATAAGATTAATTACTTTTGTTTTTATTAAGGGATTATATGACATTTTACCTTACTTACATCTCTGTAGAAAGAATTAATCTCTTCTTCTGTGAGACCCTCTTCTTCAGCAGTTTCCTCCCAGCCCAGTGACCGCAAGAATGCCGCCTCTTCTTCCTCCGAGTACAACATAACATCAGAGTTTGAGTTGATCTTTCCATTACTAGCAGGTGTCTCAGTGACAACAGAAGTATCACCATCACAGCTCGAATCAAGCTTACTCTCACCCGAAGGTTGGACCACAACTGGTTCATCCTCAGTCCTACTTTCAGCAGGCTTATCATTAGCTGAGTCGGAAGAACCAGTATCAGGGGCAACAGGGGATGATGATGAGTGGTTAGCCATGGATTTCTTTCTCATGAGGTTAAAGAAGTCATTTCGGCTCTTAGCTTGTGGGGAGGGTCTCTTCTCTGAGTTTCTTAATGGAGGAGGTGCAACAACCGTGGGTACAGCAAGAGGGCTATTTGGTACTTTACTACCACTTGTTGGACTTGAGCTTTCCTTTGGGGTTGGAGTGATACCATTCCTTTCACGTGATGGTTTTAGAATGTGAAGTTTTCCACCAGTGGATGATGCTTTGCTGATATCAGGTTTGACAGAGACGGGTCGAGGAGAGAGCGAGTGGTTCAAAATGTGAGAGCTCTGATGCTGCAATTGCCCGCCCTTTAGCTTTGTCTTATCAGATAAGTTTAAAGCCTAAAAAATCAAAATTAAACAGTCACAAAACCATTTATAATATTAAGGGAGAACTTTATATAACAAATTAAAAAAAAAAAAAAAAAAAAAAAGCCTCTCAAATCATATGACTTTATTAATTGAATCTCAATCAATATATAATTTGATCAACGTATTCTTCCCACTTCCATATTCAAAAGCTTCTAACCTGTATACATTTGCAGATTTGCAGATTTGTTATACTAATTCTTCAGCTAGGGTTGGTGTCAATCCATATATTTATGTAATTCAAAGTTTGTATTAGAATTTATTTCGTATGTTACTATCCAGTTCATTGAATGGTTTAACTGAAAAGATATATATGTATATCTAGACACATCCTATCGGACAGCAATCTAAATACACAATCCTTTCTCTTTTACATATGTTATAAACTTTATAATCACTGTTCCCGAGTTTAAACTGGAAAGAAGAGAAATGGAGAGGGTAAAAACGAGAGAAAAGAAGGGGAGAGGGAAAAAAATTGGTTTTTTGTTTTCTGTTCCCAAGTCTGGAAAGAAAAGAAAGGGGATGGAACCAAGTTATGCACAAAAATCATATTCACCAAATCATCCGAATTTGGGAAGAAGATTAGGAGGGGAAATTTGGCGGGAACATGAATACTTTTTCATATTCTCTCCTCTTCTCTTCTTTTCTCTCCAAGTAAAAACTCGGGAACAGAGTATGTCTTTTTATAAGTGTATAATCAAAATCAACTATATCATGAAAAAATCAACTTCCAGTACATATCAGTTTCTATAGAAGACCAATAAACCTGAAAGCTCAGTTCTGTATTCATTATATTGTGCTCCTAAAATAGTCAAGAGTCAAAAAAAGAGTTGATTTGCATTCATTCAACATTACAAGATCAACAAGTATGGTATATCTAGCACTATAAAAAAATTACGTTGTAGATACAAGGTAAAATCATATGTTACAACCACTTGTAATGTATAAACAAAGATATATCAGTATTTGAAATTTTGAATGATAAAAAGTTGCGTTCTTTAGAAATATCCCATATGAGTTTGGACTTTGGATCCTATTGTTACAGACTTGTAGTAATAATGGTTTATGAGGTTCTTTATCAGCAGATATATTAGGCAATAGAAAGTTTGGATACAATGCCCTATTGGTTTAAACCGCAAGAATTTAGACTAACCAGATACACCATATTTTTTTTACTGTCAAGCATTTACACCCATATCAATATTTCTGTTTTCCTACCTCCAACTTAATCTTATTACTAGCTTAACCACGTTACAAAATAACCTAATCTCCTTTCAACTAATATCTTAACTTCATTAACAAAGTCTAATTTATACCCAAGAGCATGATCAGTATGTCTTATTAGCTAGATTTAAATGCATCATATACTCAACTAACCAAAATGATCAAAACCAACTTCTTGTCTCGCTTACTAGTACAAATTAAATATTTGAATAAGCAATGACAATGTCATATGTAAAATTAGGATAAAGATAAAGTCTAGTAAAACATTGCTACTAGCAGTTCAACAATTGTAATTGTATTGTTCAGTGATAATGAGATGTTCATTAAAGTGCAAACAGAGAGTTGTGAATATCTATTATTGGCAACGTAAAATAATCGGAGACACCTGTTTTCCAAATTTATATATATATATATAAATATATATATATATATATATATATATATATATATATATATATATATATATATAAACACAGAAAAATTTATACGAAATATTATAAAATGAAAACACGTTTATAACATGGCAAAGAAACATTACGATGCTAAATTGATTGGGGATACATATCGGCAATAGACAAAATAAAGGTGACGGGCATTAATAAAGATCAATACGGAAACAGAAAAATCTTACCAGTGTTTTAGGCATAGAAGGAGTCATCGGGATCAATTGCCTGGATTGCTTGACGGCAAGCTCTTCAAGCCTTTGTGTTCCCACAGAGACCTACATTGAAAAATACTAAATATAAATACAAGACCACAAACTAGGTGTATATTTGTAATATTAAATTAAAAGAATAAGATTACGAACTATATTAAATTTAGCTGTAGATAATAATATTTGAACGTGCTTTTATTATGTCAAAGTTGTAATAATCAGCTCGTCATATGTATGACAGATTTTGGTATTTAAGTAATTAACACATAAAACGACAAAAAAGACATTCTTGTGAAGAAAACAAGAGACGCCTTATTAAATGCGAGTATAGATCTCTAGTATTAGGTTAAACATAGGTAAATTGCTTTACTTCACCCTTATGTAAACAATTCTAATGTCAATGATATCAAATTAATTACCAAAACTATAACCACTAAATATTCAGATAATTCACTTCAAATATTCTTTATACAAGCATCAAAAACCGAATGTAATACCTGAGGAGCTGCCTGAGCACGAGGAGGACCCTGAGCCAACGTTTCAGCCATATTTCGTCCAGTAGCCACATTAGCACTCACAGATACCGAAGTAGGACCATTACTCCCAACCATCACAGGAACCTCAGCCAGAGCTGACGTCCACACATCACCACCCGAATTACCAACCGGTAAGCTTTGAATAGCACTTGTCAAACCAGGAGACGTCACTCTTCCAATCTCACACTCCATGTGTTTCTCTTCCGCCCCAAGAGACGGAAAATCCCTCTCAAACGAAATCTTTCCGTTATTATTATTATGACCGTTCCTCTCCCCCACTACTTTCCTAGGCCATGACTCACCCCGCTTAGAAGAAAGATTCGAATATGAACGCCTTAACCCATCTTTCTCAAACCTAAACGGATCAGAATAATCCCGGCGCCTATTTTCATTCCTTTCCCTGTCCCTATCCCAATCCCTATCACGATTCCTTCCAAAACTACTATAAGCCCTTAAATGAGCTCCACCATTACTACCATTAGCACGACGAAAGAATGATGAACTATTAGAACGCCCTAAATCATTATCACCACCGTTAACTAACGACTTGTTTCTCACAATTTTTGGTACACTTTGATCATCTACAACAACAAAACACAATCTTTTAACAAACTAAACAACATCAAATTAAGCGTAAACATAAGAAACCACAAACGAATAAAGCAATTACCAGAATGCGACGCAGATGATGAAGTTTTCAACCATTCGGGTACGAATGTAGGCTCACTTCTCTCCATAATTAGTACTAAACATTATACAAAAAAACATAAAAAATACCCAATGTGCATTTTTATAAAATCTTTATAAAAAACCATCAAGATTGAACAAATTTAAAAGACCCTCATCTTGTAAATAAGTTCAATCAAAACCCATATCAAGAAAAAAACAAATAATCAAAACCCCATTATTAAATCAAACCCTAAACCTTTAAAAAAATCAAAAAAACATGTCAAAAAACAAGAAACGATGAAAATTAAAAACACAACCCCTAGGTTTGTTAATTAATATTTTTCAATTCTAAAAAAACAAACGTGAATAATTTTCAAAAGGGTATTATAAAGTCGTGAAATTTATATCAAAAAGATTGAAATTTAATTAACCCAAAATTAATCTTGAATTATAAAAGAAACCCTAATTTTTTTAATTTTTTTTTTCAGTCGAAATTTGGGAAGAAGAAGAAGAAAAGGGATTTTGCGGAAGTTGTTATGGTGTGATGGTCGGGGGTGGGGCGTTGTTTGTTATTGTGATTATTATTATGATGATATTGAAATTTATATAAAGTTTTTTACAGTAATTTGTTTTATTTTCGGTAAATAATCATTCTACTTTTAATCAAAAGCTACCTAATGTTGTTGAATATTTTTGAAGGGTATATCAAACTTATGAATGTTTTGAGTGGGACTATGAATGTATATAAGTACATTGGTCTAGTGGGTGGGACTTTCATTCTTAAGTCAATAAACTCGGGTTCGAATCCAATTCCTCTCACCTATGGGCTCACTGAAGAGACTTTGTGGATAAGAGCTAAAGAGTCCGAGAGTCTCGGCTCACTACAGTTGGTGCCCCACTAGGCTAGAAAAGTTGCCCGAAGCTATTTCTTGTGAGATGGACAATGGCGGGTGCCAAAAGACATCCGGGGTCAGGGTATCTCCGCCAATCTACACCTTTTTGTAGATGAATGTATATAAGTGAGTATCATGTGTTTGGGATTGTTTATCAAAGTTGCTTATAGGTTTATTGTTTGTTAGTTTGTTTGCGTTTTAAGGTGAAAGCATTCGTGATCATTTGCTTCACGCCATCTGGAATTCGCTGGACATTTACTGATGCTTTTGAGGTAAAGCCCGAAATTACAAAGTTCGATAACCTTTCATTTTAATATCGACTTATAAAACATTATGCTAATGAAAATCATACATAGAGTGAGGCATATTAAATTAAAAAAAAAAAATGAATCATAGACTTATTTTTTGAAAAAAATACTCATTGATATTTCGAATTTATTCATATCTGATAAAGGTAACTAATACTCGTGTGGTTTTTGATGATTTTCACGCGAAGTCAAGGCAGTCGCTCAATATAAGAGAACTTCTCCCAATGCTTGAAGATCATCGGTACCCTGTAAGAACTCTTTTATGACTTCTAGACTAATTCACAGTTTGTGAACTTACAGAGTCTGAGAACATGGCAGCTAATGGATTTTGCAAATCATCATTGAAGATTTATGTCTATAATAAACAATTCGACTCATTCAAGGAATTTCACTCTCACAGGTAATACAAAAGTTTGATTGTGTTAATTTTGTTTCAAATATAAATTTGTAGTTAACAATATGTTACGCTGACAAGTTTACATATCTGCATAAGACGTGTTTGGACAATTAAAGAACAATAGAATCAAGAAATCCGTAAAGAAATCCGCCATTAAGAAGAATCCAGGATGTTAGAAATATGAAGTAACTCTGTCACAATGATTAATTTATATTAATCATTTTATTTGAGGATATCAAGGTATAGTCCCTCTCAACTCCAATATGATTAGTAACGTTGTAATTAGAATAACTTTGAATTCATCATCTTTTTGCAAACTATTAGTGAATTGTTACATGAATTTGGTGTATGAGGTTGTTTGTATTCGGGTTTTTGAACATATTTGGTTATTTAGTTGTAAGAATTTTAAATTGTTCTTTTGGTAAACAGATTATTATTAGCTATAAGTTTGTTTGGGGTTTTAAATATATATATATATATATATATATATATATATATATATATATATATATATATATATATATATATATATATATATATATATATATATATATATATATATTTGAAGTTAGATTCATATTGATTTGAGCACAATTAATATTGTATCATCTTAGGGGCTATTTGAATTTGCTATTTTGTACTCTAACGCATTTTGAAGCACATATGCAAGGGATAACAAAATTCCATCATTTCCAGCTGTCGAAGAAGAAATATCATGGTGACGCAGCCGGAACAAAGGGTTTGCAAATGCCAAATGTAATCAAGATGATGTGTCGGCCATGGTAGAAGATATTTCAAATGTGACATCAGGGGGGGAAGTTTATAAGATGTAGATCGAGTATGAGATGTACAAAGCTAGAAATCGATATAATGACCAATGAGAGTGAAACTATTTTCCAAGCACTCTCAGCTCCCACGGTCACTGATGATGAACACACCAGATTCTAGCAAGGATAAACCAATACAAGAAGATCGGGAAGAAATAAAGATGACCAAGATTGAAGCATTGACATATGAGAAACCAGTTGTTGAAGTTGTTTCAACTTAAACATAACGTGAAGTAGAAACTATAGGAAATGAAGATAATAATGATGGAAAGGCTATTCAAATTAATGAAGAAAATCATCTATTTACCATCCTGTTTATTGGCTTTTTAGCATAAAATGGGAATAAAGTGTTTTATAAAATTATGTGTAGCAGAAAGCTTTTTCCAGAACATGGTTATGGATTCATTGCTTATGATTAAGTAAGGGATGCACCGCATTCTATAGATCTGCTCAATGGTATGTGTGGTATGCTAGTGAATTGGCCGAAAATGATATGCTGCTTCTTTTAAGACCTGATCAACATATGAAACAGGTAAATACGACTGGAAAATGGAGCTATCAAAATATTAAAGGGGGGACCCAACACAAGATATGTTCTTTCACTAAAACTCGGTTTTTTATTTTTATCTTTATTTTATTTTATTTTATATTTTTTTCTATCCTGACAGTTTGTATCAACATGTTGCAGGATGATAGAGTGCAAAGAAAGGTAAGAAATTTTAGTATGATAATGGATGATAGTGAGAGATAGGTTAATAACGTTAGATACAAGCTTGCATAACAACTTATTATGCGTCCACATGGATTTGGGTACGAAGCCTTTTACAAACGTTGGGCAGAAAGCTTGCAGAAGAGGAAAATAGCAAGCTACTCTCATGGACCTATACATAGAGGAGATTGGAAACTTAATCCTGACGATCCTAGAAAGCATGAAACTCAACATTCCGAATGATTGCATGGGATTGGTAATAAGAGCTCATGGTATATATTTTGAAGCTTTCAAGAGAGGCATATGTTTGAGTCCCAATAGTAAATGTTGTTCTTTTTTTTTTTTGTAGTACTCTATAACATAAATAGATATTGACGTAGTGTAACACCCCAACCCGGCAAGGGTAAAAGTATCACATTAATGGTTTCACATCAGATCAAACAAAGCATACATCAACAGTAATACAAGAGTTCTCAAAGGTTACAAATGAAATACTGAAAATACAAGGCTAACAATTGAGAATTTTGATAACTACCACTTCTAAACGTAACTACTTCTAGTCAACTCTAATCCCGAAATAGCTATCGAAGTCTTCTAAGTCCAAGGTTCTCTCCACTCATAACCCAGCTTCCAACTAAAAACCTGCCGCGGGAAAAGAAACGCGGTTGAGCTTAAAAAGCCCAGTGAACAGATATATAGAAACGAAAACGAAAGCAAAAGAAAATGAACATGTATAGTTTAGTGCATTGGAATATATAAGTCATAGGCAAGATTATAAGTAAGAAAGAAATGAAAAGAAAGGAAATAAAAGAAAGATCAGTAATCCCCCACGAGCCCGAACAAACCAAATAATAACCCTGTAGCAATCTAGAGGGGATGCCTCTCAAGTCACTAGATAATATGAGGGGTGACCTCATGTATCAAATTGGAATGATCAGTTCCCGAACTTTGTGAGAGACGTGTATTGCACACAACATCAATCACCGAACAATATAATATAATATCCATTAATACAAACACTAACCTAGGATGCATCCATACGCCCCCCGAACAATAATATAGGCCAATAATAAATATAATGCGCACGTTACGAACAATATGGGGACGGTGTGTAACATCACTCGAACACACTGGAGTCATGCCATTGGTGCATCAATGACACGGCCATGTTACCTTCATGGCTAGGAAACGAACTTGGCTCGGGTATCAACTGAAAGGTCAAAGGTCAAAGGTCTAAATCACAGCAAAGGTCCAACTAGTCTAAGTCATCGAATCATGGTCAAAGTCCAAATATCAAAGGTTCATGGTAAAGGGTTCACGTCAAGATATTTCAGAAGTAAATGACAAAGGTTCGAAATCCTTTAAAACGTTTTCTTATAAAAATAATCTTACAAAATGGTCTTCGTAAAAATGGTCCTTTCAAAATAGTTTTTCATAGAGACAGCTTTAAAAATAGTTTTCTTAAAACGTTTTCATAAATAATCAAAAAGGTTTTCTCATCCCCTTTACAATGTCCAACATATTTGGTTTCAAGTCAAAGTTCCTATCAGAGTTCCCAGCAGGGTTCAAGACAAAAGATCAAGGCAAAGGTTCAACTCTAAGGTTCATAATACAAGGGAACATAGCAATGGCTTTGGGAAATCCTAAACGAATCAAGATAAGAATCAAGAGAAACGAAGGCACCTTACAAGAAGGGCAGAATATTTGTACCTTATTAGCAGAACACAAGGATAGCAAATGACAAGGATCAACTTACTCCTTCCTCGAACCTAAGGGAGTAGAAGACAGAATGACAAGTGGTTTTTAGTTATCTTTCCATTTTAAGTAACTTTCCTTGTTAGGTAACTTTCCTTATTAGCAGGTTTCCCGAATTAGCAAGTTTCCATAATTAGAAAGATTATAATATCACCAATTTAGCTTAAGTCATTAATCAAGCCTTATTATGGGATTAAGGTATATTTTAGCTAGTTACAAGAGTCTAGGGTTATGTATGACAAGTTTTCATAGTTTAGGGTTTTAATTGTAAATTCACCAAATTCAAAGGTCTAATCATGAAAATACTTTAAGTTACTGATTTAAATACCCATGTTATTTAGAATGACACTTTAATCCCTTAAGCTTCACAAATTACCATTCATACCCCTCTAGTTACATTAATTACAAAACAACCCTATATTTACATAATTTATAATTTAACCCCTATCGTGTTTATATTTACACATCAGCACTATAATATCCAAGATTACAGAATATACTCTCAAAGTTATGCATGACACGAATTGAACCTTTAAGTTTTACCTATTTACATAATTAGTCCTTTTAGTTTACAAATATCACAATTTACATCACAACTTCATTCTAATTACACGTCAAACCCATAATTACCCAAAATTATATTACCTCCCTAATAACATTATTTACACAAAATGATCACAAGTTTCTTGAATTTACACCTTTAGTCCCTCTACTTAATTAAATTGCAATTCGAACCCTAAAATAACAATAAAATCATTATCTTGCAAATTTTACACATAAGGACCTCATGTTATAATTTTTACACATTTGTAATGACCAAATTAACATTATAAAAATAACCCTTAAGTTTCAAAGTTGGCAAAACACACCCTTCTTAATTTAATTCTAAATCGTATACACCTTTATAATTACAAACCCTAACCCTAGCTCACAAATCATTACCCATCATCACACAATCATTAATTCTGCATTAAATGCTCAGATTCCATGTGCAAACCCTAACCCTAAATCGTTGTTAGGGTTTTCTTTTATTTTCTTTATTTTCTTTAATATCTGATTACAAAATAAATTAACCATGACTAATCTAAGCCTCCATAATTCGAACTATCATTTTTCCCAGGTTATATTATTTGTATAGAGTTCAAAATAAATAATTACAAGCCCTAGAAAAATCGCATGGCTCGATTTAGAATTTTTATACGTTTTAGCTCTCTAAATTTATTATGATCGAATTAGCTTGCATGATCCATGTTATATATTTTATCTAGGTCTTATATGATCCAAAGAACACAAAAAAAATGCTTCATGAAGAATCAAACATATAAAAGGGATATTAGAATTATGTACCTCTCGGTTATACTTAATTCGACAAAACAAGACCCTAGCGATCACACGAATGAACCCACGACCTTCTAACCAATTTTCCTAGCTTGATTAAACTCAGATGAACTCCAGAAAAATACTTGTTCTTGTCCAGAAAGTCGAATGGAGGATGCAAGGGATTTTTTTATGTGTCGACTTTTAGGGATTTTAGGGTTTCGGTATTTTTAATAAAAGGAAGAATTAAGAACCGAATAAAATAGGGATAGGAGAGCAAAGATTTCGGTCCAAGAAAGGTAGATGAGATCAAATATTTGATTAGGAAGATTTCCCAATTTATTTTGTATTTATCTTGCATTTATATAATTTAAATTGAATTTATAATAATAATAATATACGAAAATTAATAGAACCGACCATAATTAATTTATTTCGTATAATCTTTAATTTTGTACATTCCAAAATGTTAAATTGTAGATGTAAAAATTATTTGGCTTCATAACTTGCTCATTCCCGAAGGTTTGGGATTTATTTGGTACTTTAAATACTTATTAATCAAATTTTAAAATTATAGGGGCAAATTGGTCTTTTTGCATGTTTTAGATTTTTGGGTATTACAACTTCTTCCCCTCTAAAAAGAAAATTTCGTCCTCGAAATTTGCAAAGAAACGGAAATGAACTAGAACAGAAAATGAACAAAGACACACCGGATCAAAATACGAAATGTGGATAACTAGCTCGTATCGATTCTTCGGTTTCCCAGGTAGCCTCACGCTATGGGTGATTCCTCCAAAGAATCTTTACGAACGGAATAACTTTATTTCTCATGACTCGAATCAAAACGAAGTGGGTTCAAATTCCCGCAGAAAAAGACAAATTAGATTGATTCAGAACAAAAGGTCCATGCAACATAAAATGGACGATAGGCGAATCTTCCGGAAAGCTCATATGGAATACGAACAAGATTTCAGATCAAATTAATTGTATCGACAGTAAAGAGTTTTACAAGAATTCAAGATTTATAGCCAAGGTCAACAGAATGAAAACGAGAGTCCGAACTCCAGATACTTAACGAACGGAGGTAGAATATACTCATAGGTAGAATGATCCTAAGGTCTCACTAACGTAGATAATCTAACGGAGATTCAAATTCTAAACTTCTTAGATACTCCCCAAGATATCCTATGCCCACAACAAGTGCACGTTATATGATGTAAGTATTATCACGTTGGCCAGACGTCATAATACTGGCAACATATAGATATGCCCTTATGATGGTCATACTTTATCTCAAGTCATAAACAAAACCACCTATCTTAATCCACCTAGTACTTCTACTATCTCGAGGTCAACAAAATCGAATGCCCTAGTCACGAGGGAAAAACAAAACTATTCGCAAGAGTATCCAAATCTTAGATTGCCTAGTAAAAGTGAGACACGCCGTCACAAGCATCATATCTTCCACAATTCGCCAAAATCTCTCAAAACAAAGCCATCACCGAACATACGAAAATAAACACGAAACTAAAATGCTTCTAGGGAACTTAAATCATGAGAGGGTCTTATTACTATATAACGAAACTTAAGTGAGTCAATGAAAGTGAAAGTTAGTCGTCGAAATCTTCGGTCTTCCCAGAATCAATTCTTCCAAACATAAAGGGTCTGTTTCTAAACTCCGTCCATTCAACACATCCAATCTCCTCAAGTCCGGTTAATCTGTCTTCGTCTGTCCATCAATCGGAAAGTGAAACCAAAATCGGGAACTTGTGTCTGGTTCGTCGAGCCTCCAGCAGTTCTTCTTGGAATGTGATGGAGTAATGTGGATTTCTGGCACGATCCTTGAATCTCTTCCTCACCCAGTCTGCTTCCGCTCTCAATTCATCTTAGTACAACCAAGATGAATAGGAAAATTAGACTGCATGTCTCATCAGCTCCAGGTTCGCCATCTTGACTAAATTTCTTCTTCTGCATCGCCAACACTTCTACCTTGTAAGGAATGTCTTCACTCTTCAGGGTAGCCGCCGTTGTTGTCAACTCCAGGTCAGGCAGTGAAATAATTCTTCTGATATGTCTCTAGTTGTCCTAATGTATACGAAAACCTTCTGTGCTGTAAGGGAGTATAACCGAGTCTCTTTCTGATTTATCCCAAAGATTGTCCCGCCCGAAGGTACGACAGCTAATTTCCAATTTAGCTTCTCCAAAACTCCATTCTCAACTAAGCTGTTTCTATCTGTTCACAAAATTTCTCAATAGTATCATAAGTTGCAACCATCTTCCAGAATTCTTCTGTAATGTTCAAAAGGTTTCAGTTCTCCATTCTATTGTTGGTTTGACCACATGGTGATAGCTTTCAAAGCTCGCGGAATTTAAAGAGGTATCCTCAATTAAGAACATCGTCGTCTCGACAAATATCAATCTTTCAGTATACACAAATGACTAACAAAGTGTAAAGATGATTTTCATGCTCTTCCTCGTCTCCGAATGTACTATTAAGTCATACAATGACCATTTGTCCAAGTACTCGCGAGAAAAACATTATTTATCAAATTCACAAGATGTCAGAGCTTTAGCTAATACAATTAGCGTCACTAACTGTCATAGCAGTCGTTTACGAATACAGAAGGCGATTCCAAGAATAAAATTAATTCATCAGAAGAAAACTTCGCGCTCAGAAATTAAACAAACACGTAGTCGTTTCAGGGAGGATGAATATTGGCTCCTAACAGTAATACGGTTCAGCTATCTCCAGTCACCATCCTTCTTTATCGCGAACGAAACTAAAACACGCCCAGAATATACACTTAGGTAAACTCACTTCCTGGTCTTCGGTTGCTGCTCTTCCCGGTTGCTCGAATCAACTGGTCTGATCCCGGACACATCTGAAAGACACCTTCGCTTGGCGACTAGACAATCTCTAGGTAACCTGTCAAATCCTACTTCACGCTCCGGTGGAAAGTTTGGTGGTTCGACTAGGAATCATATTCAGAATTCGCAGGGTGTCAAGTAACTCTCAAGATAAGGTTCATTTATTGGTGCACGAGATGGGTTCTAGGAAAACTTCACCATCACGAAAGTAACACACGAGTCTCCAGAGTAATAGTGATAGGAGAGAGTTTAACAATCGGTAATCATGGTAGAGAGTTCAAAATTGTTGCAAACGTTAAAGATGAGACACAGAAGGGAAATTGTCAATATTTGAATGCTCAATCAACCAATTCCTTGAAGGAATAAAATCGAAGTTAACTATCCGAAGAAAGACAGATCAGCATAGAAAATTTTATCGTTTCAAAAGTGAGAGGGAAACATTCTTATACTCGTGGTTAAACACTACAAGACTTCTCGTAGGGACCGAGATGGGTGAAACGAAATCAACTAGTGTCGGAAGATTTATAGATACTTATCAAAAACAAGAGACAAAAAGAGAATACATCAAGTACGTCATCGCCATGGAGATTCTCAGAGTGCCCGAAGAGGCATCAAAATGATTGATGAAAGGATTAGAGATCAGAGTCAAAATCTGAAGATGAGGATTAATAGTGTCAGGCAATTATTATGAAATTTTCAATTTCTCTAAGATTTAAATAGGTTTCAAACCTAGGTGGTGCAAAGCATAAGCTTTCGATTTTCAAAAGTGATATCAGATATCAACAGGATCTAACCAATAGTGATAATTGTCAGGATTCTCATAGGAGTAGTAATGGATCACTCAGAACTGAGTAGTATCAGATGATACACTTCATATCCGTCATGAGTAATGAATTTGTAGAATGTGTCAAACACATTATGGTTGAATGACCATCTGGATGGTCGGAAAGGTATCAAACCATTTATCAACCTAATCGGAAACGAGGATTCCAAATCAGGAAGTGAAACTTAAATGGTGCAAGGTATCCATGTAGTTCTCGAGGGATTTCAACTTACTTGGTTACTAAACTTAGGTTGCAAGATTTCTAGCTTCTGAAACAAAAGTTCTTATAAGGCTTAGCTAAAGGCAAAGGCACGAATCAGAGTAATGCGGAAGCAATGATACCTAAACAAATGTCTTATAGTCAACCCATTCCTCACTGGTCAAAACTTACGTTCCTATAGGGAAATCTTAAAGCAAATTTTCAAAGGTTGTCTTACGAGCGCCTACAGGGAAAACTTAGTGGTCCTAACTTACACAGGCCAAGGGTAAATGTATTACGAATCGCAACCTGGCTCTGATACCATAATTGTAACACCCCAACCCGGCAAGGGTAGAAGTATCACATTAATGGTTTCATATCAGATCAAAACAAAGCATACATCAACAGTAATACAAGAGTTCTCAAAGGTTACAAATGAAATACTGAAAATACATGGCTAACAATTGAGAATTTTGATAACTACCACTTCTAAACGTAACTACTTCTAGTCAACTCTAATCCCGAAATAGCTATCGAAGTCTTCTAAGTCCAAGGTTCTCTCCACTCATAACCCAGCTTCCAACTAAAAACCTGCCGCGGGAAAAGAAACGCGGCTGAGCTTAAAAAGCCCAGTGAACAGATATATAGAAACGAAAACGAAAGCAAAAGAAAATGAACATGTATAGTTTAGTGCATTGGAATATATAAGTCATAGGCAAGATTATAAGTAAGAAAGAAATGAAAAGAAAGGAAATAAAAGAAAGATCAGTAATCCCCCACGAGCCCGAACAAACCAAATAATAACCCTGTAGCAATCTAGAGGGGATGCCTCTCAAGTCACTAGATAATATGAGGGGTGACCTCATGTATCAAATTGGAATGATCAGTTCCCAAACTTTGTGAGAGACGTGTATTGCACACAACATCAATCACCGAACAATATAATATAATATCCATTAATACAAACACTAACCTAGGATGCATCCATATGCCCCCGAACAATAATATAGGCCAATAATAAATATAATGCGCACGTTACGAACAATATGGGGACGGTGTGTAACATCACTCGAACACAATGGAGTCATGCTATTGGTGCATCAATGACACGACCATATTACCTTCATGGCTAGGAAACGAACTTGGCTCGGGTATCAACTGAAAGGTCAAAGGTCAAAGGTCTAAATCACAGCAAAGGTCCAACTAGTCTAAGTCATCGAATCATGGTCAAAGTCCAAATATCAAAGGTTCATGGTAAAGGGTTCACGTCAAGATATTTCAGAAGTAAATGACAAAGGTTCGAAATCCTTTAAGACGTTTTCTTATAAAAATAATCTTACAAAATGGTCTTCGTAAAAATGGTCCTTTCAAAATAGTTTTTCATAGAGACAGCTTTAAAAATAGTTTTCTTAAAACGTTTTCATAAATAATCAAAAAGGTTTTCTCATCCCCTTTACAATGTCCAACATATTTGGTTTCAAGTCAAAGTTCCTATCAGAGTTCCCAGCAGGGTTCAAGACAAAAGATCAAGGCAAAGGTTCAACTCTAAGGTTCACAATACAAGGGAACATAGCAATGGCTTTGGGAAATCCTAAACGAATCAAGATAAGAATCAAGAGAAACGAAGGCACCTTACAAGAAGGGCAGAATATCTGTACCTTATTAGCAGAACACAAGGATAGCAAATGACAAGGATCAACTTACTCCTTCCTCGAACCTAAGGGAGTAGAAGACAGAATGACAAGTGGTTTTTAGTTATCTTTCCATTTTAAGTAACTTTCCTTGTTAGGTAACTTTCCTTATTAGCAGGTTTCCCGAATTAGCAAGTTTCCATAATTAGAAAGATTATAATATCACCAATTTAGCTTAAGTCATTAATCAAGCCTTATTATGGGATTAAGGTATATTTTAGCTAGTTACAAGAGTCTAGGGTTATGTATGACAAGTTTTCATAGTTTAGGGTTTTAATTGTAAATTCACCAAATTCAAAGGTCTAATCATGAAAATACTTTAAGTTACTGATTTAAATACCCATGTTATTTAGAATGACACTTTAATCCCTTAAGCTTCACAAATTACCATTCATACCCCTCTAGTTACATTAATTACAAAACAACCCTATATTTACATAATTTACAATTTAACCCCTATCGTGTTTATATTTACACATCAACACTATAATATCCAAGATTACAGAATATACTCTCAAAGTTATGCATGACACGAATTGAACCTCTAAGTTTTACCTATTTACATAATTAGTCCTTTTAGTTTACAAATATCACAATTTACATCACAACTTCATTCTAATTACACATCAAACCCATAATTACCCAAAATTATATTACCTCCCTAATAACATTATTTACACAAAATGCTCACAAGTTTCCTGAATTTACACCATTAGTCCCTCTACTTAATTAAATTGCAATTCGAACCCTAAAATAACAATTAAATCATTATCTTGCAAATTTTACACATAAGGACCTCATGTTATAATTTTTTCACATTTTTACTGACCAAATTAACATTATAAAAATAACCCTTAAGTTTCAAAGTTGGCAAAACACACCCTTCTTAATTTAATTCTAAATCGTATACACCTTTATAATTACAAACCCTAACCCTAGCTCACAAATCATTACCCCATCATCACACAATCATTAATTCTGCATTAAATGCTCAGATTCCATGTGCAAACCCTAACCCTAAATCGTTATTAGGGTTTTCTTCTATTTTCTTTATTTTCTTTAATATCCGATTACAAAATAAATTAACCATGACTAATCTAAGCCTCCATAATTCGAACTATCATTTTTCCCAGGTTATATTATTTGTATAGAGTTCAAAATAAATAATTACAAGCCCTAGAAAAATCGCATGGCTCGATTTAGAATTTTTATACGTTTTAGCTCTCTAAATTTATTATGATCGAATTAGCTTGCATGATCCATGTTATATATTTTATTTAGGTCTTATATGATCCAAAGAACACAAGAAAAATGCTTCATGAAGAATCGAACATATAAAAGGGATATTAGAATTATGTACCTCTCGGTTATACTTAATTCGACAAAACAAGACCCTAGCGATCACACGAATGAACCCACGACCTTCTAACCAATTTTCCTAGCTTGATTAAACTCAGATGAACTCCATAAAAATACTTGTTCTTGTCCAAAAAGTCGAATGGAGGATGCAAGGGATTTTTTTATGTGTCGACTTTTAGGGATTTTAGGGTTTCGGTATTTTTAATAAAAGGAAGAATTAAGAACCGAATAAAATAGGGATAGGAGAGCAAAGATTTCGGTCCAAGCAAGGTAGATGAGATCAAATATTTGATTAGGAAGATTTCCCAATTTATTTTGTATTTATCTTGCATTTATATAATTTAAATTGAATTTATAATAATAATAATATACGAAAATTAATAGAACCGACCATAATTAATTTATTTCGTATAATCTTTAATTTTGTACATTCCAAAATGTTAAATTGTAGGTGTAAAAATTATTTGCCTTCATAACTTGCTCATTCCCGAAGGTTTGGGATTTATTTGGTACTTTAAATACTTATTAATCAAATTTTAAAATTATAGGGGCAAATTGGATTTTTTGCATGTTTTAGATTTTTGGGTATTACAGATGTAACACCCCGACCTGACAAGGGTAAAGATATCACAACAATGGATTCACATCAGAACAAAACCAAGCATACATTTCCATTAATACAAAAATCTCAAAGGAGAACAAACGAAATACTAAATCTACAAGGTTACAAAAGAGAGAGCTTTCAAAAACACTATTTCTAAATTATATTATCTTCGGTCCAATTCTAAGTCCAGCATAGCTATTCAATCTTCTAAGTCCAAAAGTACACTCTCCAATCATTCCCATCTTCCTACTAAAACCTGCCACAGGAAAAGAAATGCGGCTGAGCTACGAGAGCTCAGTGAACAGATATAATGGTAACAAAACAATAATAGATAGTAAAATCAAGAAGATCAGGAATACAGGTCATACCGATAACTCAAGATGTAGAAATGCGATGTCAGGAATAAATAAGGAATAAGACTAAGGAAAGGAAAAGGAACAAGTAATAGGGAAAGTTCATGAGGTTCAATAGATAAAGAAAACAGAAATCTATCACGAGCCCAGAAACAAACCAAATCACATCATTCAAATGTAACCAAATAGAGTAGCTAGCTCCCAGATATATGAAAGACGTGTATCGCACACACCGTCAGTCACCAGATAAATATAACAATAAACATATAACATAACATATACAGATAACAGGTCAAATCTAGAGTGCACCCATACGCCCCACAGACAAATCAATAATCATAATTATAATGGCCATAGCAAATAATAAATAAGGGACGGAACAGGTCATCACTCTCCTGCCCTAGAGTCATGTCAGAGGTGCGTCAATGACATGGACATGAAACCCTCATGCCTAGTGATTGGCTCGTAATATCAAACTGTAGGTCAAAGGTCAAACATACTATCAAATAATCAAAAGGTCATATCCTAAGGGTACATGGCAAAGGTTCATGTCAACCAGTTCAAGATTATATATCATAGGTTCAACTTTGAATTTATCAGGTCAAGTTTTATATCAAAGTTTAAGTTCAGATTAAAAGAACTATATCAAATGGTTCAAAAGAGTATAACAAAAGTTTATAATCAAAGTTTCATATCAACAATTTATCTAAAGATTTCCATTTAAAAGTCCATTTAAACAATCCTTCAAAAATGGTTTTCATAACAACTGATCTTACAAAATAGTTTTCTTCAAAATGGTCTTCCAAAACTGTTAGTAACTTTCATTTAAAAGTGATGTTACTTATTTTAAAGTAGTTTATCCCCAAAACGTTTCATATGTAGTGATGCGTGCGATGTGTCGTTGCGGTTTAGCAGTATTAATGCCTACTCAAGTTTTAAATTTATATTTAGCCGACTTATCAATAACACACACACTTAACGAGCAGTGTACCCGGTCAGTATGAATATAATGGTAAGTAGAGTGTCGATCACTAAGAGTGGAACGTATTATCTCGTTATTCTAATCAGTATTTTAATATTCTAAGTTAGCTATACAACCTAATCTAACGCAAGGGGGTTCAGCCTGAGAGACTGGCACGATTTGGTTGCAATTAAATAATAAACTAAACCAATAGGCACGAATCAACGAATAGCACACATGTACACAGATAAATACTTGAGACAATAAGAAGATCTGTCCTGATGATTAAGTAGATTGTCACTTGTTTTATTGATAGTTTTATATGAAGTGTATGTAGTTAACCCTTTCTCGTTGGTCATATTCTTATCGGCGAGTAAACCCTTAATGATTACTTATGTCTAAAAGTTATTCCTAAGTGATCAATTTAGTAACAACCGTGGGAGCCACATTCTCTTCCGTAGTCAAATGCGCAGGCCACTAATAAACACAGAGGTTATCAATGCACTAATAAGTAGTAACCAAAGACATCAACATATAAACTTTAATTGATGGGAAAGCAGTTTTAAGGGAGTGCAATCTTTCCGTTGTCACATTACACAAGCCATCAATCCTGATGAATTAAAGTTTACTAACACAATAAAACAAAACTACTTAATGAATTAAACACATGCAGCACCTTCTTACAGCTCTTGTATCTTCGTTCGGGTGTGTCTTGTGCTGCCTATTCGTCTGAATTCGGCCTTAGGTTTCTCTGGTCTTCGAACTTCGTATATAATATGTGCTCTCGAAATTCGTCTGGTCGTGGGGTATTTATAGTTTCTGTCTGAGGGTAAGATGCGGCGCATCTAGTAAGTAGATGCGGCGCATTGACTTAACTTCGCGTGGGGTCCAAGATTAATATATTCAGGAATATTCGTACACCGCCAGAAGATGCGGCGTAACTCCATAAATAGATGCGGCGCATGTCCTCTTGTATCTTGGATCGTATCTGGTGAAATCTTGATAGTGATGCGCCGTATGTAATAAGCAAGATGCGGCGCATCTGGAGCAGAATGTCTTGATCTTGTACATTTCGGTAGACTCTTAACTTCTTGCTTGTTTTGCTCCATAATTAGTCCAAAATTGCCAAGTTTCACCAAATGCTTGTTTTTACCTGAGAATTACAAAAGTAAACGATTAAGTATCAATCCTCATACATAATATAATAAAACAAGTCAAATTAATAGGATAAATGATAGTAATAAAATGTACTTATTTGAGTTCATCATGTAGTCTAAGAACGGTTCAAAATCAGTTAGGTTTAAATAAGGATTTAACAGATTAAGGTTTATATCAAAATCAATTTAGTTTTATAGCAAGTATATTAGATTAAGATTCAAACAAGGTTCACAGATCAGGGTGCAGGACAAGAGATCAAATACAAGGTTCATCAAAATTCACAAAACAAAAGATCACATGGAAGGTTCACAAATAAGAGATCACATGAAAGGTTTACAAACAAGCAGGGAACATAGCAATGGTATAGGAAATCCTAATAAGAAAATGAGGACTGAAAGAAAAGGGAAATGAAAAACCCTTACTGAAAGAGGGCAGAATATCTGTACCTTATTACGAACGCAAGAATACAAAGATAAAGGCTGACAAGACGAGATTACTCCTTCCTCGAACCTAAGGAGTAGAAGACAGAAGTCCAAAGGGTCTTTAGTTATATTTCCATTATTAGTAAGTTAATAATATCACAGATTAGGTTAAGTCCTTATTAAGATTATTATGGAAGTAAGGTACATTTTATCAAGTTACAAAAGTTTAGGGTTAATTATGACAAGTTTACATAGTTTAGGGTTTTAATTGTAATCTTATTAAATTCAAAGGGTTAACATGAAAATACTTTAAGTTACTGAATTAAATACTCATGTTATTCAAAATGACATTTTAATCTCTTAAGTTTCATAATTCACAGTTTATACCCCTTTAGTTATATAATTTTCAAAACAAACCCTACATTTACATAATTCATGTTTTAATCCCTATAATATTTATTTTTACCAAACAAGCACCTTATATTACAAAGTTACAGAACATATCCTCAGAATTACATGTAGTATAAGTTTGACCCCTCAGAATTCATTAATTACACATTTGGTCCCTTAACTTTACAAACTTACAATTTAAATCATAATTTATTTATAGTTACATATCAAGCCCATAAATAGTCGAAATTACACATTACACCCTTAATGACATTATTTACACAAAATAACTTCAATTTTCCAGAATTTACACTTTTAGTCCCTCTATTTTAATTAATTACAAAACAACCCTTTTAAATACAATTAATTCATTATCTTGCAATATTTACACTTAGGACCCTCAAGTTATATTTTTCCCACATACCTACTGACTCATATAACATTACAAAAACATCCCAGAAGTTTCAAAGTTGGCAAAACATACCCTTCTAGTTTAAAAGGCCAATCGGATTACTTTTTAAATTGTAAAACCAAACCCTAACTTTACCCAATCATTAAACCATCATGACACAATAGTTAAATGCATTTATTAATCAGATCCAAACCACAAAACCCTAACCCTAATACGATTTAGGGTTTCTTTCTTATTTTCTTTTATTTTCTATATAATCCGATTACAAACATAATTCATGATCAATTATTCTGAGCTTCTATAAATCAAATGGTTATTTTTCTAGGCTTATATTATCAGTATAGAACATGTAAAAATTTTGGTTACACCTCAGAAAATTCATATAGCATGATTTACAAATTAAGTTTGTTTTAACCCTTTTAATTTCGTACGCCTAAATAAACATGCATGATTCATGTTTATTATTTTTCTTAGGTCATATTCGACATGTAGATCACTAGAAAAATACTGGATAATTTTTAGAACGTAAGAATAAGTCGAAAGAAATTAGTACCTCTCGGATGAAATAAAAATGAACGAACACTTCTCACGATCAAACCTAGCTTCCTAAATTCCAACTCTTATTTTTATTGGCTCCTTAAGACTCAGATGAACACTAGAAAAATGCTAGATTAGGTCCAGAAATCGTGTGGAAGGGTTGGTCGATTTTTGTTTAGTCGATGGTTAGGGTTTCGATTATTTAGGGTTTTATAAAATATTATGATTTGTTTTTATATTTAATAGGCCGACTAGGAGGGGGCATGGATCAAATTTTCGGCCTTAGAAGTTATCACAATATCACAATTTGATTTTGTGTACAATTCCTTAAATTAGTTTTGCATATATCTTAATTAAAATGATTTAATATATATATATATTAACTTTAATTATATATATTTTCGGATTACATATATGTATGTATATGTGAGTTAATATTTTTGGACATTCAAAATAACGTAATGTTATCCCGGGAATTAATTTACTTGATATGTAGCTCGTTTTCAGAAGTTTGGAATTGTTTCAGAATTTTATCACTTATTTATTTAGGTTTTATTGTTTCAGGGGTAATTAGGTCATTTGACAAGTTATCTGAATTTCAGGTATTACTCTATAACATAAACAGATATTGACGTAGTGTACCTAGCATTAAAGTTTGTATCATCGACTATTTTTTATCTACCCCATTAGCATAATGCTCTTTAAATGTTTGAAATTTTAGTAGATTTTGCTTTATGTCTATATATTACACTAAGTTCGTATGTAGTTTGGGTGTCATTTGCTATAGGGTATAACAACCCGTAATTTTTCAGGTCCTTACTTAACCTTAAAACTCAAAATAATTTATTTTTGTAGTTTCAAATTTCTCTTGCGTATAACTTTTAACTAAACCGCATGAACTGAGAGAACGAGCCCACACGCGTACTGACACCCAAATAGTTATGGCATTAGTCTAACAAATTCTAATGTGAGTCATAATATTTATTTCAAAATTTTATTTTAAGGCACGCTCAAAAACCGTATATTACGTGTTTTAATTTACATAGTTAAATCGGGACACCATGACTCACTTCAAACTCAACGGGACACAAAATACACTTTGAGAATTCATAATAAATCTCCCTCCCACGCCTGAAACATATTGCCGCTCCTTTGTGCCAACCACATATAACAAACACATTCAAATTGATCCTTTAAGCATCTTTGACTTAGGAGGAATATGCTTGATTTCATTATCCAATTTGTTAGAATTTAATAATCATGACTAGTTCATATATTAATCAAGTAATCATCATACACCTGCGGAAGCGAGGGATCAATTTTAACACATAAAGAATTAACCGAATATTAAAGTGAATGTACCTTTTGATTCTAGCAAAACAAGAATCAAACTTCAAATCTTCTTCAATCTTTATCAAGAATGGATTAACGAGTTACCCCTTACCGTTTTGTAACTCAATCCAAGATATTAACTATAATGAGTTAATACCACGTTCTTGTACACACGTACTAATACCAAATTAATGTAAATGCTAGTTTAATAAAACACAAAACGATTTTGTTTTTGGAAAAACAAAAGTCGAACACCTCATGAAGGTTTCGGCCGATTGGGACACAAGGGAAAGAGAAAAACACTTTTAGGGTTTAGTGTGTGTACAAAAGTTACTAAACAATGAACCCTTGTGTTTGTTTATATAGGATGACAAAACTTTGGGAACAAGTTAGGGTTTGGGTTAAGGAAACCCATTGTCGATCGGATCTCAACCCACAAAGGGGTTCTAGATCTTTCTTGTTCTCTATTTTCCATCTATAGTCCTTTCCTTTTATTATTTAACGACCGTTAGTCAATTACCGTTAATTACTTAACGCTTGTTAGTCGTTTTGTGTAATTAATAATTAAATATAACTTTTTATATTAAATTATTAAACATTAATTCTTCATACGTAAAGTGTGCAATTCCGTGGTCTCGAGTTCGATTCTAGACATACACATATTAAATATTGTCCATAAACTAGCAGCTCCCACTTGGACATATCTTAATAATGTAATGACATTGGTTAGCGTCTAGCAACACGCCAATGCCCCCAGTACAACTCGAGTAAGGTCTCCTGGAAAAACCTTTTGATGATTCATCATCATACTTATCCTTTTGTTACTAATACTACGTTAATAAAGATATTGATCTTAGTCATTCTTTAATTAACTATTATGTTTCTCGTTGTTTCTGATTGAGCAAGATTACCAAATCGTCTGAACGTATTTCAGATAGATCTTGCGCGTGGCCACGCAAACATCTTGTCAACCCTACGAGGGGCCCAGCAGTATTTAACTTCAAAACAATTTTGAAGGAACAAATTCTCTCTTGACTACGAGCCTAACCCATGAACTTTGCAACACTCATGAAAACAACCCTTATGGCTACCAGTAACGTATAGCGGTAAATTGCTTTACAGAAATGCACTACATCCATGACAGTTATCTGGTATCTCAAGTCTGAGGATAACTATATTCATGATTTACTTGATGACAAGATCCATAAAGTAAACTCATGAAGTTGGGATATGTCCTATATTCAATTCATTGAATATCATGTGAAATTGGCATGTCAACGCATCAATATACTTTCAAGTATATTCTACCAATACTCAGATTTGTCTTATTCAATGATATTCCCATATCATTGACTGACAACGGACTATTTAAAATAACATAAGTTATTCATGGATTTAAACATGCAAATATAGGATACAATTTATTATTAATGAAAACAAACGTACCAAGTACTTTAATTCATTGTAAATAATAATTGCTTAACATCCCTTATCCAAATACTAAATAGATCAATGCATGATAATTCTAGTTAATGAATTATGCCTCAAGTCATGTCAATCATACTTGTTGACAAGACATAAATCAACTAATTTTGATCTATTTGAATTTTGAGAATACTTATTTCAAGAATTCAATTAGTGAAGTTCTTGTATGTGTCCATTCAACTATCTTGATATTGCCACATAATATTTCATAAAATGCGTGACATCCTCAACCACCAATTTATGACAATTAAACTATCAAACCTTTTATAGTTTAAAGTATTCTAATTCTTTAATGTATAATACAACTATGCTCTTAGTTAAGCATAACTAGTACACATGGCCATTAACAAGGATTAAATCCTACCATAACTAGTATTGAGTGTCATCTCAATTTCATTATTTGCGTCATTGTATGCAAACAACAATATGCTCTTTAAAATTCCGTAAACTTTAATATCCATTGTGTAATGTTTGATGCCTTCCAATCTTTCAAGATTTGTCGGCTATAACGATTGCGCAACAATTTGCCATATGGTTCATACTTAGAATTTAGGAGCAATTCCAGGCTGAGGATGTAATTCTATATCCAACCATATTCATTACACTTAGTTATCTAATAATTTTCAATTAGATATCAATGTTGTCAAATCATCTTTTATCCAAGCATGATACAACAAATAACATGATGTACATGAAAAATCCTTGTGTCAAACTTAGATTTCATTCATGTTATATCTTTTCAAAGATATGTGTCCATTTAGACTTTCTAACAGTATATCATGTTCTATTAGAATCAATTATTTTACCGCTTATGTTTATAACAATAAACATGTATTCTAAGGTTGTATGTTTATTTCCTAAATTTTCAAGTGAAGTTTCATTCCAAACTAAGACCTAACATTTAACGTTTATGGAATGTTACTTCCTATATGTTATACAACATATATGAAATAAGAAAATAAATATAACACTCCCACTAGCTTTCAGGAATATTAAGGAATTATCTTATTTTAATTATAAATCAAAACTTGGATTTAATAATTAAACATAAGTATATCTCCTATATGCATGCATTAATCCATTCATGATTTATTGCACTTTGTATACTTCCAAAGATTATTTGAATTCAAATACTTCTTTTGTTTACTTATCGTCCTCGCACAAGTAATTACTCAAGAAAGAGTTTTGATATTCCATTGTTAATTTCATATTAATGAAACTAAGAATGACAATCATAATCTTTATACATTTAATGTGCCTAGAAAGAATATTCAATCACAATTGATTGCTTAAGTGTGATTAATAATCTTGTCATACATTAAATATGTTTACAAAATTTGTCCATATGATTTCTACACAAAGATTTAAACCTCTACGATTTTCATTCCCTTTGAAGAAACTCATCTTCATTCTATAGTCTAACTATAGAGTTCAAGATAAACTAAGTTTCCAAAAACTAATTATCTTTATGGACTGCATCTTAACATTCATACTATGAGTAATTTTGCCAAATTCAATATTTGCAATTCATCTTAATGATCAACAGGTTTACCATAATCCTGTAACTCATAATCCTCAGCATATTATTCAAATATTTGAGATATCATTGCGGATCTATGAATGAGAATTCTATCATCTTGAGATTTAACATTAACATGTTTAATCCTCATCATGGCGTTTACTAGTGTATTTTTATAAGATTATGTATCTTGTAATTTTATCTTTTCAAGAGAAAAACTCCCAGTTGCCTTTTGCAATTTATAGACTATCTATAAATACTTAGCAAGTAGAGCAACACTAAATTGTTCTCTTTTGGGATATTACAAATACATATTGATAGTTCCTTACATTAGTTTGTTAATATCCTACTTCATAAGTTGTTTAACAAATTAAGAACTTCAATTTTAAGATTTAATGTGATTCATCACATTTCATAATAAATGGTGTCTTATTAATTTTCTAGGTTGGAGTCTTATTAAGTATATACAATCCATACTCAATTCTCTAACCTTGATAACTTTTTGGAAGAAAGGAAGTTATAGTTATCTTTAATCAAACAATACCAATAGAGTTTGATTCTCCTAACTGAACACACCACAAACTTGAGGTATTTCATTAGAACTAATATTGTGAGACAATCTAACAATATGTAAGATAAACTCATACTCCTTTTGGCTTACCTATTTACCAACTAAGTCAACTTAATGGTGAAATAGATTTTTCAAGCCAATTGCATGCTTTATAACACAAGTACTTTTTAACTAAGTCACTTCATGTCCATGTCTCAACAAGAAGACATGAACTGTTATAATCCCACTATGCGTTATAAATCATTGATCAACTCAATGACTTCTTGTATATGTCTTAATAAAGAAGACATAACAAGTTAACGTCTTACTTTATAATATAATAACTCTTGTAACAATTAAAAGACTTCATATTTATAGCTTTACAATAAAGTATAAACATGTATAACTAAAGTAATCATGAACACCACAATTTGGTTTCAATAGTAATTTCAAGTTAATTTATTACTTCATATATTTATGACATTCCAAGAATACATAAATATTCAAATTTGAAGTAGTATTAGATTACTTCATTTATTTATGTCATTTCAATAATACATAAATATTTAGTTTGAAGTAGTCTCATTATCATTATTGACACTTGTTCTAATAGGTATCTAATTTAGAAACAGTAATTATCCATGTACGGTCTCACGTAATCATGGAATTTCACCTTGTTGTTGTAATCTATTCAAGGTCTCACTTAAGCTAAATTTCAACCACAAGTGTTTCTTGAATTAGATGTGTATTAGTCATATTTAGAACGTTAGTTTCTTACCTTGCGGTCAAGACAATCCTTTAAATCATATTCCTATATGTGTTGTACCTTGCACACAATATAAGATTTCTCCTACTTGTGCATGGAACAACATCATGTATCAGATAAACAACACGTCACTCGTTTGTTTATGTGATCAATATGATTGTGTCATAGATATTAGCATAATTAGTAGATATAGAACCACATTGTCTAGTAAGGAAACGTACATGACTATCCTTAAAACCACAAGTGTCTACAATTGGAAAGTAATTATCTCAAGACATTCTAGAGATAATTTAGGTTACTACCAAGATGACAAAGCTTGTAGCTCCCACTGAATTACAGATCATTACAATAATTCACTATTTAGTAATTTCAACACAATGCTTCCACTGGATTTGACAACATTGTAAGTGTTTCATAACCAGTCAAAGCAAATAGTGTGTTATTAACTTTCCTACACCTTTGAGAAGACCCATTCGTAACAATTACTTAGGTATTAAAAAGAGTGTATTCTACTATGTAGATGATGGACTATCCATCAATGCAATTAACTTGAAAATTGGGCATGCAATTTTTCCTTAATATGTCTACCATCCCCACAATGGTATGTAGCATCTTTAAGTGGTCAAAGCACAACAACTAGATAAATTATGCTAGTTTGCCTTTTACCAATCTTGCGGCAATTAGTCTAGCTTCTAATTAAATAACTCAGAAAATGTGTAATTTTCTTAACTATTAAAGTTTGCTATGAGTTATTTCTTAGAATTTAGACAATTCTAATTTTCCTATCATACCTTTCTCATTCATGAAAAAGAATAGGATTAAGTCTCACTCTTCTCTCGTAGAAAGGAGACTAGGTTTATTCTTTTAGTAAAGTCGACTCTAGCCAAAAACCCCTACGGGTGTAGATCACTTTACCAATAAAAGAATATCCCACGTTTACGATTTAATGTTGCATTAATACATTTAAAAGAATTTACAAAATTCAATTTTAGTATTTTCGATAATACAACTTTTCAAGAAAATAAAATACCCAAGGAAATATTCATATAACCATTGAATTTTCTTGAAAAACGAGGATCCAAATTTTTATAATTTCACTACATCAGTTGATCTGCTAATAATGAAAGTATAAAATATGTTAATCTGTCGAACAATAATTGGCAAACAATTTCCAATTCCTAGATCATTATGGGATTTACATTTGCCAAATACAGTTTGCAAAGTAAGCATGTTTCATCCCATCTCATGCCTTAAGTTTCTAGGTCTCACTAACAACTTAATTAAGTCGTCTAATTTAGAAACTGCAAATTCTCCATATATGGTCTCACTCATTAACGAAAATTTACCTTGTCATTGTAATCTAGTCAAGGTCTCACTTAAGCTAAATTACAACTTCAAGTGTTTCTTATAATTAGATGACATGAACTTAAATTTTAGGGTACTAATTTTGATGTGTCAATCAAAATATGTACGAAGAAGCATGCATACATCTTCGTAACATAAGTTTTTAAAACGTTTTTATTTAACAATTTTAGGCTAAGATTTAAATCAACAAAGTTTTAATTGAGGTATTGGGTTCACCAATCAAAGAATTACCTACAATTATCGCCCACTATATCCTACTAATGCATGAGTCAAAAGACCCAAGTTATTCGGATAATTACCACAAAGTGGCACGTGGAATTGAGGTCAATTCACCCTTAAGATGATTTTGTACATTAATAGACATACTAGGTAGCTCCAATTTGACACACAAAGGAGCGGAGAAACAAACGTCAGCAACAAGTGCCAATTAAAAACGCGTCTCTTTCAGTTCGAAAATTTAATGTCAATTTGTTAGACCCTGTTAGCCTTTAAAGTTATGTTATACTCGGGAATTGCATAGTAATTAAATACAAGGACTAGTCTTGCCAATAGGGCAAAGTTAGGCTTGTAAATAAGTATAAATACCCTCCTAGTTGTGACTAGGAGGGTTGGGAATTCATTTGTAACTTTGAAGGTGTGTGTGATTTCAATTTCTCTCTCTAGAAAACACACACACCTTCCCCATTCATTATCTAATAAATACCATGTTTAATCTTTATTTTGAGTTCCCCCGACCTCCTGAACACGTATCTTGATCATTACAATTGGCATCAGAGATAACCAGGGGCGAATCGTGGGGTTTTGAGGTGAAAAAAAATGATTTTGGTGTCGGTTACTGTTCATCCGACGTTTTACTGTTCACCGAGTTCATTGCTCGAGTTCGGTGAATTTGTGATCGAGTTGGGACTATTTCACCAAGTTGGTGAAATTAGTCGAGTAGGATTACTCGAATTGAGTATATTCATCGAGTTAGGTTTCACAGCTTCCTCGAGTTGGAAAATTTGATCGAGTTCGATCATATTTTGCTTGCTCGAGTTAGAGAGTAGTCAAGATAGGTGAAATTTAACTAAAGTTGGTGATTTTCATCAAGTTGGTGAAATTTTGCTCGACTTCGGTTTGCTCAAGTTGGGATTAATCGAGTTGAGTAAGTTGCTCAACTTCAGTTTAATACTCGAGTTTGGTTGCTCGAGTTTACTTGTTGTGCTACTCGAGTTACTACTTTGCTCGAGTTGAAGTATTATTCGTGTTAGAACTTTGCTCGAGTTGAAGTGTTAGAATTTTGCTCGAGTTGGGTGTGCTTGAAAGATTGCTCAAGTTGACAATTTGCTCGAGTTGGGTTTTTCCTCAAGTTGGGTATTGCTCGAATTGGAAATTTGCTTGACTTGGAATTGTGCTCAAGTTGGAAATTTGCTCGACTTGGAATTGTGCTTGAGTTGGAATTTTGCTCAACTTGGAAGTTTGCTCTAGTTGGAATTTACTCGACTTGGTGCTTGCTCGAGTTGGAATTTTCTAGGGTTGATCGAGTTGGAACATTTCATCAAGTTAGACTATTGCTCGAGTTGGAATTCACCGAGTAAACCCTAACCGAGTTTGGAAACCTTAATCGAGTATGCAAAAAAAAAGAAAAAAAAAGAATTTTTTGGCGGGAAAAGTTGAGTAAAATTTAATTTCGAGGAGTGGCTAAATGGTCAATTTTTACGCTAAATTCAAATTATGGTGTAACGATGAAAATTTTGGCCCAAAATTAAAATTTTTATGTCAAAATTCGAATTTTTTGGGCAAAATTTGGCGTAAAAATTTCTTAAACTCAAATTTTCCTAGCATGTTTAGAATTGAAAATAAAGGCATATTTCAAACTCGCACCACACCAAAATCACAAATGAAATTATCGGTCAACATCCTCAAAATACCACGTATAGCTTAAAAGATCCTGATCAAGATTCACAATCAAAGGACAATGGCTAAATGTTATCAACTGTGACTACAAGGGTGATGATTCATTATTACCTATTTGAAGTTGAAGTGGAATATCACGGGTGCGTGTACTTAGTATCTTGAAGATTTCGGGGTTGGTTGGATGCATGATTCTTCGAGATCCTTGTTCGAGCTGACGGGCTCACCAGAGTATAGAATTATTAAGTCTCGGTTTATCTAGTTTTCATAGGTCAAGGGGTGGTTGGATGAAGACCTAGTTAACTATCGCTTAAAGGAGATACGTTGTAGTACTTAGTGTCACACAATGATGTGGATAATTCAAGAGATGTTCATATACAGTTAAGGAAGGTTGGATGGGTATATGAAACAACCTATGCTTTAAGGAGTTACGTTTTAGGGCTCAGCTTAGGTTCTTAATCAACAATAGTGCAAGTTTAAGTCACAAGTTTTGGTTATTTTACTTCAGTCTCAAGTTCGTCATAGTGGGTTTTCTCTATTAGTAGTCACTACAAAAAGCCGTTGTTTTTTATACAGGGGGTTGATAAAGAGTTAGACATTATAAATGGTATTGTTAGTAGATTGGGTTTATCGACATCTTCTCACAGGCTGATTGGGTAATGATAAAGTGCTTCCAGTTATTACTTCACATACACATCATTATGCTGATTCCGATAAATCGTAACCAGCAGGGGAGAGAAATGGGCTGATTGTTCATATGAAATATAACTGGGATGCATTTGGTGAGATGAAGATGTTGATACTATGTTCCCCCAAATGGATAATCTTGAAGAAGGACGAGTCTACAGTCTGTTCTACATTTTCCGCTGCGTGTTAGAAGACTAAAGACGGAATGCATTTAATTATCTAAAGACTTCTTCAAAATTCAGGGCATTCATTTATCAAAAAGAATTCTTCAGAATTCATGGCATTCATCAGAAAGGTTGTCAGTTTGGGGGAGAGCACTAATTAGGGGAGAGTGAAAAGCTAGGTTTAATCACCAATATCCTTACCCTAATTAGATTTGCTCATACTGTTCTTCTGCAAGTAAAGAAATGACAGCTGAGAAGATTCTGCAAACTGAACGATGTAATGAAGTTTGAAGACCATTCTCAGAGCTGCTGCGCTTATGTTTTGTATTTTACTTGTAGGGAACATTGTAAGCAATTTCCGTATAACATCACTTTGGGGAGAGATTGTTAGCCTATAAAGTTATGTTATACTCGGGAATTGCATAGTAATTAAATACAAGGACTAGTCTTGCCAATAGGGCAAAGTTAGGCTTGTAAATAAGTATAAATACCCTCCTAGTTGTGACTAGGAGGGTTGGGAATTCATTTGTAACTTTGAAGGTGTGTGTGATTTCACTTTCTCTCTCTAGAAAACACACACACCTTCCCCATTCATTATCTAATAAATACCATGTTTAATCTTTATTTTGAGTTCCCCCGACCTCCTGAACACGTATCTTGATCATTACAGGCCCGTTTCTTGGGTACTTGTACCCCACCCTAGATGAAAATGAATTAAGGACTTTGCGTGGTTGGTCAGTCAACGAATGTTGCGTAGTGGTCAACCCGATAGTCAAAGTGATAGTCAAAGAATGTGTTATAAGGTTATGAAAGTATTGTGTGGCACAACAAGAAGGAAATAGACTTCAAGGGCTAAAGTTGCCATATACCAAATGTGTTTTAAGGTGTAGTGTGCCCAAAGAAAAAGAAAAGAGACTAGAGGAACCAATCTTGCCAAATGGCCAAACTAGTTCAAGTAACTAGATAAATATCAAGATTATCCACTAGTTTCTATAAGGTTCTACCATTTTCTTGAGGTGTTTATGGGTGTGTCGGTTTAGAGAAGAAAAAGGGAGGGAAGATGAGGCTTTGATGATCAAGTGGTAGATGAGATGTGTTCTTTGTCAAAGGTTAAGCTTAAACCATGATATTCCCACAAGTAAGTAACTTTCTATCTTGGTTCTAATGAAGTTAAGGTTTATGAATAAAGTGGGAAATTATCATATGATCAAGGTATGATCATATGATGATGTAGAAAGGAAGATGAGTATATTTGATGGGTTATGTTAACCCTCAATATTGGTATTGATTGTCATGATGTTAGGTCTTGATAATTAAGAAAAATGATGATGATGGTTAGAGGTTGAGGATGATGGGATATTGATTTTATGCTTAGCTTTGGAAGCTAAGGTAAGTAACTTGTACTAAAACATGTGTTATATGTGTGTTATCCATATATGTGTTATGATTGTGATAAAGTTTAGTACTTGGTTTGAGTAATGGATGAAGGTTAGGAAAGTGGTGACTAGTTATGAGCTAGTCAAGCAAGTATACGACTAATTGCTAGTAAGACTTGTTGTAGCTTATGTGATGAAGGTTTATGTGGTAGATTGAATGTTATGGTATGGAAGCAAAGTAAGTGATCATGATGCTTATGTGCTAATATGTGTATGATATGTGTTTTATGTTGGGTTACTTACTAAGCGAAAGCTTATGGTTTAGTTGTCTAACCATTTTGTAGGTTTGTATGCTATCATGGAAGGCTTGGACTAAGGATAAAGGTTTGGTTATGTGATATTAAAAGATTGGTAAGAAATTAGAGCTTAGGTAGATACCGAGCTCAAGTGTAAAGTTTGTACCCCCGTGAGTCAGTAATGTTTTGTAATGAGTAGACAAGCGTCAAATTGTGTGCCAAGAGTTGTATAATGAATTGGTAGTCATTTAGTATGTTAAAGTGTGTTGAAGTGTTTATAGTCAAAGTATAAAGGGGCGTTTGGATTGAGTATGAATGTACCCATGTTGGGTTGTAAGCGGGTCAAGTGTCTATGGAACATGTTTAGTATGTTAAAGTATTGATGTTGGTTAAGTTTGATGTAATACGGATGTGGTATTGGTTGTATATCTCGAAAAGTGGCCAAATTCAAGTTTATGGGATCTGCAGGCCCCCAACCGGCGGTTGGGATCTCAACCGGGGTAGTTGGGACCTTCTGAGAAGCCCAACCGGCGGTTGGGAGGTATTTTCAGTTTTTGTCGATTTTCTAAAAATCATATCTTTTAAACCGTAAGTCGTTACGGGTCGTGCTACCCGGCGTTTCAAAGGTAATTGAGTCTAGTTTCATTTAAAATAGTCTCAATGTCTGAATGTTTATAAATTTTTGTAAATGGTCAAAAGAGTGACAGGATGTAAGAAAAAGTCAAGCGTTTCCGCTCTAAAAGTTTTAATTCTTGGTCAAAGCGGGCACGGGGTGTAACAAAATCCTCCTTATACCCCTCTTATAGTTTGTCAAAACTGGGTGAGTCGTTCACACTATTGATACAAAACTCATCACTCAATTAAAAGTTTGTGACTTTAAGTCTTAAAAACATGTTATAAATTATAATCTTGCTAGTCTCGCCTGGGAGCAAATTACCGTGCGAAGCGAAACACTATTGGCACATAAGACTTTGCAAGATCTATAATTTAATACAACAAGTTTCATAGTTATTTAGTCCATTTATTTTCTATTCGAAAATTACCCTTTTTTGCTTACAACGTGTCATACAATTTAAACAAAAAACAAGTAACTAATAAAAATAAATAACCAAATAAGTACACATAATCTTAACAATTAATTTATGTATCAAGTAGCCACATGCAAACTTGTTGATAAAATCCTATTAATAATCTTTCTATGTTTCAATATGCATATATTTAACTAAGACTATCACCTACAATGGTAGTGTGAGCCACATGCATCGACGAATCGATTGCGTTAGCCTTAGCAAACATATACCAAATAGCACATAATAGATTCATTAATATAATTAATTGAGGTCTTCCCCAATTTTAGATCTATCATAATTACATGTGAAAAATTAACTTAACAATTAATCAATCCTAATCCATGATAAACATGCATGTCTCATCATGGATTAATGCAAGTCACAAGATACGTAACTTTAACCACATAAACATGTTATAATTTTAGGGTTTCAAAACTACAAAACTAATTTTTATATATTAGGGCATCGCCCCCCCCCCCCAATTAAAAAATTAGGGTTTTCGATTTTTTAAACCCTAAAAAATCGATTAACATCAAAACCTAATCCAAGTTTCATTTTTTATGTGTTTCGGTAATTTATTACATGTTAAAACGGCTCGTGATGCCACTGTTAGATTTTAATAATCATGACTAGTTCATATATTAATCAAGTAATCATCATACACATGCGGAAGCGAATGATCAATTTTAACACATAAAGAATTAACCGAATATTAAAGTGAACGTACCTTTTAATTCTAGCAAAACAAGAATCAAACTTCAAATCTTCTTCAATCTTTATCAAGAATGGATTAACGAGTTACCCCTTACCGTTTTGTAACTCAATCCAAGATATTAACCATAATGAGTTAATACCACGTTCTTGTACACACGTACTAATACCAAATTAATGTAAATGCTAGTTTAATAAAACACAAAACGATTTTGTTTTTGGAAAAACAAAAGTCGAACACCTCATGAAGGTTTCGGCCGATTGGGACACAAAGGAAAGAGAAAAACACTTTTAGGGTTTAGTGTGTGTACAAAAGTTACAAAACAATGAACCCTTGTGTTTGTTTATATAGGATGACAAAACTTTGGGAACAAGTTAGGGTTTGGGTTAAGGAAACCCATTGTCGATCGGATCTCAACCCACAAAGGGGTTCTAGATCTTTCTTATTCTCTATTTTCCATCTATAGTCCTTTCCTTTTATTATTTAACGACCGTTAGTCAATTACCGTTAATTACTTAACGCTCGTTAGTCGTTTTGTGTAATTAATAATTAAATATAACTTTTTATATTAAATTATTAAACATTAATTATTCATACGTAAAGTGTGCAATCCCATGGTCTCGAGTTCGATTATAGACATACACATATTAAATATTGTCCATAAACCAACACAATTTACAACTCTTTTATCCAACGTCCAACTTAACCTTAAAACTCAAAATAATTTATTTTTGTAGTTACATATTTCTCTTGCGTATAACTTTTAACTAAACTGCATGAACTGAGAGAACAAGCCCACACGCATACCGACACCCAAATAGTTATGGCATTTGTCTAACAAATTCTAGTGTGAGTCATAATATTTAGAGTAAATTACACCGTTCGTCCCTGTGGTTTGGGGTCCATTTCATTCTCAGTCCTTATTTTTTATTTCTTGCTTTTTTCGTCCCTATATAGTTTCAATTGCACGCTGTTGGTCCCTAAATCAAATTTGAGCTAACGCCGTCTGTTAACTACTAAGAAAGCAAGGGTAAATTGGTCTTTCTACCTTATAACATATAATAAATGGTTTATTTATCAGACTTAACCCAATTTCTTTCCCCCCAAATTTCCCTCACCTAACTTTTCATCTTCCTTAAAACCGAAACCCTTAATCTGAAAAGGGTAATGCAATGGTGGCGTCGACAAACCAATGGTCAATGCGTGAATCAAAGGATGATATTGATGTCTATGAAGCTTACGGTATGATACGGTTTTTAAGTTTTTCCTATCAATATTTGAATAATTTTATGGTTGTTTCAATGTCATTTGATCATTTACAAGTTATTATTGAATTTTGGAAGGAAAACACTAATTTCCCTCATTTTAACCAAACCCTAATTTTTGTTATTTTTTTTTGTTTTTGATTTCTCAGCAAATAAAGAGGAAAACACAGATGCTCTGTTTTCGTTGAAGATTAATTATGCTGGGATCTTCACTGATTCACCTGGTAGGAGTTATGTAAATGGTGACTTTGCTTATTTTGACTGCATTGATATTGATGAGTTCTCAATACATGAGCTTAATGATATGGTTAAGAAATTAGGATTCAATGGTGAAACCATAATGTACTATAGTTTTCTTAGGCTTGATATGAACTTAGACAATGGATTATATGCTTTAGGAAATGATGATGATGTTAGACAATTGGCCGAGTACATTAGGGTTGGATATAAGCTGATTGAGGCCTTCATAGAACATGAGGAGACTACTGTTTACACTTATATAGAGGCTGCCTATAACACACCATCTAAAAGGTGTTTCATTGTGGAACTGCCAGATCATGAGAAACATAAAAATGCACAACCTAGTAACAAGAAACATAGCAAATCAGTTTCAGGGTCTTGTGCAAAGAAATTAATGTTAGAATGGAAAGAGGACAATGAAAATGTGACTGGTGAAGGTAGTTCTAGGAATGAAAATATAACTGACTTTGCCCAGGATTTATACTCTGTGCCTGATCCTTTCATGGGAGAAGATAACTTTGATCCTTTTTTTGGTTTAGATGATGAAGTAGTACCTAAAAATATAAGTGAGGAAGTAGTTGTAACACAGGAAGTAGATGTAACAGATAAAGAGAATGAAAACAGTGATGGTGAAGGTAGTGACAGTGATGTGTTAGTGGATGAGGAAAATGAGTTTGTTGATGTGCATGTTGACATTGAGGATTTTGACAGAACAAATGTTGAGACAATGGGAAATGAGTATACACCAGAATTTAATGCAGATGAGGAATTGGATACTGATCCGGGAATTGATGGTATAGACAATGATGAGTTTGAGAGTGCTTCTGATGAAGATCCATTAGACAGGATTAGGATAAGAAAACTTAAAAAGCTTAGGAGAACACAGAATCAGTTTGTAGATGGTGGACTTCAAAAGGTAAATTTTTATGTTGGGCAAGAATTTAGTAGTGCAGCTGAGGTAAAAGATTTGATTCATAAACACTCTACTGAAACTAGGAGAGAACTTTATCTAAAGAAGAATGACAAAGTTAGAGTAAGGGCTGAATGCAAAGGGACAATACCTGTGTTTCATAGTAGTCAAGCAGAAGATGGGCCAAGTCAGGTTGGGCCTAGTGGTATTGGGCCTTGTATTGGATCAAGTCAGGAAAAGTCAAAAAAGGTAGGTGGGAAACCTAATATGAGAAAGCTAGCAGACAATCAATGCCCTTGGGTTTTACAAGTATCCAAATTAAAAGATGAGACATGGAAGGTGAAAACATTTGATGATACCCATAAATGTCTACAATCTAGGAAGATTAAGTATTGTACTGCTGACTTTCTTTCAGTAGAGATCACAGATCAGCTTGAGACAAACCCAGAAGTACCAGTGAGGGCTATTCAAGAACAGTTACAAAAGAAATATAGATTGGAGGTGTCTAGAATGAAGGCATTTAGGACAAAGGCTAAAGCAATTGAACATATTAGAGGTGATTTCACTCTTCAGTATAAACAGTTGAGGGATTATGTTATGGAGTTGCAACATACCAATCCTAACACAACTGTTAGAATAGGAGTTGAAAGTGAAGCAGACCATATGTGTCCAACAAGGGTTTTTAAGAGGATCTATGTATGTTTGGGAGCTGCTAAGGAAGGGTTCAAAGCTTGTATGAGGCAATTTCTTGGATTTGATGGTACATTTATGAAAGGACCATTCCCTGGTCAACTGTTAACAGCAGTTGGTGTAGACCCAAACAATGGTATCTATCCTTTGGCCTATGGGATTGTGGAATCAGAATCAAGGGAGTCATGGACATGGTTTTTGGAACATTTGAAGGGAGACTTAGACTTGCAAGACAATTCAAACTTCACCTTCATTAGTGACAGACAGAAGGTACCATTTGCATTTTAACTCATACCTTATTTTTTGATACTTTAGCAGCTTCAATTGATTTTTATTTATTTATTTATTTTTTTGTTTGAAGGGTATCATTCCAGCTATTAAAGATGTATTTCCAGCAGTAGAACACCGATACTGCCTTAGGCACATTCATGAGAACATGAAGTTAAAATGGAGTTGAACTGCATACAAAGAATCACTATGGAAGGCTGCAAAAGCTTTGACAGTACCAAAGTTCAATGAAGCTATGAGCAGCTTGAAAACCTTGAATAAAGAATGTCATGACTGGCTAGCAAAGATACCACCAATACACTGGGCTAGATCACACTTCTCAGGTAAAAAAAAAATCAATTGTTACCTAACATTTCATGTTTTAATATACTAGTTGTCTAACTATCATATGTTTAACAGGGAGGGCTAAAACTGATATGTTGTTAAACAACATATGTGAAGTTTTTAATGGTCAGTTAATTGATGGTAGGGATAGGCCTATAATAAGTACCCTTGAGTATGCCAGAGAATACTTAATGAAAAGGATTGTAAATGTGAAAAAAGTTATTGAGAAAAGTGATGGCCCACTTACACCCACTGCTACTAGGTTGTTTAATGTAGTGAAGTCTGAAGCAAGTGAATGCATTGCTCAATTTAATGGGGGTCATTTGTATTGTGTTACTGGCCCTTGGGGGGATGTATGTGTGGTTGATGTGCAGAACATGAACTGCACTTGTAGAAAATGGGAAGTGACAGGGCTGCCATGTAAGCATGCAGTTGCAACTAATTGGAACATGGCAGCCAATAACATTGAGGTAGGGTTGCCTGAAAGTTGGGTGCATCCATGTTATAGGCTACAAACATGGAGGGAAGTGTACAGTCACCACATCAATCCCATTAGACACAAGAGCTTCTGGCCAAAGTGTCCAATTCCAACCAGTATCCTTCCTCCAAAATATCATCCCCAAGTTGGTAGGCCACAGAAAGCAAGAAAGAAGTCTTTAGGTGAGGACATCCCATTGGTGAACACTGGAAAGCTATCTAGGAAGAACAAGACAGTTACTTGTGAGTTGTGCAAGACAAAGGGACACAACAAGAGAAGCTGCAAAGGACCAAGAAGTAATGTAGGCAAGAAAAGGGCAGTATCTGAGAGTGAGCCTGCTGCTGGTGGTAACACAATCAAGAAGACCAAAAAGACTACCAACAAGGAAAAAAAACAAGTGTAATGTGGTTGTTTAATGTTGCAGTATATGCACAAAACTATTGTAATTGTCTAATTTTCCTTTTGTATGTCTGTACTTGAAATTAGGTTGTTTAATGTTGCAGTATATGAAACCAAACAATGTGTTCCATTTTGCTACAATCTAGTATGTGAATGCAGTCACATGGTTATCTGTTTCCCTTTTGTATTCAGTTTGTTTGATCCAATTTGGTGAGTTTGTGTTATCCATGGTATACAGCTGTGTACATCTGAGTTTGTTTTTGATCCATTTTGATCCATGTTTGCAGAGTGAAATTTATCCATTGTGTTGAGTTTGTTTTATCCATGGTATACAGTTTGGTGAGAGCAATACTCACATGCATACTACTATTTTTTTCTCACTTATTTGGTCAATACTCACATGCATAAGGACTATGAATTCAAGAATCAATGCAGCTACTCTGCATACTACTATTTTTCTTCGAACTCATACCAACCCAATTGAAATAGGCTTTATAAAATGGCAGTTGGTGATTGTCATTTGCATATCCACCCAAACTAAAAATATGAGTTCCAAGCAGTAGGTGAACATCAAACAAGGTCTTTTTCCTAAAACTGCTGACTTTATTTTTTCTTTCTCCAATACTGGTGACTTTATTTTTATTTTTTGTGTGCAGAGATCATTAACATCCCAAGTAGTGAAAGTGATGACTCATTTTATGAAGGTTCATGGGCTGATTACTTCCCAAAAAACTATTCAAGTTTAAAAAAAGGTGAACCTAGCAGCAGTCTTACCCCAAAACAGCTTGATAAGGTGGCTTTTGATGAGAGGAAGAAGGTTTTGGGCTTGACAAATAAGGAGACTAGTGAATTGCTTAAAATCAAGCCCTTTGTAGCCAAAATTCCCATGGGTGGTTCAAAAGGGAATGGAAAAAACAAAAGGGCTTAGTCTGAGTGTTTATGTAATGCTTGTATGACCTAGAATAAAAATGCTGTAATCCTAGGAACTATGTAATTTGACTTTTCAAAGTCAATTTTCATCTTTAATGAACTATGTTAGTTAACTGTGAATGCAACCCATGTAACCATCATTTGCCCCATTTTAAACCAACCCATGTAACCATTACATTTTACTGATTTTTACCCAACTCATTGACCAATAAGTAAACACAAAAACAATAACTACATAACAACCCATTCATTCATTAAAGAGTACCAAAATACAAAACATAGGTTGTTGTTACAACTTAAACAACTAATAAGGCCAACAACCTACAACATCTTACCAGTCTAAGCTAATATCTTGAACAAAACAAACAAGCAAATTCCAATCCAAGTCCTAATCAGGTATTTCTTGACCCTATCACGATCATCTTGAACTTGTTTCAAATTGGCTTGAAGGTTGTTGATATTCCTTAAGAGTCCAGGTATGATTTGAACTGAACGCTGGCACATTGGGGGGTCCATGAAATCAATAAACCTGCAATCAAAGTTCTATACAAGAAAACCATTTAATATAATTACCCACTTTAATCAATAATCATTAAACCCTAAAAATCAAAATTTCAAATTAAAAACTTTTACCCTATCAGGACAAGCATAAAACCTTCGACCTGGATTCGTTGGTGTCCATGATGTAACAACCACTGCACGTTTTCCACAATGACAATACACCATCTTCGAATCTAAGGGGAGTGGATTTCTCAACAGTGATTGTATTCTTGAATGTGTTCTTGTGTGCGTATGTGTTTAATTTAGGTTAGAAGTAGATTAAATAAACCATTTATTATATGTTATAAGGTAGAAAGACCAATTTACCCTTGCTTTCTTAGTAGTTAACAGACGGCGTTAGCTCAAATTTGATTTAGGGACCAACAGCATGCAATTGAAACTATATAGGGACGAAAAAAGCAAGAAATAAAAAATAGGGACTGAGAATGAAATGGACCCCAAACCACAGGGACGAACGGTGTAATTTACTCTAATATTTATTTCAAATTATTATTTTAAAGCACGCTCAAAAACCGTATATTACGTGTTTTAATTTACATAGTTAAACCGGGACACCTCGACTCACTTCAAACTCAACGGGACACAAAATACACTTTGAGAATTCAAAATAAATCTCCCTCCCACGCCTGAAACATATTGCCGCTCCTTTGTGCCAACCACATATAACAAACACATTCAAATTGATCCTTTAAGCATCTTTGACTTAGGAGGAATGTGCTTGATTTCATTATCCAATTTACAACTCATTTATCCAACGTTTAACCAAGTATTATGACACAATCTATCTTGCTTTGGTCCTTTGTCTGCCAAAACCACCATGTAGCAACAAAACCTTTGTTGGTTTTCAACATAAACAACCTTGCAAGATGTGTAATCAATAATATCTCAAGTATCTAGACTAAGGTTAACCCTTGGTACCATGATCCAAATCACATCCACAAGTACATAAGTGCCACTCTTGTCTCCCACTAAACCTTATTATCCAATGTATAAACTTAAGACCCAATGTTTTGTCAACTCTTAATGATAATGGTTTTCATACCCCAAACTCACGGCAGAAATGATAAGGGTTTAGGGGCCCCCTTTTGAGCTAATTTGAATACCCTTAAACTTAAGTAGGATCTAAACACAAGTCTCCCTATAAATACCACACTATTTACTCTTCTTGTTACCACAAAAACTAAGCAAAATCCCTCTCTTGCTCACATACACTCCACGGCAGTGAACACAAAAAGAAGAAGAAAAAAGAGTTTTTGGGTTATTAGCATATTAAGCTTGGGTAATTTGGAAAAAGCTTGGGAGCTTTAGGTTGTCTTGTTTTTGGTTTCCTCTTCTCCTTCGACTTACACACAAAAAACCTCACTGTGAGACCCTCAACCTTACTAAACTTTCATACTCTTTAATGTTTCTTACTCAAAATATGTTACGCATTGTTATACATACGTATGTTAAAGTATTAAAAACTAAAAGTGGTACTTGATAGAATACACACATGACGTACACTATGAACATGCATGCTTTAGTGGGCTAAATTTGTGTTTAAAGCTTGTGTGGCAACCCCTTTTTGAACTTGCATCCAACGTATAAGCATAAAGAAAGAAGCAACATAGTGCTTATTTTATTTTCTAAACCGACATACACTCATTTACATGTCGAGCTTGTTGAGGTTTTTGACACAAAATGATGAAAAGAAACGCTAAGGAAAAGTAAAACCTAAGTTTTGGCTCGTTGGACGAATGCCTATTCGAATATATTGCTTAATACGACTTAAAACGAGCTCAAAGAATTTAATTATGTAACCGGTTTAACATGTTGACGTTTGGTTGTGTTTTGGGTCGAAGGGCACAAAATAGGCCAAACGACTTAGTTGCGCTTATTTTGAAGACTTAAGTTTACTAAAATCTTTCATGAAAATAAAAGTGGTAAAAAAGTTTTGAGAACAAAACCAAAACACAAATCGTATATGCACGCATGCTACCAGAACGTATACTCAGTATACACAAAGTAGTATCATAACTAGGGGTGGCAATTCGGGTCGGGTTCGGGTTGACAGGTTGGTGGGTCAGAAAACCTCAACCCGAACCTGACCCATTTAAATAATCAGGTCAGCTATGTCAACCCTTACCTGTTTACACATAACCTGAACCTGACCCATTTAACCCGTATATCTAGGTTTTAAAAAGCGCGATGCGCGTCGATGCGATAAGGGTCAAAAAGCCGAGGCGCGATGCGCCGAGGCGAATGCGTGCACATCACGTACCCGAGGCGACAATTTTTTAAAAAAATATTTAAATTATATATGGTGCACAAAACACATTAATAACATATTTATACCACATTTAATGTCAAAAGATACCATGCATGTTCATTGTTCACGATTCTATATTGCCAAAATACATAAATAGTCGAAAATTAAGATCAAAAGTCTTATCGTTTATAAGGAATTGGTCAAATTGGACTCATATCTTAAAAGTAAAGCCCATGAGAAGAAGCCCAATACACATTATTAAGTCCAATTTTATGTTATAAGGCCAAAAGTACATACAACAACAACAACAAACCAATAAACAGGGCGAAAAACCAGCAAGCAGGAAGGGGACACGGGCAAAAGCACAAGCAAAGGAGCAAAACAACAAAGCCTAGACAAAACAAAGAGCCAAGGCACTAAAAAGCAGACGAACCTAAGGGAGCAACACAGAGCAAAGTAAAGCAACGCACGGGGCCTAAAGCTAAGGCAAAAAAAAAAAAAAAAAAAAAAAGGCCAAAAGTACATGATGCGCAAAAAAGCGCTGATGCGCGCGCATCACCTCGCATCCCGTAAACGCAACGCATCAGGGTGTTTGATGCAACAGAGGCTCGCATCGCAACGCATCACGCCTGATGCGCGCTTTTTTAAACACAGCCGTATATATACTTGAGTTGGCGGGTTAAATAGGTTACACGTATTTAATTGGTTAAACGGGTTTTGGGTTGACCCATGTAACCCGTTTATATACTATAGGTGGCACATTAAACATGTTAAATAGGTTAAATGGGTTTGTGGGTCGACCCGTTTAACCTGTATAATAAAATCTAAACAATTTTAATTTAAGAAAAAAAATCTTAAACGGGTTAACGGGTCGACCCGCTTAATTTATTCCCAACCCGAACCTGACCTGTTTAATAAACGTGTTAGATGGGTCGACCCAAACCCGACCCGAAATCTATTTAGACTCAACACGAACCTGTTTATTTTCGTGTCGGGTCAAAAATTGCCACCCCTACTCAGTATACACAAAGTAGTATTATAACTAAGACAACACAGTAAGAAAGTTGTTAAGTAAAGATGGATTGCAAAATATAACAAAAAAGAGCCCTTGGCCTACTGGGTTCGTCCCTCTGTTTTACACCGCAGACTCGGGATCAAACCTTGTCGGTGTCACTTTTGGGTTTTATTTATTTTTAAAACACAAGCTTTAAAAATCAACGGTTGGACTTGACATATAATACAAAACAATAGAGATGTTAACCGAATAAGGTCCTTAGCCCGCCGGGTAATATTTTGGTTTTTAAATGAGAGGCCTTCGAATCCCATTTTTGGTATTTTTTTTATTTATCATTTTAATTAATATCTTTGGACCCAAATTAATACATTTTTTATAACTCGACTAAAAGACGAAAATTAGAATAACAAAAAAATATTTATAACAAAAACTAAGATAAATATTTTCTAACTTATTGTCCACTAACTTAATATATATATTACCGTACAACGTAAACATTTTATAAATACTTAACGTAAGTATTTAACATTTTACTAACAACGTTTATTTCACAAACACTTTACTTGAGAATACTTTCCGTACTAAGTCTTTCGGTTACTCTCGAACCGAAGACCTATCCGTCTTGAATACTTTTTATATAATCATACATATTCGTGTACTTTTCCAAGAGCCAATACTTACAAACACTTTGAAATGATTTAAACATAAACTCTGCCACACAAGCAACATCAAACACAACCACTTGAGAAACATAAATTTATTTAAACACTTTGAGTTGTGAACAAAACTGTAAACTAAGACTTGTCATACTAATTTAGGTCGCGTGTCGGTGCCATCCACTATTTCTACTTGACTACCGCTTATAGACTGCTGTATTACTGAGGTGAGTTCTCGTAGCCCCTTTTTCATTATGTTTTCCTTAGGGAAAAATGGTACTCAAATGATATTTTGACTGTTTTCATGCTGTGACACATCGTTTTCATGTTTTTGGACATATATGTGTGATGATGCGATTATGTGCTATAAAATGTTTTGCTCTGTGTGTACATGCAAATGCGCAACTGTTAACTCTGTTGAGAGCCGAAGCATTATGATAGATCTATCGGGGTAGCTCCCCACTGTGTACTGTTTATGTGTGTGACATCATGGTAGGCTCAGTTGGCATGACACTATTTTGTTTGACGTATGCTTATAATTGGCATTTATGCTCACTATTGTCCTACCTTGTATTATTAACAGCTTCGTGGTTTAACTCCTAAACCTACGAGCTCACCAACTTTATGTTGACGTTTTCGAGTATCCATTTTCAAGTGTTAAGAATGAAGTTACCATAGAAGGTTGAGTATTGGCCTGGCCTAGCAGACATAAGACAAGACCCTTCCAGACTAAGTTCCAGAAGAGTTATGCATTCAGCTTATTACTTTAAGATTTTATCATTTTGTGAACTTTTGTATTACGACTTGTTTCACCCGACTTTTGGGATTATTGTAACTTGACTTATGATGTGATGTTGCAATTTAATACTTCTTTATTTAGACACCTTGTGTTTCTGATTATGAAGTCATACCCCGTAAATGTCATTCCGATGCGCCATTTTTGGATTCAGGTGTGATTTAGATTTCATGGTTACTAGAAAGCTTTTTATGACGTTCTAAGATGATCATGGGTTAAGAGTTTTTTATACCTGTGAGAAATGTTGGTTGGGTTATTTTGTGTGTTTTCTCAACAATATCGATTTTTGTTGTGCTACGTCTTTCTACACTTAAGATTAGTGGATTCCAAGGAGCAAGATCTGAATGAAATGTCTAGAGAGTCCGTCAAGGAAGAAACAGAAGACATACCATATGAGGCTCAAGAGGTAATCACTCTTCAACTTAAGTAATTTCCAACCTACACTAAAAATCATTACTTAGTGCATCGTTCCAACTAGCTTGATATGATTTAGTTAGAAAGGTGGCAACATGGGTGGGTTTGGTATAAGGGTCAAAATTGGTAAATGTATATGTACGGGTCGAAACATGTTGATCTGAACACTTTTTGAGTTAGTTTTTTTCACACTTTATCGATTAATAAATTTTTAGATAAAATGTACTATGTATGAAGACATAAATTAAAATCTATTATCTATTATATTAAAAAGTCAGGATGCTGTTACAGTGCATATGGAGCTACAGTGCATGCTACAGTACTACTACAGTACTGTAGCTACAATACTCTTTTTTTTTTTTTTTTTTTTTTTTTTTTTTTTTTTTTTTTGCAAATGTAGTCCTTCTCAAAAAAATAAGTTTCAAAAATTCGCAAAAAATACCCCTGAAGTCGACAACTCTTTGCAAAATTAGTCTTTTTCCAAAAAATCTGTTTCAAATTGGCAAAAAATACCCGTGAAATTCGCGCTCTTTGCAAAAGTAGTCCTTTTCCAAAAAATACTTTTCAAAAATTGGCAAAAAAAACCCCCTGAAGTTGACAAGTCTTTGCAAAAGTAGTCCTTTTACAAAAAATCTGTTTGAAAATTGGCAAAAAATACCCCTGAAGTTTGCGGCTCTTTGCAAAAGGAGTCCTTTTTCAAAAAATCCATTTCGCATCACCTTTTGAATTACGGACCCCGTCGCAACGCGCGGGCCGCCCAGCTCGTTATATTAAAAAGTCAGGATGCTGCTACAGTGCATTGTACAGTGCTTGCTACAGTACTGTAGCTACAGTACTTTTTTTTTTAATGCAAATGTAGTCCTTCTCAAAAAAATAAGTTTCAAAAATTCGCAAAAAATACCCCTGAAGTCGACAACTCTTTGCAAAATTAGTCCTTTTCCAAAAAATCTGTTTCAAAATTGGCAAAAAATACCCTTGAAATTCGCGCTCTTTGCAAAAGTAGTCCTTTTGCAAAAAATACTTTTAAAAAATTGGCAAAAAAAACCCCTGAAGTTGACAAGTCTTTCCAAAAGTAGTCCTTTTACAAAAAATCTGTTTGAAAATTGGCAAAAAATACCCCTGAAGTTTGCGGCTCTTTGCAAAAGGAGTCCTTTTTCAAAAAATCCATTTCGCATAACCTTTTGAATTACGGACCCCGTCGCAACGCGCGTGCCGCCTAGCTCGTACTATGTATGAAGACATAAATTAAAATAAAATACCTCTAACAAATATATGAAGAACAATAAAATCGATATTGACACAACTCATTTTTTCACAAAATTTCTATGAGCTTATTTATAAAAGTTATAACTTCTTTTATATTATATCTTTTATATGCAAAAGAGAATATTTCTTATATAGGCAAGTGAGCAGTGTGAGAATGGACCAAATGAGGAACGAGAACAAAAGCCTTAGGACTGTGTCAAGAACATTGTACTATCTAATTCAGAAACTAAGCAAGAGGAAAAAACTGAAGAATTCACAGGTGTTGAAATATTGGAAGAATTTGAGCAAAATGGATGAAGAAAATGGTGAAGAAGAAGGAGCTCAGAGCTATAACGGTAAGAAGGAGAAGTCTAAAAACCGCTTAATCACAAAAGTTCATGAAGAAAATAGTTCAGATAAGATTAAACATGAAAGTTCCACTCCAATGGCAGATATAAACGAAGATGAAGATTGAGAAAATGAACAATAAGGGAATGCGTTAAAAAAAGATCATGTTGAGGAAGGTGTTGCAAGTGTACAAGACACGACCCCTAAAGGAGGGTTGGAAGAAATTAAACACCAAACTGAAGGTAACGAAGTTGAAGTAGTTGAAGCGAAAGAAAATATAAAGGAAGATACTGAAGAAATCATATATAGTGTCGGTACGCCAGAGAATATCGAACCACATAGTTAAAAAATATTATTGTGGAAAACTAGAAGGGGGGGTTGAATAGTTTTACCGGTTTTTAAATCTTCTTAAAAACTTTGCTTTGAAAAACTTTGATTCTATTCTTATGTGAAAACAATCAACACCAATATGAACTCTAAACTATACTAACTAATATAAGTAATGAAAGTAAGGTAAAGAGATGGAAAGATCTAACCGGGACAAAGAGATTTATAGTGGTTCGGTCACGAAGCTCTTCTTCGCCCTACTCCACTCCCCGAGTACCACACTCGAGAGTTTCAAGCACTATGTGAACAAGACCTCCCTTCAGGCGGAGAAAACCATACAACGTCGCTTATCCAATTTACGACACTAAGCTAAATGTCGAGTGCTAATCTTAGCTAGCACCAATCTACCACGATCTACTTGATCCTTTCTACTTCACACTATCACACAAGACTCGATCTACCCGATCTACCTATGATCCACTTGATCAACACACTAGCTTGCAAGCTTCAAGAGATCTTCAAGATCTCGACACGATCACAATGATCAACCCTCACTTGACTCAATCTACTCTATCTACCCTTGATCAACTTTGATCAACACACAAGCCCAATGGCTATAAGAGATATTCAATATCTCTATAAGATCACAATGATCTTTCCTCACAAACTCTCAAAAGAAAAATGATCTTGATGTATGCTATGATACAATCAAGTATGTAACAAATGTTACTAGTGTTCTAACTACAACTACAACACTTTGTATCCTCTTAGATATCTTGTGTTCTTCTCTTGCACTTGAAGAGGAATGAAGAGGATCACTTGGATGGATGATTGGATCACTCTTAAACAAAAGAAAACCTAACTAAATGATCAAGAAAAGAAGATGTGATGAGAGTATTAAACTCAGAAAGTTTTTTGTGAAAAAGAATGCCCAAAATCTGTGAAGTAGGCTGGTATTTATAGGCCGAAAAAATCTGACCGTTACAGGGACACGGTACCACTAAACCACACACGGTACCACTAAATTTAGTGGTACCATGCCAGACAAAAACGCTCCTATTTTTGTCTTTTCTGGTGAAAACTTATTTGGGGAAGTTTGGAGCTGATTTTGGGGGGGGGGGGGAATAGCTGTTATGGTATTTGAACTTATTTTTCCATTAAAACATTTCTTAATTATTCAAAAATAATTTGTAAAGTATATTTTTGAAAGAAATATTTTGTCACATAAAAAATGTGATGTCTTAAACACAAATTCACTTCTTTGATCATTTGTCAAGTTGTAAATTTGTTTGTGCATACCTAGAGTGATTTGCGTAGAAACGAGAACTTTCGATTAAAAACTTGTTTACGTTAATTTTAACGTAACGTGTTTTCACATTTTGTCATCCTCAAAACGTGAAGTTATCTAAAGATTTAAATAACGTTTTTAGAACATTATTTGCATCAACAATCTCCCCCTTTTTGATGATGACAAAACATAAACTCATTTTAGGTTAAAATTAGTTTTAACAAATTTTAATGAGTTTACTCCCATTTCTCCCCCTTTTTGTCGAGGCAAAAAGGTTGCTAAGGCTCCCCCTTGATGTATGCTCCCCCTCGTTTGGAGGACACCAAGGAATCGAGCAATGGTTTTTGCTACAAAACAAGGTTAGAAGGCAAGTATACAACATCTAACATGTAGCAAGCATGACAAATATCAAACCACAAGAAAAAAATGGCTAAGTAGCCAAAAATAAACAACCACATAAAAGCCCATTCATTCATGAAAATAAATGTCATACATAGGTATGACTATATGACAAACATAAAAGAAACAACAAGAAGCATAAATTCTTAATGACTAGAGGCAAGCTTCATTTTCAAGAGGGGTCCTAAAGGTTTATTGTTGAAAACTAAACATGAACATGTTTAGTTTTGTGGGCTAGGAGGTTGTTGGGAATTAAATATTGAAGAAGTTTAATATCGGATTCTATTAAAAGAAAAACGTTAAGTGTGATTCTGCTGCTAGTGCATTTGGTTCCTGCCGATAATGTTTGTTCCTGCTGCTAGAACATTTGATTCTGTTGCTAGCGATAAATGATTCTGCTGCTAGGCTTAGCATTCTGCTGCTGTTGATCCTGCTGCTAGCGATAACTCATTACTGCTGCTAATGAACATTCTGCTGCTAAGTGGATAAGTATGAAAATATATTATTTGTATTTTGGTCAACAATATACGGTAGATAATATCTTACCCCATGTGCTTAGTTAACAAGTTGTGTACACAGATACATGTTGTATCTTATGTACTGACACACTCAAGATAAGTTAACAAGTAAAGATCTTCTTGGACTATAAAAGAAGATCTTAGTCTCGATATTAGATGTGCATGAAAATAGATAAGTTGAAAAACTCATAACAGTTAAGACATAGAACAAACACAAGAATATCACAAGTTAGAAAAACTTAAGATTCAAGGTCTTTGTAACCCTAGTGATAAAAAGATCACTCGTATTATTTTTGAATAATATTGAATCGTTTTGGTGAAAAGCTTTCATTGTTCATTGTCATAGAACAAACATAACCATTCCATTTCCATAACACAAATAACCTTCTAAGTGTGGTTAAGTAAATTCCGCGTACTTAATCATATTAACTCAATATATCATACACACAAAGTCACAAGGTTTAACCACCTTAACCGTGTGTCCAATCCTAACATGTGGTATCAGAGACAGGTTGATATTATTGATTTAGAAGAAGAATCTGAAGAAATGGATGTTGAATCTATTCAGACAAATGTTGCTGCAAAGATTCCCATGCTCAAACAGAATGAGTTTGAGATGTGGAGGCTGAGGATAGAGCAATATTTCCAAGTGCAAGATTATGCACTTTGGGAAATCATTGAAGATGGAAACTCTTACCAGCCTACCACCACTACATCAACAGTGGACGGCAAAGCTGTGTCAACTCTGCAGACAAAGCCATCATTTGCAGAAGATAGAATAAAGAAGAAAAATGACTTGAAGGCAAGAAGCATGCTGATGATGACCATTCCCAATGATCAACTTCTAAACTTCAGCAAGTTCAAAGATGCCAAGTCATTATTTGAAGCTATTATTGCCAGGTTTGGTGGAAATGAAGCCACTAAGAAAACCCACAAGACACTGCTCAAGCAGCAGTTTGAAAACTTCTCCTCTACATACAATGAATCTCTTGACCACATGTTTAATAGGCTTCAGAATATTGTGAGCCAACTTGCTATTCTTGGGATTGAAATGCCTCAAGAAGATTTGAACTCAAAATTTCTGAGAAGCTTACCAGAAGAGTGGGCTATGCATGTTGTTGTCTGGAAGAACAAGCCAGACCTAGACACCATGGAACTGATGGACTTGTATAGCAACTTCAAGATTATGGAGCAAGATTTGAAGAAGAATGGAGGTACTAGTTCTAATACTGGGAACAAGGCATTTATGTCAACTCCTAGTACCTCAAAATCAAGTGAAGCGGTGAAAGTTGTTGATGATGATGGTGCTGCTAGTTCATCAAGTAGTACCATAAGTATTTTGGATGAAAAGACTTGTTGTGCCTTTCTTACAAGTCAGAATAATGGGTCCATGCTCTCTTATGAAGACCTCCAAGAGATCCATGAAGATGATCTGGAGGAAATGGATCTGAAATGGCAAATTTCTCTTCTTAGCATGAGAGCCAAGAAGTTCTATCACAAGACGGGGAAGAAGCTCATAATCAGCAACACTGATGCTGCTGGTTTTGATAAGTCAAAGATAGAGTGCTATAACTGCCACATGATGGGTCATTTCTCAAGAGAGTGCAGAAGACCAAGGCAGCAAGATAGCAAGAATAGAGGTTTTGGAAGCAAATCCAAAACAGAGGAGGTTATTGAGCCAAAAGCTATGGTAGCTATTGATGGCTTAGGTTTTGATTGGAGCTTCATGGCAGATGAAGAAGAAACTCCTGCTCAGATGGCACTTATGGCTTTTTCTGCTATTGAGGTACAAAATCATAAAGCTTGTTCAAATACTTGCACTGCTCTTAATGCTCTACAGGTTTTAATGAAACAATATGATGATCAAAAGATAGAGCTAAGCAAGACTTTTCAAAACTTTATTAACTATAAGTGTGGATTAGAAAAGGTAGAGAAACAAATCACACACTATAAGGAAAAAGAATTAGCTTTTTCTGATGACAAAGCTCTCCTAAGACAGGACATATTCTTTAGAGATGCTGAAATTAAGCTTTTGAGAGAAGCTTATGATAGGGTCAAAAAGGAAAATGAAAACATTCACTTGACTACTGAGGCACTAGAACATGCTTCTAAAAGTGTGCACAGCATAGTAGAATGTCAGGTGATTAATTGAGCTAAGTCAGGAATAGGATATAAGAGTGTCCCACCTCCTTATAGAGACATCCCAAAACCCCCAGGGATTGACCTAGGAAATTCAGGTTTATCTGAGTTTCAAGAACCAATCATGGAATATGGTTCTAAGGCTAGCAAGAGCCTTAAGGTAGAAAAAGTAAGTAAAAGTTTAGATAAAACTTTACTTTATCAGGACAAGATGTCCTTTGTTGAGAACTTAGATGCTATAGTTGTTGAAGATTGCACAACTGATAGTGATGAAGAAGAACAGGTTATGTCTAAACCTGAAGTGGTTAAGAAAGTAGGAACAAGTGTTCCTAAGATAGTCAAACACAATACTGATAGGCCTAAGTCAAACATTAAGCATGTTAGGCAACCAGTTAGATATTGTGAGCAATATAGAACCACCAACAAGCCCAGAGGTAACCAAAGGAATTGGAACAACCTCAAGTCTAACCAATTAGGTGATGACTTTGATTTTTATAACAAAGCTTGTTACACATGTGGTAGTTTTGACCATCTTGCAGCTTTCTGCAACCAATGGGTAACTGGGTATGAAAAAAATAGAGTGAACCACAAAAGGCAAACACCTCAAACTCACTTTCACTCTAGTTCTAGTGTTAATAGAACAAAACCCAGAACAGTCTCAAACAAGTCTATCTCAAATACTGATCCTGCTGGTAGACGAATGGATCCTGCTGCTAGACTATTTGTTCCTGCTGCTCGACCATCTATGACTGTTAACCCAAAATCAACAGCTAAGGGTGCAAAAACATTTTTCAAACATGCACCAAAAACTGTTTTAAGGCCCATTCAAACAAAAGCAGTGGTTCAAAAACAAGTTTGGAAACCAAAGGGTAGAACTGAAAAGGTAGCAGTTCATTCTGCTGCTAAGCAATCAGTTCATTCTGCTGCTAAGGGAAACAGGGCAAATTTGTTGGGAATTAAATATTCAAGATGTTTAATATCGGGTTCTAATCCAAGAAATACTCTAAGTGTAATTCTGCTGCTAGTGCAAAACGGTTTCTGCTGATGATGTTGATTCTGCTGATAGAGCATTTCACTCTGCTGATAGGCTTAACAACTCTGCTGATGATTCTGCTGATAAGCGATAGATTGTTCCTGCTGATAATGAACAACTCTGCTGATGGAAGGATAAGATCGAAAAGATATTTATTGTATTTTGGTCAACAATATACGGTAGATAATATCTTACTCCATGTGCTTAGTTAACAAGTTGTATACATAGATACATGTTGTATCTGATGTACTGACACAAAATAGGATAAGTTAACAAAGTAAGTCGGCCAAGACTTTAAGTAATTTGTAAAGATCTTTTGACTATAAAAGAGATCTTAGACTAGTAATAGTCAAGTGTGTGAAAAATATAGAAGTGTTAAGAGTTAGTCCATGCATACGTTAGAACATGCATAACTGTTAGAACAAACACAAATATATCACAAGTGATAAAAACAAAAGATTCAAGGTTGTAACCCTAGTGATATTTCAAGGTCACTCGTATTATTATCTTTAATAATATTGAATCGTTTAGTGATAATCTTTATGTGTTTCATTGCTAACTAACAAACATAACAATTCTATTTCCATAACATACACAACCTTCTAAGTTTGGTTGAGTGAATTCCGCGCACTTAATCATTTTAACACAACATATCATACACACAAAGTTAAAGGGTTTAACCACCTTAATCGTGTGTCAAGGATCCTAGCAAGTGGTATCAGAGCCAGGTTGATATTGTTGTTTTTTTAGAAGAAAAAAGAAATGGATGTACAAGATGTTCAAACAAATGTTGCTGCAAAGTTGCCCATGATCAAACCCAATGAGTTTGAGTTATGGAGGATGAGAGTTGAGCAATATTTCATGGTTCAAGATTATGCTCTTTGGGACATAATTCAGTATGGTGATTCCTTCACTTTAGGCTATTCAGATGTTCTTGTTGAAGGGAAGACAGTAAGTAAAAGAAATACTGGACCAGTCTCCAATGATGAAAAGATACAGAAGAGAAATGATCAGAAAGCACGAAACCTGTTGCTTATGACCATTCCTGGTGAGCAAATGCTATCTTTTAACAAATATCTTGATGCAAAAACTCTTTTTGAAGAGATTTGTGCATGGTTTGGTGGTAATGAAACTACCAAAAAGACACAGAAGACTTTACTAAAGCACCAATTTGAAAACTTTACTGCTTTTAGTAATGAGTCTCTTGATAAGCTATTTTCAAGACTACACAAGCTTGTTAGTCAGTTAGCTGTGTTGGGTGTTGAGACTGAGAAGGAAGATCTCAACATGAAGTTCTTGAAAAGTCTACCTGGTGATTTTCATACTCATGTTATTGTCTGGATGAACAAACCAGAAATTGAAACTATGAAGCTTAATGATTTGTACAACAACTTTAAAATTGTTGAACAAAGTCTAAAGAGAGGTGGAAATTATAGTACTAGTTCTGGGAATGCTGCACTCCTATCAGTTCCTAGTGTTAGTCATACAGAGGAGGTAGATGAAGTTGAAAGTGTTTCTAATGTTACTTATGGTGGTCCTTCTACTAGTGTTCAAAAGGATATTGCTGGACTTGGTGATCCAACATTTTATGCCTTTATAACCAGTCAAGCTAGTGGTTCTCCTTTAAATCATGAAGACCTTGAGCAGGTTGATGGTGATGATTTGGAAGAGATGGATATTAAGTGGCAAGTTGCTTTACTTAGCATGAGGGCTAAGAAGTTTTGGCAGAAAACTGGAAAGCAAATTACCATAAATGGTAATGATACTGCTGGGTTCGATAAGAAGAAAGTAGAATGTTTTAACTGTCATAGGTTGGGACATTTTGCTAAAGAATGTAGAAGCCCAAGGAAGCAGGATAATAGGAACACTTGGTATAAACAAGAAAGGAATAAGGAAGTACTGGTGGAAGAGCCAAAGGCTATGCTGGCCATTGATGGTATTGGATATGATTGGAGCTCTATGGCTACTGAAGAGGATGCACCACCAAATGCTGCTCTTGTTGTCGATGAGATTGCTCTAATGGCTTCTTCTGATTCAGAGGTAGATATTATTCCTACTTGTACTAATTCATGTCCTAATCTTAAAAATTATGAAGACATTAAAAAGAGATTTGATGCTTTTAGAGAAGAGTTAATTGATGCCCTTCATAATTTAGCTAATCACAAGAGGTGTGTAGGAGTTCTAGAAAAACAGATTCTTCATTATAAAAAGAATGAATCTACGTTTACTGATGACTTAAATGCTTTAAAAAGAGGAATAGCATTTAGAGATGAACTACTTAATGATCAAAGTAGACAGTTATCTGAAATCAAAACTGAAAAGGAAAATGTTAAGGTAACTATAGATACTCTAGCACATGCCTCAGAAGGAATGAATAAGATTTGGGAAGCTCAGGTAATTGATAAAGCTAATTCAGGTGTAGGTTACAAAACTGTTCCTCCACCATATAGAGGTGTTCCTTCACCTCCAGGTGTTGACCTAGCACATACAGGCTTAGCTGAGTTCCAAGAACCAATCATGGAATATGGTTCTAAGACTAGTAAGAGTCTTAAGGTAGAAAAGATAAGTAAAAGTTTAGATAAAACTTTAACTTATCAGGACAAGGTGTCCTTTGTTAAGAAAGGAGATGCTATAGTTGTTGAAGATTGTACAACTGATAGTGATGATGAAAAAGAACAGGTTATGTCTAAACCTGAAGTGGTTAAGAAAGTAGGAACAAGTGTTCCTAAGGTAGTCAAACACAATACTGATAGGCCTCATACAAACATTAAGCATGTTAGGCAACCAGTTAGATATTGTGAACAATACAGAACCACCAACAAGCCCAGAGGTAACCAAAGGAATTGGAACAACCTCAAGTCTAACCAATTAGGTGATGACTTTGCTTTTTATAATAAAGCTTGTTATACATGTGGTAGTTTTGACCATCTTGCAGCTTTCTGCAACCAATGGGTATCTGGGTATGAAAACCATAGAGTGAATCACAAAAGGCAAACTCCTAAATCTCACTTTCACTCTAGTTCTAAGAAATCAAACCCCAGAGTAGTCAAAAGCAAGTCTATCTCAAAATCTGATTCTGCTGATAGACCAAATGATCCTGCTGATAGCAAATTTTACTCTGCTGCTCGACCATTTATGACTATTAACCCAAAATCAACAGCTAAGGGTGCAAAAATATTTTTCAAACATGCACCTACAACTGTTCTAAGTCCCATTCAATTAAAATCAGTGGTCCATAAACAAATTTGGAGACCAAAGGGTAGAACTACAAAGTTAGCAGATTCTGCTGATAAGTGTGTGGTTCACTCTGCTGATAAGGGAAAAAGGGCAAATGCTGTTAAGGCCTCAGCATGTTGGATTCATAAATCCAATGTTGCATCAACTATTCTTAAAAGATTCAATTACATTGATGCAAGAGGCAGATCCAAGTCAATAATGGCTTGGATCCCCAAAAGAAACTAACACTCTTATTCGTGTGCAGGGACATTCAAATGATCAGGAAGAGGATCAAGGATACTCAGCTAGTGGATGTTCTAGGCACATGACAGGCAACATGTCTTATCTCTCAGATTTTGAAGCTTTCAATGGAGGATATGTTACCTTTGGAGGGGGTGTTCGTGGCAAAATTTCTGGTAAAGGTACAATCAAAACCAGAAATTTAGATTTTGAAGATGTGTACTATGTAAAAGAGCTAAATTATAATCTTTTTAGTGTCTCACAAATATGTGACAAAAAGAATAATGTTCTTTTCTGTGAGACTGAATGTCTTGTACTTTCTCCTGATTTTAAGATGCCTGATGAAAGTCAAGTACTTCTTAGAATTCCTAGAAAGGGCAATATGTACAGTGTAGACATGAAGCATATTATTCCTAAAAAGAATTTAACTTGTCTTGTTGCAAAGGCCACATTGGAAGAATCAATAAAATGGCATTGAAGGCTTGGTCATATTAACTTCAAAACCATAAATAAAATTGTTAAGAATGGTTTGGTAAGAGGTTTACCTCACAAAAGATTTGAAAATGATCAAACATGCATTGCTTGTCTAAAAGGCAAACAACACAAAGCCACTTGTAAGCCTAAGATTTTTAACTCTATCAATCAGTCTTTGTTTATGCTACATATGGACTTATTTGGACCTGTTTCAGTGATGAGCATAATGCATAAGAGATATTGTCTAGTTATTACTGATGACTATAGTAGATTTACATGGGTTTTCTTTTTAGCCACTAAGGATGAAACATCCAGCATCCTTAAGGACTTCATTACACAGATAGAAAATCAAGTAAGCAAGAAAGTGAAAGTCATTAGAAGTGATAATGGGACAGAGTTTAAGAATAGAGTTATGGATGATTTCTGCAAAGAAAAAGGTATTAAGAGAGAATTTAGTGTTGCTAGAACACCACAACAGAATGGTGTAGCTGAAAGAAAGAATAGAACACTAATTGAAGCTGCTAGAACAATGTTAGCTGATTCTAAGCTACCAATAAACTTTTGGGCAGAGGCAGTCAACACTGCTTGTTATGTTCAAAATAGAGTTTTAGTTGTGCAGCCTCACAATAAGACATCATATGAACTTTTTAATGGTAGAACTCCTGCAATAGGATTTCTTAGACCTTTTGGATGTCATGTGACAATTCTCAATACCTTAGACCATTTAGGAAAATTCGATGGTAAGGCAGATGATGGTTTCTTTGTTGGTTATTCTCTTAATAGCAAAGCTTTTAGAGTTTACAACACAAGAAAAGAAATAGTAGAAGAAAATCTACATGTGGAGTTTTTAGAAAACAAATCCAATGTAGAAGGTCAAGGACCAAAATGGCTATTTGATCTGGAATATCTAACAAATTCAATGAATTATGTGCCTTTTGTTGCAGAAACTAATGATTTTACAGGTTCAAATACAACAATTGAGGCAGAGTTAGAGAAAGATCAAGATTATGTGATAATGCCAATATGGTCAAGTACAATTGTGGAATCAACTTCGACAACTGATGAACTTTCTTCTAGCAAAGCTAAAGAAAGTGTTGAAGATGAAAGTAAAGAGTATGGAACTCAGGAATAACAAAGTGTTTCTGCTGGTAGTATTTATGTTGCTGCTGGTAGTATATCTATTTCTGCTGATGACTCTGCTGATAAGCTTACTGATTCTGCTGTTTGGCCAAATGACTCTGCTGATGGCCCTTCAGAAACAAAAGAAGCAGAATTCTCAGATAATGAGGTGGATTACAACAATCTTCCATCAAATTATCAAGTTCCTACTACACCACAATCAAGAATTCACAAAGTTCATTCCCTGGATCATGTGATTGGAGATATACAGTCAGGTGTGAAGACAAGACAACAATTGAAGTCTTCAGACCAACAAGGGCTTCTTGATGCTCTTTATGCTTCAAAACAACATGAGCTTTCAAACTCTTGTTTGTTTGTATGTTTTCTCTCACAAGCTGAACCAAAGAATATTCTTACAGCCCTAGATGATTCAAGCTGGTTAGAGGCTATGCAAGAAGAGCTTCTTCAGTTCAAGATTCAAAAGGTTTGGGTGCTAGTTGATTTACCTACAGGTGTGAAGGTAATTGGCACTAGATGGGTTTTTAAGAACAAAAGGGATGAAAGAGGAATTGTGATCAAGAACAAAGCTAGATTAGTAGCGCAAGGGTACACACAAGAAGAAGGGATAGATTATGATGAAGTTTATGCTCCAGTAGCAAGGATTGAGGCAATTAGGCTATTTCTAGCTTATGCTTCATTTTTAGGCTTCACAGTCTACCAAATGGATGTCAAAAGTGCATTTTTATATGGTGAAATTGGAGAAGAGGTATATGTTTCACAACCTCCAGGCTTCATTGACCCATTACATCCAAACAAAGTGTACAGAGTAGTGAAAGCTCTCTATGGCCTTCATCAGGCACCAAGAGCTTGGTATGCAACACTAGCTTCCTACTTATTTGAAAATGGATTTCAAAAAGGAAAGATTGATCAGACACTGTTCATCAAAGAGCACAAGAAGGATCTTCTGTTAGTGCAGGTGTATGTGGATGACATTATCTTTGGATCTACTAGGAAAGATATGTTTTTAGAATTTGAGAAGCTTATGAAAGATAAGTTTCAGATGAGTTCTATGGGAGAACTTACATTCTTTTTGGGTTTGCAAGTTAAGCAATCATTTGAAGGCATATTTATTAGTCAAGACAAATATGTTGTAGAGATACTTAGAAAATTTCAATTTGCTGATTCAAAAATAGCAAGCACACCAATGGACTCTGAGAAGCACCTTCTGAAAGATGAAGATGGAGAAAATGTAGATGTACACAATTACAGATCTATGATAGGCTCTTTGATGTATCTTACATCATCTAGACCTGATATCATGTTTCCTGTTTGTGTTTGTGCAAGATTTCAAGTTACTCCAAAGGTTTCTCATTTAACTGCAGTCAAGAGAATTTTTAGATATCTCAAGGGTCAACCAAGGTTGGGTCTATGGTATTCAAAGGAATCTCCTTTTGAATTGGTAGCATATTCGGATAGTGATTATGCAGGTGCTAGCTTGGACAGAAAGTTAACAACTGGAGGATGTCAATTCCTTGGGTGTAGACTTGTCTCATGGCAGTGTAAGAAGCAAACAAGTGTGGCAAATTCAACAACTGAAGCTGAATACATAGCTGCTGCAAGTTGCTCTAGTCAAGTTCTATGGCTTCAAAACCAACTCCTTGATTATGGGTACAATTTCTTAAACACTGTTATTTATATTGATAATAGTAGTACAATTTGTATTATTAAAAATCCAGTGCAACATTCTAAAACAAAACACATTGAAATTAGACATCACTTTATAAGAGGCTGCAATGAGAAAAGATTAATTCAAGTTCTTAAAATTGCTTCAGAACATAATTTTGCAGATCTGCTAACAAAAGCTTTTGATGTTTCAAGGTTTCAGTACTTGGTAGCAAGTATTGGAATGCTTAATCTTTAAATTTTCAATATGATGTGTTTTTGTAAATAAATTTTTGTTGTTGCTACTGATTCATAAGGTACTGCTAATGTATCATAAGGTACTGCTAAAGCACACAAGGTGCTGCTAGTACAAAATTAAAATTGTGTTATTCATATAGTTGGTCTTATGATTATACTAATGCAAGACAAGTACATTGTACATTGTTATTTTAGTTTTAGACTAACAATTTCAGGTATGAATATGTAAACACAAAGGATGTTTCAAGTGAAATGGAAACAGCAGAATTGAGATATTAGCTGCTGACCATAATAGTTTTATGATGGACTGAGTTTGGGACTTTAAAGCTCCTTAAAACTTCTTTCTTGAAATCTAGTTATGATATTTCACATTGAATTGATGACTTGGTTGATCAGATAGTAACTGATACAACTCACTTTCTATCATTTTATACTTTCAAGTATAATGTGCAAGTCTGAGGACATCTGATAGAAAAAACAGCGAGCAAAAGTGAATCTAACACTTGTGTTAGAGGTAACAAATGCCACGAGCTGGAAACCCTGTCAAGAAAATCTTTTGAATAGATTTATCTTTACACAGGCAGTTATTTATAACTGAAAAATATTGGTTCTCACACAACCAGAGGTTGCATTAAACCAAAATTATGATTGAGTGTCTGTTATACACTTAATCCTTTCAAAATGGTTGAAAGTAGTATGATTTTTCAATTCTAAAATCATGAACATACTACTAAGTTAAAAGATTTCTTAAAAAGGATTTTCAAGGATTCACAAAAACCATTCATTAATGGATCATGAATCAAAATGTCCACTGATTCACCTCTCATAGGAGTTAACACATCTAGAAGTGATGAGGGCAGTAACTTCAACTCTTAAGGAATTGATGGCTTCATGTACAATATTGTCTGACAACAAGTTCACATTGATAGATCAGTCAAAGGTACATAGTGAGATCTTCCAAACAAGGGGAGGAAACAAAAGTTATTTGCTTCAGGGGAGGTAACAATCTCAGGGGAGGAAATAATGTCCCAGAAAAAGAAGATAATCCAATATATGGAAGGAGAAGACAAGAGCATACAAGATGATGAGGAGGTTGAAAATGACAAGAACATTCCAAAGGAGAAAGTTCTATCTAGATCAAACGAAGAAAAGTTTCAATTTCACTTCAAAGACATGCTGGTTAGATGATTTCACTTGTTGAAACAAGCATCCAAGATACACAGCATCATTGCCTCTTATAATTCCTCCATCCAAGGAAATTGCACCATCTTTTAGTCCAAGATAGGTTCAATATATTTTGATATTGCTAAAGTCAAAGAAGAGCAAAGTAGATGAATTACTGAGAAGATATTCAATCTTGAAGAACATAAGTGTTTGAAAGATCTTCAATCCAAGATTTAATTCAGAAGATTTAATTCAGAAACATGTTTGAAAGGATTCACATGTTTAGGGGAGGATTGTTGGGAATTAAATATTCAAGATGTTTAATATCGGGTTCTAATCCAAGAAATACTCTAAGTGTAATTCTGCTGCTAGTGCAAAACGGTTTCTGCTGATGATGTTGATTCAGCTGATAGAGCATTTCACTCTGCTGATAGGCTTAACAACTCTGCTGATGATTCTGCTGATAAGCGATAGATTGTTCCTGCTGATAATGAACAACTCTGCTGATGGAAGGATAAGATCGAAAAGATATTTATTGTATTTTGGTCAACAATATACGGTAGATAATATCTTACTCCATGTGCTTAGTTAACAAGTTGTATACATAGATACATGTTGTATCTGATGTACTGACACAAAATAGGATAAGTTAACAAAGTAAGTCGGCCAAGACTTTAAGTAATTTGTAAAGATCTTTTGACTATAAAAGAGATCTTAGACTAGTAATAGTCAAGTGTGTGAAAAATATAGAAGTGTTAAGAGTTAGTCCATGCATACGTTAGAACATGCATAACTGTTAGAACAAACACAAATATATCACAAGTGATAAAAACAAAAGATTCAAGGTTGTAACCCTAGTGATATTTCAAGGTCACTCGTATTATTATCTTTAATAATATTGAATCGTTTAGTGATAATCTTTATGTGTTTCATTGCTAACTAACAAACATAACAATTCCATTTCCATAACATACACAACCTTCTAAGTTTGGTTGAGTGAATTCCGCGCACTTAATCATTTTAACACAACATATCATACACACAAAGTTAAAGGGTTTAACCACCTTAATCGTGTGTCAAGGATCCTAGCAAAATGCTGTTAAGGCCTCAGCATGTTGGATTCTTAAATCCAATGTTGCATCAAATATCCTTAAAAGATTAAATTACATTGATGCAAGAGGCAGATCCAAGTCAGTAATGGCTTGGGTCCCCAAAAGAAACTAACACTCTTATTTATGTGCATGAACATTCAAATGATCAGGACGAGGATCAAGGATACTCAGATAGTGGATGTTCTAGGCACATGACAGGCAACAAGTCTTATCTCTCATATTTTCAATCAATAGATGGAGGCTATGTTACCTGATTGAACAAATAATTGCCAACCAAGCCTTCGATGATGATCAAAGGAATAATGGGGTGTTGAGATTGCGCCAAGCTTGTTCTTAACCTGAAAATAAGAAATACGAAGACACTACGTTAAGTGATTGCGCAGGGGTTGGACCCTGCGAACCACCTCTGGCGTGCGAGTAAGTATGTGTAATGGTAATATAGGTCATAAATTGAGAGAGTGAAGTTAACTTACTTTGTTTTGGCCCGACTATGCTATTTATAGGGGAGAAATAGGACATAGTGGGCGGTTGCACATTGTTCGGAGATCATGGGGGCGTCCCATGATTTTGTGGTTACCGCTAGGGCTTTGTAGCCCACGTTCTCTGTTTTGGCGGGAAAGCTAAGGGGAAGAGGAGACGTGGGTTTGACCAGGTCAGGATGGTCCTTCGTGCTAGTCCCTTCGTCAGGAATACCCCGAAGGGCTTAGGGCTTCGATTGGCGGGTTTCCACATGGTAACTATTTCGTAGACGAATGGTTTTACGCCAATGAAATGTGTTAAGGAGATTAACCTGGGCCTCCGAAGAGAGGGCTTTCTACAGGCTCAAAGGGGAGTCCTTTGACCCGTTTGGAGGGTACATCATCAAGCCCCCCAGTCAAAAGTGATATATACGTACGAGTATAAATTGCATTCGACTCAACAAATCAAATATGCCTTATACTCCTTGTATAACACTAATCATGCCAAAAGGAAAATAAATGTTCAACTAACCACGCATTTAATGTGGATTAATCACAATTATCCCACTTGTCCTGCCACAGCTACTTTCTCGGTATAAGTAAGAGTCCTTTCAAAATTTAAAATCGATTTCAAATCCGCATAGATGACAAACCAGACACGTGTTCGGTCATGATTTAAGATATGATAGGTACTTATACCTTGATACGGTAAAACCCTAGAATATTTTTACCTCCGCCCAAAATATACACACACAACTCTGTGTTATCGTGCTTCCATTGGAACAAAAAAGGTAAAATTCTGTCATTTTCTTTGAGCTTCTTACTTTATTCTATTGATATGAGTATGGCTACCAAAAGGATTATTAGGGAACAAACATGCACCTTGTCTAAAGAAACGTTGACTGATTTTCTGCGTGACTACCCCCTACCATCTGGACTCAAAATCATCCGTCCCAGTAAAAGACAAAGTGTTTTTGATACCCCAGAAGGGTACGTAGGATTATACATTCATGCGTTTACCCAATCAAACCTTAGGATTCCATTTCATCCTTTGATTTTAGAGTTTTTGCAATACTATAAGGTGCACATTTCCAAATTTAACCCATTTGGGCTAGCAAAACTGACTACTTACATCTTGATGTGTAAAGCTTATGGGTATGAGCCCTCATTGAATGTTCTTAGGGGTTTTGTTAATTTGTATCCCGGTGGGGATTGGGTAACTATTGCCAAAAGAAGTGAACATGATGTTCCCATCCTTTTGACGAAACCTTTTTCGAACATAAGAAACTGGAAGGGTCAGTTCTTTTATATTGAAAGCACCATTATACCGCCTGAGTACCCAGCTTTGCTTGACGAAGCCTTTATGTATGATGAGAAGAAATATAATGATCCCTTGCCCTACGATGTAAGGAGCGAGCCCTTGTATCAGCGACTTGCACGACATCTTGCTGATGTCCAGACATTCCCCGAACCTATCCTGTTCATGGCTGGTATTGCTAAAAGTTGGGAAAGCTCTCCGTTGCATCCTGAAATAATTTGTGAAGGACAAAGTATGTATATATCTTATTTAAATAATTTAAGTAACTTATCTGCTGATATTCATCTCCTTTTCGTTTGTTTGTGTAGGAATGGCTTTCCGAAACTTTGTTGTGGCCGGAGGTGCCAAGGAAGTTAGCTTTATGCCGAGGGATCCTCAAGATACAAGTTACGGAGTGGGATCTCCTTCTATCTCTGTCAATAATAACGATGTTGATGTCTCTCCACCCAAACCTCTTGCTGTGTCTCCCCCCAATCAAACCCCTTGGTACTGAGGAAGCTGGTATGTGCTTATTCACATACCTTTTCTTGACCAAAACCGGACCTAAAAAGACCAAAAACTAACCAAATTGCCAAAAGATATTGTGTTTTTGTGTTTTTGATTGTGCAGGGATGGATATTGCAAAAATGGACAAAATCTAGCAAAAACCGGGAAAACGAGCACGAGATATGGAATGGACTCAAAGCCGGAGCCGGATAAGAAAATATGGTCAAAAAGTCAACCGAGGTCCTCCAAGTATCAAAGTTTGTCAAATTCAGCCCTTAGATCATCTTTTGTAAAATGGCAGAAATAGTCTTTAAAAATCCAGAAATTACATCTATAGTCCCTAATCTAAAAAACCTTAAAAACCCTTATATTCGGTTTTAATAAAACCAACCCTTACCACTAAACCCAACCCACCTTAAATACCAACCCAACCCACCTAATAAGCCCAAGACCCGACCCATGGTCCAACCCGGTCAACACTATAACACCCTAAGTTAAATAATACTAAAATAAACTCACACACACACCAAGCCCGCCCCCTTTTTACCCTCTATCCCCAGAAAGTAACTATTTACACGAACCCTAATCCAATTACCGTACAAATTCACCGTGATTAAGGGTAGAATAGACCAATCATAGTACTTCTAGAAGCGTCAGGGGTGTCAGGAGAAGCAGAGTGATACGTGGCAGCCCCCTATTGGACATGACACCTCATGAAGATTGATCAAACGGTTGTTATTGCAAGATTGGTGATCTAATGGTGAAGATTAGCTGAGGATGCACACGGATTGCCAAGGTGGCAGGCCTAGAAGCTTCAATTCGGGTCTATAAATAGGGTGGATTTCCTCATCATTTAAAATATAATGTTTATGTAATGTTTTAATGTAATTTTTAGCTAAGTTTTTAAGTAGTTGTTAAGCTTTCATTGTAATTTTTAAAGTTTCAGTTGTAAGTTTCAAACGTTTGGTTAATAAAATTTAGTTTGTTCTTAATTTCAATTCGTATCTCTTAGCTTTTTATTGAATTTTACTGCTTATCTAGCTTATTTCCATTCATTCAGTCATTTCAGTTCACTTTGATTCACTGTTTTCAAGTTTTGTTCATTTCATCTTAAAAATCAAAAAAATATTGAAAAAATACTTTTAAAAATCAAAAAAATGTTTTCACACAGCTTCAATAAGCTGTTTTTCACTTAAATCTAGCTTATGTAAGCTTACTAGCTTATTATAAGTGATTGTTATATCAAATTCTGTCCAAATCTCAAAAATCCAAAAAAAAGTCAACAAAAGTCAACTGTTGAAGGTAGAACATGATTATGGATTGATTTCTGGTAGCTCAAGCAAGATCGGGAAGTCCTTGGCCTATCTAAAGATAGGCTACTTTGGATAATCCCTTTGTTCTAGCTAAGGGGTGATTTGTAAGTTCCAATTTCATTTTTAGTTCTATATTTTCTGCAACAGTTGAGTTTAATTAGATTTAGTGTTGTTTGATTGTTGATTATTGCTTGTTAGTAGTTAAATAGATTAGGCAACCATAGATTAGTGATAGGTTAAGTTTTGCTCAGTTGGTTATTAGTGGAATAGTGCAACAGTTGGTTAAAACAAGCTAATATAGGGACTGTTTTTAGCTTATTAGTGAAGTACTGTTCATTGGTGTTTTGTTGAGTTTTGATTGAGTTTTATTGAGGTTATGTTGCTATTGAAAATTAGATGTTAAGGATGTTATAGTGCATTTAAGGTTTTTGAATCAATTGTTGCATAAGATTGAAGCTAGGCTGCTCCAATAAGCTCAGCAATAAGCTGGACCTATTTGGTATACGTCTTTGCATTTCCTGGTGTCTTATAGGTTTTTAAGTGAGTTCCCAAGGTTTGGATTGCATTGATCAAAGTTTGCACATGTTTTGCACAACTTTACCAAGTATGCTGCACAGACCAATCATGTGCAAAGCAGTCCAATAGCTGCTATTCTAGCTTAATTTGTGGTTTAACCACTTAAGCTCTACTTCTCATTTTTGGTTTTTAAAGTAGTTCACATAGCAGGCTGTTAGTGCTACATCTGGGATTTCAGTTTTTAGCTTATTTGATAGCTTATTCAGGCCTGCAAAGTTCCCCAAATTTTTGTGCAGACCTGAGTTTTCAGAATTGGTGCCTACTAGCAGATTTTCTAGGGTTAAATTGGAGTTCAATTGGGGTGTTAGAATTAGGGCTTTTGTGTTTTTAGAGTTCTCAGTAGGTCTATTAAGCTTTTGCCCCCATTAGTTTCACCCTATCAGCTTATTGAAGTGTTTTTTTTGGGCTGTTAAAGTTTGATTGTTTCTGCCCTTTATCCACCATTTGTGCAGAGCATAAGTGCTTATTCCCTTGTGCTTATTTGAGCTTTTTAAGTAGATTTGAGCTTAATTAAGTTCATTGCATGATCTTTGAGCTTTTGAGATTATTTGGTCATCATTTGCTTCTTTTAAGCTTATTTTCAAAGTGCTTATTGGGCTGATAAGCTGATTTAAGTTGAATGAGGTTCTGATCTTATTTTTCCTAGATAGAAAACTTAATTTTAGAATTTCTCAAAAATTTTCAGATTTTTCCAAGTTGATTTGATATTTTTAAATCATTTAATTAGTTTAAATTAGTTTTTTATTCATAAAAATTAAATAAAAAGTTAAAAAAAAATTTCTTTTTCCAAAAATTTTCTTTTTATATTTAGAATTTAGGAAAATTATTTTCATAAAGTTAGGATTTAGATTTAGAAATTCGCCTTTTAAATACGTTTTTAAAATTACGTCACGTTCGTTTTTAAAAAATTCAACTTTTATCACATTTACTTCACGAATCACAAATCCCGAATCACTAATTTCATTCAATCTTCATCGGGACTACGACTCGGGTTTTGCATATTTCTTGTGCAATTCCTTAGACTATAATCGATTAATCAGAAGCCCCCAGCTAGTGAAGGATGTTGGTGACTCTGATGATACCCCTTCCGGAAGTGATCAGCTCAGGATCGTAGGGTCCTCCGGCATTGCTGATAGAGTGAGAACAAGGAAAGGTACCAGTGCCAAAGCTGCAAAGACTGCTCCAAAAAGAAAACCCAGTGTTCCTACTCCCTCATCGAGGAATGTCAAACAAAAAACAGAAAAAGCTCGTGGGAAAGCCATTATGTATGCGCCAGAGAGAATGGTTGATGAAGATGATATCCCGGGTATGTAAAAGTTCTTCAAATCCTCCTCCTTTTCCATAATATTGCATATTTGGCTTATATTGCTTTTTTTTTTTTTTTTTTTTTTTTTTTTTTTTTTTTTTTTTTTTTTAGGTTTGCCAGATACGAAGGAACTGCCCAACGCTCTCTCCTGCCGCTTGCTTGTTGAGAATATCACTCCTGCCTCATGGAGGAGTAAAATGAGTGAGATGTCCATCGAGAAACTTTGCGATCTTAATGACAAAAGTTATATCAGGCAAGCAATGCTGGACAGCCATCTTAGCTTTCGTACAAGGGGATTGCTTAACAAAGTCAAGGAGGCGAAGGAGGAGGTTGCTGCTGTTGTTGCCAGAGAGAAGGAAAGGGAGAAGAGTTATGCTGAGTTGGAGAAGAAGTGTGACGAAGCCATGGAGAACTTTGAGAAACACCCAAGGTACGAGGCTCTTCGAGACAAGATTGATGGTCTTGAGAAACAGCTTAAGGAATCGCAGGCTGAGTGTGGTAGGCTAAAGTTGGAGGAAGCTAAGGTTGTTGGCTATGAAAACCAGGTGAGTGCCCTAGAGTCTAAATGTACTGGGTTGGAGACTGAGAGGGCCAAACTAGTGGAGCAGGATGCCAAGCGTTGTCAAGAGGTTGACAAGTTGAAGCTCGAATGCCAAAGTTTGAGAAAAGATAGGGCTGAGGTTGTATCGAAGGTTGTTCCCTACATTGCTATGGAGTTATACCAGAGCGATGAGGTGGGGGAGGTTGTGGGTAGGCTAGTGAATGCAGCCATATTCCATGGCAAATGTACAACTTTGGAGGAGATTGCTGAAACCAAAAAACCAGTTGTGCTTTCGGAGGTACCATACTATCGTCCGAATTCCGTTCGGGAATATGATGAAGCTGGTAACGCATTCACCACGGCAGTGTACCCCTTCCTTGCCGAAGCAACCAAAGATCCTTCAGCCTCCATCGAAGATCTCCTTTCTAAAAAGCCAAAGAGCATACAGCCTCCGTCTCCAACCAGAAGGACCTTGTCTGAGAAACCTAAGTCTGCAACCCACCAGGAGCGTCCCAACTCTTCCAAGAACAATTGAAGGCTGCCATGTTGGCAGTAATTTGGTCCATAAGGGTGGCATGTACCCTTTTTAAAACAATTTATCGTGGTTAAAGGCTGGTGCCTTTGTGTTTGACAATTTATGATCTTTATGCTTGTTTGAACAGTTTATCTTTCATGTTACTGGGTTTCGACCCGTAACTTTAGACAATTGTCCTTTTTGTGATTATGATAGCAAAGACTGTTCGTAGTCTTTATTAATGCTAATTTAGTGGGATATGTCCCACTTTTATTGTCATGTTTATCTTCTCTTACGCTCATTTCAAGAACGTACACATACAACCTAAGGTTATAACCTTATTGTGTGTATTTTGGACCAAGATTTTAAGCAATCTTATAATTTGACTGCGACAGAGGGTCGCGACCCACTCCGTCTTTATCCTTAAGTTGCAGAGGGCTTTTAATACCCTAAGACTTCATAGGAAAGTTAATGTGAATTGTAATGGATGTTATTGTTATACAAGACATGTGCCTTGCTTCATCCTTCGACATTGAAACTTGTAAAGTACTTGGCTGAACAAATCTATGTTGTATAAAACGAAACAAGAGATTTTGAGGGAAACATGTTATATCATTAAGTGGGTAGGGAGGATTACATCATTTGAAGAAATGAACACTAGACACCTACCATTAATGCTTCTTTCCCATGTGAGAAGAGTGCGTTACATGAAATTGAAAAAACAACTAAGTGCTTTTAAAGAAAGGTAAGTTCTTATATGTAAAACTTACGAGAGTTGGTGTCATGTCCAAACTTGTTCACGACATTTTTTTTTCTGCCCTTCGAGCTTGTATGCCTTGTTGCCATAGCATTTCTTTTTTGACGCTGGGCTCTTTCACTTGGTTTCGCTTGCTTTCATTCGAAGGAAAAATTCCTATATGCCCTCAAGACTTTGGGAAGTTTGTCTGCCTACTTATGCTGATATTGCCCTAGCTTCATCTCGATTTCGACGACAATATCCTTGTCAACACAAATGAACCTTTGCTTCACATTCAGGCTTTTGCAGAAAGAGGGGAACACTCCTTCGGCAAAGTGTGTCCCTTCATAAGAGGTGATGACTTGTGGGATTCCAAATCTGAAAATTATGTGTTCCCACATAAACTCTTCCATATCTTTTCCTTTTGTTGATGCCAACGGCTTGGCCTCGACCCATTTGGTGAAATGGTCGATGGCTATGACCAAGAATTGTACCCCTCCGGGAGCTACTGGTAGGGGTCCGATTATGCTGACTCCCCATTGACCGAAAGGCCTTACTTTCATGGTAGAAGACGCATCATACTCTAATGGTTTCCGGGCTTTGGAGTGTGTCTGACATACCATGCATGCTTTGATTGCTTCCCTTGTGTCTTCTAGTACGGATGGCCAGTAATAACCCCACCTTGTTACCTTCGAGGCGATGGCTCTAGGGCTTGTGTGTCTTCCACAAAATTCTTCATGAGCATTGTAGAGAATGCTCGAAGCCTGCTTTAATTCGACACAACGAAGCCAAGGAGATGAAAGACGCCTTTTGTAGAGATTATTGCCTATGAGCCTGTACTGGGGACTTTTAACTTTGATTCTTCGCGCTGACTTTGAATTATCAGGCAAAATGCCGCTTATCAAGTACGTTTTTATTGGTGCTATCCAGCTGGAGCCTTCATCAGATGTTTCACTTCGTGCAATTGACCTGGTGGCCAATACTTCCACTAAAACCTCACTGGGTAGATGAGCAAAAGCAGTCGATGCTAATCTGATTAGGGTCTCCGCCTTTTTGTTTTGGCTTCTGTGGACATTTGTTACTTTGTGTCGTTCGAAACACTGAAGGAGCTTTTTAACTTCGTTTAAATATTCCTTAATTATTGGCTGCCTTGTTCTGTAAGAACCCTTGATTTGGCTAGTGACCGAAAGTGAGCCTACGAAGATGGAGAGGTCATGAACCTCCATGCCCTTTGCGAGTCGAAGGCCAGCCAGCAAGGCTTCATACTCTGCTTCATTCTTTGTGGCCTTGAATTCAAAACGTAGTGCATAACTATACTCCTTTCCCTCCGGATTAATCAGGGTTAAGCCTGTTCCGAAACTATCGGAGCTTGAGGCTCCGTCAGTGTATAATTTCCACTCCTCCGTTGCTGTCGGGGGAGTTTCTCCATTTTGGCTGTGTCCGGAAGATGTTTCGTTGAGAACTTCTGCGGATGTTTGATTTTTGATGGAGCTTGGACTATCACGTCTTGTTAATGACCTCGGAGCTGGTAAATCAATAGCTGCTTTGAACTTTGAAGGGTTAGCTTTGACTCCTTGCTTAGTTGGCTCAATGGGTTTGAACCCCTTGAGTCGATATTCTTTGCCGTAGAGCTTTTCATCGATCACTGGTGCCTGAGGGGTTCTGGTATTCCTAGAATGTGTCCCTTCGAAGACCTTCCCCTCAGCTTTGTGTGGCTTCTTCAAGTTTACTGTGGAACTAGCTGGAGGTTGCTTCTCGCCTACCACCCTTCGTCCTGCATGATGCTTTTTTGTAACGATATCTTTTTCAACATCCGCACTCCTGATAGCATCCTTCGGAAGTTCTCTAGAACCTTCCCTTTTTTTCTTGCTAGCCTTCGGGCTGTGCTCAGAAAATATAGTCCCTATTCCGTAGGGTGTGTGGAATTTCACCGCTGCATGTATAGTGGAGACTACTATACCCATCTTTTGCATGGCGGTCCTTCCTATCAACAAGTTGTAAGGAGAGTTGGACCTTACGATAGTAAACATGAGGGTTTCTGTCCTTGCGACCTTGCCTTCTCCAATTGTTATTTCCAACGGAACTTCTCCTAGAGGCCACGAACGTTCGCCAGAAAACCCTACTAAAGGCATCTTTGAGTCAACCCTTTGAGACCTGACCGCAGGCTTGAGCTTTCGAAAGCAATGTTCATATATGACTTCACAAGGGCTTCCGCAGTCCATGTAAGCTCCACTTATTTCTTGGCTAAAGATTAGGACTTTGATAACTACCGGATCATTCGAAGGGATCCTGCCTGTGATAGGGGAAAACGTTATTTCCCTTACCTCGTTCGCTTCCGGCTCCGGTACTTTCCTTTTCGAAGTGGTTTCGCCCCGATGTATCATTAGTATGGGGGCTTCGGTAGGGTTAGTATCCTTGGCCATTTGAGTGTCGGTCATCTTTTCTTTGCCTTTCTTGATTCCTTTTACCAGGTGTGCCAACTGCCCAGATCTTACGGCCTCTTCAATTTGTTTCTTTAGTTCCCTGCAACTGTTCGTATCATGGCCATTGTCTTCGTGGAAGTGACAGTACTTGCTGGTATCCCTGTTTTTGCCCTTACTTGTCATACGAGGAGGTGCTTCGAAGGCTTTGGCAGCCCTCTCCGTAGCAAGTATTTCCTTTGGAGACTTCGTTAGACTGCTTAACAAACCATGGTTGGGGCCTTTTTTGTACGGAGAAAACCTATCTCTGTTCTTGTTCTTGGACCCCTCCCACGAAGAATGCTTCGAAAACTTGTTGTTGCTATCTTTATCTATCGGAGCCCCATTAGTGGACACCTCTTTTGCTTCGATCCAAGTATATGTCTTTTCGGTTAACCCTTTGTAAGTTGTCGGAAGGTCAGTGGACAAGAATTCCACCAAACTCCGATTTCGAAGACCATGTACGAAACCCGAAATACGCTGATCTTCATGAAGACCCAAAATCTGCAAAGTCTCATCGGTGTACCTAGTAACGAAGGCCCTTGTGCTTTCGTTTTCTTTTTGTTTAATGTTGTGCACCGTTAAATGAGTTCTCGTGAACTTCTTTTGCTGACTGAAGTGTGACCGGAACTTAGCTTTGAGATCATCAAGGTTGACGATGCTACCGGGCTTTTGCCCATTCCACCAAATACGAGCAGAATCCCGTAGAGTGTATGTAAACATATGACAGGCCACCGGCATAACCCATTTTTGCATTTTGATAGCCCCTTCGAACAAGTGTAAGAAATTGTCCGGATCCCCCTTCCCATCATAAGTCCCGACATGTGCAGGTATTTTCAACCCATCAGGCAACGGGTAATCTTCTATCCGCCTAATGAAAGGTGTAGCTAAACCCATAGGGTTTGAATATAGACAATTATAAGGTGGTGTGTATATGGGGACAGTATTATATGGGTTGCTGTTTGGGGGCATTCCCATAGGAGTTTGGCTTGGGTAGGACTGATAAGGTGTATTCATGGCAAACGGGTAACTGTTTCCCATGGCGTACGGAGGGTACGCCATAGGATGGCCAAAGGGCATGCTCCCATAATTTTGGGGGAAGCTTTGGTTATTAGGTTGTCCATTTGCTGGAGGATATAAATTTTGAGGATAAGACTGAGTTTGGAACGAGGGGTACATACCATTGGGAGGAAGATTTCCTCCCATATTAATTGTAGACGGATTGCCTTCTACGCCTGATGCGTGAGAAGGCTGCAACGGAACCCCAGCTTCAGTCCTTCCAAGATGAGCGGCTAGCAATGGAGGCAAAGTCACCCCCATTTCTTCCCTTTGCTGGCTCCTACCGTTAGAGCCTTCAGTAACCGCCCCTTCTCTTCTTGTCGGAGCCCTCTCGGGGACTCCTTCGAAACCAACGGACCTTTTGCTTAGCCTTCGACCGATTGGAGACCCAATTCTTAAGGCCGATAGGGTTGGTCCTTGGGTCGGAGGCCTAGGTTCCATCTCCATTTCTTCATCATACTCATCACTCGAGTATTCTAACTCCCTTCAAACCTCAGCATTCCTGGCTTGCCTATTACGAGCCCTTAAAAGGGTTTCCAACACTTCGTGGTTGGCTTCGACAAAGGCTGGGCTAATGACAGGTTCTGGGTTGGCTGATGTTGAAGCATGATTGTTGGTTGTGATTTCTGGGAGAGAACGTGTTGTGAAAGTGGAAGCGGTTATTGGGGGAAGGTTGTGAGAGTCGTCGATTGGTATTGGTGCCAAGGTAGAGAAACCCGGTGGGGGAGTATCTTCTCTCCCTTGATCCATGCCGGAATAATAGTGAAATTAGTTGGTAGGTTATAAGCTCGGAATTAACGAGACCAATTGTAGCGGTCCCACGGATGGCGCCACTGATTGAACAAATAATTGCCAACCAAGCCTTCGATGGTGATCAAAGGAATGATGGGGTGTTGAGATTGCGCCAAGCTTGTTCTTAACCTGAAAATAAGAAATACGAAGACACTACGTTAAGTGATTGCGCAGGGGTTGGACCCTGCGAACCACCTCCGGCGTGCGAGTAAGTATGTGTAATGGTAATATAGGTCGTAAATTGAGAGAGTGAAGTTAACTTACTTTGTTTTGGCCCGACTATGCTATTTATAGGGGAGAAATAGGACATAGTGGGCGGTTGCACATTGTTCGGAGATCATGGGGGCGTCCCATGATTTTGTGGTAACTGCTAGGGCTTTGTAGCCCACGTTCTCTGTTTTGGCGGGAAAGCCAAGGGGAAGAGGAGACGTGGGTTTGACCAGGTCAGGATGGTCCTTCGTGCTAGTCCCTTCGTCAGGAATACCCCGAAGGGCTTAGGGCTTCGATTGGCGGGTTCCCACATGGTAACCATTTCGTAGACGAATGGTTTTACGCCAATGAAACGTGTTAAGGAGATTAACCTGGGCCTCCGAAGAGAGGGCTTTCTACAGGCTCGAAGGGGAGTCCTTCGACCCGTTCGGAGGGTACATCATCAATCAATAGATGGAGGCTATGTTACCTTTGGAGGAGGTGTTGGTGGCAAAATTTCCGGTAAAGGTACCATTAAAACTGGAAATTTAGATTTTGAAGATGTGTTCTATGTAAAAGAGCTAAATTATAATCTTTTTAGTGTCTCACAAATGTGTGACAAAAAGAACAATGTTCTTTTCTGTGAGACTGAATGTCTTGTACTTTCTCCTGATTTTAAGATGCCTGATGAAAGTCAAGTACTTCTTAGAATTCCAAGAAAGGGCAATATGTACAGTGTAGACATGAAGAACATTGTTCCTAAAAAGAATTTAACTTGTCTTGTTGCAAAGGCCACATTGGATGAATCAATGAAATGGCATAGAAAGCTTGGTCATATTAACTTCAAAACCATAAATAAAATTGTTAAGAATGGTTTGGTAAGAGGTTTACCTCACAAAAGATTTGAAAATGATCAAACATGCATTGCTTGTCTAAAAGGCAAACAACACAAAGCCACTTGTAAGCCCAAGATTTTTAACTCTATCAATCAATCATTGTTTATGCTGCATATGGACTTATTTGGACCTGTTTCAGTAAGTAGTATAATGCATAAGAGATATTGTCTTGTTGTAATTGATGACTATACTAGATTTACATGGGTTTTCTTTCTATCTACTAAGGATGAGACTACAAGCATCCTTAAGACATTCATTACACAGATAGAAAACCAAGTAGACAAGAAAGTGAAGGTCATTAGATGTGATAATGGGACAGAGTTTAAGAATAGAGTTATGGATGATTTCTGCAAAGAAAAAGGTATTAAAAGAGAATTTAGTGTTGCTAGAACACCACAACAGAATGGTGTTGTTGAAAGAAAGAATAGAACACTAATAGAAGCTGCTAGAACAATGTTAGCTGACTCTAAGCTACCTATAACTTTTTGGGCTGAAGCAGTCAACACTGCTTGCTATGTTCAAAATAGAGTTTTAGTTATCCAGCCTCACAATAAGACATCATATGAACTTTTTAGAGGAAGAACTCCTGCAATAGGATTTCTTAGACCTTTTGGATGTCATGTGACAATTCTCAATACCTTAGACCATTTAGGAAAATTCGATGGTAAGGCAGATGAAGGTTTCTTTGTTGGATATTCTCTTAATAGCAAAGCATTTAGAGTATACAACACAAGAACTAAGATTGTAGAAGAAAATCTACATGTGGAGTTTTTAGAAGATAAATCCAATGTAGAAGGTCAAGGACCAAAAAGGCTATTTGATCTTGAAGTTCTAACAAAATCAATGAATTATGTGCCTGTTGTTGCAGAAACTAATGAATTTTCAGGTTCACAAGCAACAGATGAGGCAAGGTTAGAAAAGGAGTCAAACCAAGATCATGTTTGGATGCCAATATGGTCAAGTACAATTGTGGAATCAACTTCAACAACTGATGAATCTTCTTCTAACAAAGCTAAAGAAGGTATTGAAGATGAAAGCAAAGAAGATAGAACTCAGGAACAACAAAATGTTTCTGCTAGTAGCATTTCTATTGCTGCTGGTAGGGTATCTGTTTCTGCTGGTGATTCTGCTGCTAAGCTTACTGATTCTGCTGTTCGGCCAAATGATTCTGCTTCTGGCCCTTCAGAAACAAAAGAAGCAGAATTCTCAGATAATGAGGTGGATTTCAACAATCTTCCATCAAATTATCAAGTTCCTTCTACTCCACAAACAAGAATTCACAAAGTCCACTCCCTAGATAATGTGATTGGAGATGTACAGTCAGGTGTGAACACAAGTGATGCGTGGTTTTGCAACCTTACAACAGGTTTTACCTCTTAAGGGATCTCAAGAGGCTTACAACCCCACCAGGCAGTGTACCTGACCGATGTAGTATAGTGTAGTGGTAAGTACGGGGGATTGATCGTTCTCCATAGGGAATAGTGTTCGTTAGGTATGAAAGACTACTCTAATAGGTCTAAGGGTTGAGGAAGATTCTTTTTTATGTTTTTATATTTTTTTATGAAAGCAAGTAAAATCTCGGGTTTGAAAGAGTGGGCGGAATTAGTTGCTAGTCAACTAACCCAAATTACTACGAATGCAAATAAAATAAATAACTGAAAATAAAAAGTTGGTGAAAACTTAAGTGTAGAGAAATGTGTTTACTTAGATTTCCTTACTCCCTAACTATCTTTTACCGGTTGATTAGTGTGTATTAGTCGCGTGGATGACGGGTGTATTCCTTAATACCAATCGTGGGGTGGCGTACGTACTTCCCCAACTCTACAAGCTCCTACTTCACTCCTATGTCGAGCCGGCTAGGAAGCTCCTAACATGGGATCACTAGAATTCGCTTGTGCATTAAATACAACCATAAAAACCTTTAGTACGCATTTGGTTCATGTTTCTTAAGACGTTCAAGCAAGTTACCGAATAGGAAGTTAGCCAGTTTTCTTAAGCCTAACATAGATAAACAATCATCCAATACAACTAATAACACACTAATAACCAATAATCAATAGCTAGGTTTCATTAGATCTAAGCAAACACAAGATAAATCTAGCCTAACATGTTAATCAAAAGACAAGAATAAGATAGAATCAAACAACACATAGACATATTGAATGATTAATTGATAACTTATCTTCAATGTAACATGGAAGATCTCAAGGCAAAAAGCCTTGAAAAAGATGCTAAAATCGTCTTAGGGTTTTCTCCCAAAAATTCCACACTAAGTTCCACACTTATGACAAAGAATTGCAAAACTATATATAGATTTTTACATCTGACGGCGTCACGTTATGGAGTGTGACGCCGTCACCTCGCCGCTTTTAGGGTTCCCGGATGACCTTCTTGACGCCGTCCCTCTTTATCTCTCCAAAATCCGTTCTGGCTTATCAAGGCTTGACGCCGTCAGACCTTGAACGTGACGCCGTCCCTCTTTGAATTAAGCCGTGACGCCCTTGATCAGGTTAAAGCGTGACGCCGTCAGAATTCACATGCAATTTTCACTGGCTTATCATGAGTAAATTTCACATCCACCTTTTCTTGCCAAGCCATGACGCCGTCTGGAGTAAATCCTGACGCCGTCAAAGGTAACTTTCAGCCGATTTTTTAGACTTTGCCGTTTTCTTCACTTTTATGCTCCAAAAACGTCCAAAATGCCTCCTTTTCCAGATTTCTCCTCAAAAGTACCTAAAATGACAAAAGGAACGATTTAGGGCAATATTTGATCAAATAAATACGATTTAGGGCTTAAATGACCCCTTAAAAGCGGTACACTTTTCGCTTCATCAAATACCCTTACACTTGAGATTTGCTTGTCCTCAAGCAAATGCGCTTTTATTCTAATCAAAATACAAGTTAGGGGTCATTTAATACTAACATAAAAGTAATTACAACAAATAATCGTTCCACTTTAATCATAATAAGCACGGAGATTATAAACTAGCACCTCACAAGTAGTGTTTAGATACTCACATCTCTCAAGTGTCATCAAAATAAATCTCATAAATGGAAACGGATAATATCTCTCACTACCTGTCATAGCAAATAGATTACCATAGGCTTGGGAAAGGATCGAAAACCTCCTCCACTAGGCGTAAGCACCTAAGATAAACTATCAAAGAGGGCTTTTTAAATGGGTTATAACGTTAGGTGTAGGGAAAAGGAAAACACGGTTTTGTTGGATAAAGGATATTTTACTGGTGGCGAGTTAAAGATCTTGATCAATTACATGTACTATACAATGTTGCTAAGCCAAGACTCGACTCAATCTTAAGCTAATGAAAGAAAATAACAAAAACATAAAATAAACATAAAATAAAACGGGATGGTAGTCCGTATGTTTTTTCTACTTTTCTTTTTCTCATTTTTTTTGTATTTTTCTTGATTTTTTCGATTATATATATATATATATATTTTTTTTTTTGCATACACTTTTGCCCTACCATCCAAAATAATACATCATAGGGGCATTGCATTCCCCTTACACTTAAACTTTTACATAACTTTACAAATAACTATTCTAATGACTCGAATTAAGATAATTGAAAAACTTGGAGTACTTTTAAAATATTTAGCACATATGGGGATAATGAATGATGTTCTTCCCCATTACTCCATTACACTAGTACTTTACCCATGAGTCCCAATCGTCCCAAAACAATATGTACAAGGATATGACTCGACTTAGCAACCATGTAATCAATTAGATAATTAACTTGGGTTTAAACAAATGTTGTAACAATAATGCACTAAAAATGAGTGCATACAAGGTAGGCTAAGGCGATTTGGGTGTACATTTTAGTGGGGTGTAACAAATTCTTCCTTTAAGTAAAATGCTTAAAGGTCGAAACGAAAAGATAGGCTCTGAGGGGTGTACTAGGGGTATCGTGTACTAAAAATGAGTACAACGCAAAGGGTGTGGGAGAATTACTTGACCAATGTAGCCAATGTAATTATAACAAAAACACAGGTGTAAAACAATGGGTTAATCCTAATGCCTCTTATCATGTAGTAAATCTAACTACACGAATGTAGTCTCACTTGTGGCCTTGGAATGGTCCTAACGCAAGTTCTAGAATCTAAGTGCTACCGGTACACACATCATAGCATAAATGCTTTTCCTACCAATTCTAGGGGCGAACCTCACATATTTGGGGTGGAAAATTTTTTAGTGGTACGGTTTTTGTGCTAGTCATATAACTCCTATCCGTGAGACGCTCATTAAGATCAAAGTTTCACTCCTATATGTTGTAAAAATTTTAAATTTGGCACTAAAATTTCCCTAACAGGTATTTCTCTCAGTTTTATTACACATCTACTATCAAACAAACAAAAATCAAGCGTAATAGCATTCTCTAAAAATCGTATTTTTACCCCCCTTACACTTAAGATGAACATTGTCCCCAATGTTCAAATAACAAATGTAAAAGCATAAAGTAAAAGAATGAAATCAAATACTCCCCTGATTCGCTCGGTGGATAATGAAGTAACACGGTTAAATCTTCTTCCAAGGTAATGTAAAAGCTTCATGACTAATGCATTGCCATAAGCTTGATCCATCAAACATTTCCTTGTCCAAAATAACCTGTTAAACCTGAGAAAACAAACACGAAAACCTGCATAACATCGGCGGGATAAATCTATATATAAGGATATAATGCTTGTGGAATGATAATTTTGCAGATTCCTGGAGATTATAAGTTGGAGATTTAATAAAAAAAATTTTATGAAAACAAAACTTTCAAAAATTTCTGAAAATTAAATCTGACGCCGTCAGAAATGACCTGACAAAAATTCTCATTTTAAGTTTCCGGAAAATTTCTGGAAAAACCTTTACCTTACTTCCTGGAATTCCTGCAAAACATCATTATGACTCGATACAAGCATTTGACTCAAACAAATACGAATATGTATGTTAATTTATTATTATTACGATTCATGTTCATTTGTGTTCTAATAAACCAATTTAGATTTCCCTTACACTTAACTTTTGCAAAATACCTTTATATGTAGTTAAGACGAAGTTAAAAACAAAATAAAGCATTTTCACAAATTAGTTTTGAACATGAATCAATAATAATAAAAATTAAACACACATACGGAAACAAATAAAATCAAACAAACAATCAAACAAATAAAGCAAATAAATAAATAAAGCTTGGGTTGCCTCCCAAGAAGCGCTTTTCTTTATTAACGAGTCTTGTAGCTAGACTCAAAGTCACGCTACCCTATATAAGTAAGCTCGTCATCGAGGACGTCTTTAGGGTTAAGCTTGGATTGAAGTTTCCTATTGGTCCGCTTAGTACGATATATCTTTTCAAACTTCTCTCCATCCGGGTCATACAATGTCATCTTAATATGCCATGACCCATCTCCATCTTTGGGTGGTTTGTCCCAATCCCACTTGTGATCATCCTCCTCACAAGTCCACTTATTCATCCCTAGGTTAATTGGCAAAACTCCTAGGAACTCAATCATCCTTCTAAAAACTAGAGGGTCTTCAAATGGATCCAATTCGGTGTCCCTAGCCAAGAGTTGTTCTACCGTATGTGTTCGGTTCACAAAGTCCTCTTCTAGGTAAAATGGGCGTTGGGGTCCTATGAAGCCTCTATCTATCCAAGGTCCATATCTAGATGGTCTCCTATTTAATTCTAACCAATGGGGTGTCGGTTCCTCACTAGTATCATAGGCGTGTTTCTTAACATCATAGACTGACCAAGTATCTCCTTCTCCTACCGCTATCTTAGATTCCTTACAATCAATCATAGCACTAGCGGTCGCCAAAAATCCTCTACCTATCAACAAGGGGCATGTAGGGTCGCTAACCATATCAAGGACATGGAAATCGGCTAAAATGGTTAATTTTCCAATGTGTACTAACACGTCCTTAACTACTCCAACCGGGTAAGCAACACTTCCATCCGCTAAACCTATTATCACCTCGGTTTCTTCAAGTTTTCCAAGTTTTAGAGAGGTGTAAAGAGGTAACGGAAGTAGGTTAAAGCTTGATCCAAGATCGGCTAATGTGTCATAAGCCTCCGAATTACCGGTCTTGCAAGGTAGAACAAATAAGCCCGGATCATCTAACTTCTTAGGTAGTTTGTTTTGAACAAAGGCGGTCCCTCTTTCGCCTAACTTGAGCTTCTTTTCATCCAACTCATCAACAACCGGACTTTCAAGGTGGAGCTCCTTGAATTCTTCGTCAAGGTTTTGAGTGGGAGGTGTTTCAACTATGTTGTTGACCAATTTGGATGTCATAACTTCTTGGTCATTTGGAACGACTTGGGTTTGTTTGAAACACGTGCTCATGGAATTGACCAAATAATATTGTGGACAAGAACTAGGGGACGAAACCGATGAAATAGCGTTGACGTTTAGTTTCGGGTTCTTGACCGTATTACTAGGGAGTGCTCCCATTTCTCGGTCATTGAGGGCTTTCAACAAGGTGTCAATCTTATTGGTCATCTCGCTTTGTTTTTGTTTGAAATCGGCTTCAAACTTGGCTAAACGAGCTTCTTGAGATGCCATAAATTGAGACATCAATCCTTCAAAGCTATCGGTACTACCATTGCCGGAAGGATTGTTCTTGAAATTACGGTTCAAGTTGGAACCGCTTGATTGGAAACGATTAGGTGGGTTGGAAGAATTGGTTTGTTGTGTGTTTTGGTTTTGTTTCCACCTAAGGTTCGGGTGATTTTTCCATGAGGGGTTGTATGAATCACCGTAATGGTTTGGCTCGGGTTTGAAAGTGTACCACTTGTCTCCCGCTCCGTCGGTACGTGAGGATGCGTAGTCCACAAAAGCTTGTTCGGGGAGTTCCATGCAATCACGAGTGTCATGGGGACCACTACATAATTCACATGAAGAAGTGATTTTGTTCACTTGGCTTGAAGGTTTAGGAGCCTCGTAGGATTTCATGAGAAACTTGACTTGATCTTCAAGTTCTATGATCCTACGGTCGGAAGTGCTTGAATTGTTCGAAGGCAAAGATATTGCCTTGACCGTTTTATTCAAATCACGGGGATCACTCCAACTTTCGTTGTCATAAAGAGCAAGATCCTCTAGGAGAGCCCATGATTGTTCCGCACTTAGATCACGTAGCTTACCACCGGCCGATTGGTCAATGGTTTGCCTCGTGTAGAGATTGATATGGTCATAGAAGATTTGGACTTGAAGCCAAAGTTCTATGCCATGGTGAGGGACTTTTTGGAGTAAGTCCTTGAATCGAGTCCATGCCTCGTAGAGAGTTTCGCCTTGACGTTGTTGGAACATCAAGATATCATTCCTTAGCTTGGTAGTTCTTCCCGGTGGGAAAAACTGAGCAAGGAAACGAGTGGTGAGATCATCCCAAGAGGTGATGGATCCTGCGGGTTGACGTTCTAGCCACTGACTAGCTTGGTCCCGCAGAGAGAATTGGAAGAGACGCAATCGGGTCGTCTCTCAAGTGGCAACATCAAGGTCTATAGAATCAACGATTTTGAGAAAGTCCTTGAGATGTTGATTAGGATCTTCGGAACGAAGTCCATGGAATGCGCATCCGCTTTGCACCAACCAGATGGTGTCGGATCGCAAGGGAGTGACATTGGCTCCTTGAGTGAGCTCAATGGTGTTTCGATAGCCATGGTGGCTAGGACGGGAGTACTCTCCTAAAGTACGGGCTCTAGGAGGTGGTGGTTGTTGTTGTGGTGGTGGGTTGTTGGGATTAAGGATATTACCATCTTCCATGATGTCGAATGGTAATGGTTACGAACAAAGAAACGAAGAAAATAGATAGACTAAAGAAAACCTAAAAAAAATAAAATAAAAATCTCACTAGAAAGGAATCTAGTGAGTAGACCTATAAAATAAAAATTCAACCTAAACAATAACTATTCCCCGGCAACGGCGCCAAAAACTTGATGCGTGGTTTTGCAACCTTACAACAGGTTTTACCTCTTGAGGGATCTCAAGAGGCTTACAACCCCACCAGGCAGTGTACCTGACCGATGTAGTATAGTGTAGTGGTAAGTACGGGGGATTGATCGTTCTCCACAGGGAATAGTGTTCGTTAGGTATGAAAGACTACTCTAATAGGTCTAAGGGTTGAGGAAGATTCTTTTTTATGTTTTTATATTTTTTTATGAAAGCAAGTAAAATCTCGGGTTTGAAAGAGTGGGCGGAATTAGTTGCTAGTCAACTAACCCAAATTACTACGAATGCAAATAAAATAAATAACTGAAAATAAAAAGTTGGTGAAAACTTAAGTGTAGAGAAATGTGTTTACTTAGATTTCCTTACTCCCTAACTATCTTTTACCGGTTGATTAGTGTGTATTAGTCGCGTGGATGACGGGTGTATTCCTTAATACCAATCGTGGGGTGGCGTACGTACTTCCCCAACTCTACAAGCTCCTACTTCACTCCTATGTCGAGCCGGCTAGGAAGCTCCTAACATGGGATCACTAGAATTCGCTTGTGCATTAAATACAACCATAAAAACCTTTAGTACGCATTTGGTTCATGTTTCTTAAGACGTTCAAGCAAGTTACCGAATAGGAAGTTAGCCAGTTTTCTTAAGCCTAACATAGATAAACAATCATCCAATACAACTAATAACACACTAATAACCAATAATCAATAGCTAGGTTTCATTAGATCTAAGCAAACACAAGATAAATCTAGCCTAACATGTTAAACAAAAGACAAGAACAAGATAGAATCAAACAACACATAGACATATTGAATGATTAATTGATAACTTATCTTCAATGTAACATGGAAGATCTCAAGGCAAAAAGCCTTGAAAAAGATGCTAAAATCGTCTTAGGGTTTTCTCCCAAAAATTCCACACTAAGTTCCACACTTATGACAAAGAATTGCAAAACTATATATAGATTTTTACATCTGACGGCGTCACGTTATGGAGTGTGACGCCGTCACCTCGCCGCTTTTAGGGTTCCCGGATGACCTTCTTGACGCCGTCCCTCTTTAGCTCTCCAAAATCCGTTCTGGCTTATCAAGGCTTGACGCCGTCAGACCTTGAACGTGACGCCGTCCCTCTTTGAATTAAGCCGTGACGCCCTTGATCAGGTTAAAGCGTGACGCCGTCAGAATTCACATGCAATTTTCACTGGCTTATCATGAGTAAATTTCACATCCACCTTTTCTTGCCAAGCCATGACGCCGTCTGGAGTAAATCCTGACGCCGTCAAAGGTAACTTTCAGCCGATTTTTGAGACTTTGTCGTTTTCTTCACTTTTATGCTCCAAAAACGTCCAAAATGCCTCCTTTTCCAGATTTCTCCTCAAAAGTACCTAAAATGACAAAAGGAACGATTTAGGGCAATATTTGATCAAATAAATACGATTTAGGGCTTAAATGACCCCTTAAAAGCGGTACACTTTTCGCTTCATCAACAAGACAACAACTGATGTCTTCAGACCAACAAGGGCTTCTTGATGCCCTTTATGCTTCAAAGCAGCATGAGTTTTCAAACTCTTGCTTGTTTGTATATTTTCTCTCACAAGATGAACCAAAGAACATTCTGAAAGCCTTAGATGATTCAAGCTGGGTAGAAGCTATGCAAGAGGAGCATCTTCAGTTCAAGATTCAGAAGATTTGGGTGCTAGTTGATCTACCAAAGGATGTAAAGGTAATTGGCACTAGATGGGTTTTCAAGAATAAAAGGGATGAAAGGGGCATAGTGATTAGGAATAAGGCTAGATTAGTAGCCCAAGGGTACACACAAGAAGAAGGTATAGACTATGATGAAGTTTATGCTCCTGTAGCAAGGATTGAGGCAATTAGGCTTTTCTTAGCTTATTCTTCATTTTTAGGCTTCACAGTCTATCAAATGGATGTCAAGAGTGCATTTTTATATGGTAAAATTGAAGAAGAGGTGTATGTTTCACAACCTCCAGGCTTCATTGACCCATTCCATCCAAACAAAGTGTACAGAGTAGTGAAAGCTCTATATGGCCTTCATCAGGCACCAAGAGCTTGGTATGCAACACTAGCTTCCTACTTATTAGAAAATGGATTTCAAAGAGGCAAGATTGATCAGACACTTTTCATCAAACAGCACAAGAAGGATCTTCTGTTAGTGCAGGTGTATGTGGATGACATTATCTTTGGATCTACTAGGAAAGAGATGTGTTTCGAATTTGAGAAGCTTATGAAAGATAAGTTTCAGATGAGTTCCATGGGGGAACTTACATTCTTTTTGGGTTTGCAAGTTAAGCAATCATCTGAAGGCATATTTATTAGTCAAGACAAATATGTTGCAGAGATACTTAGAAAATTTCAATTTGCTGATTCAAAAATAGCAAGCACACCAATGGACTCTGAGAAGCACCTTCTGAAAGATGAAGATGGAGAGAGTGTGGATGTACACACTTACAGATCTATGATAGGCTCTTTGATGTACCTTACATCATCTAGACCTGATATCATGTTCCCTGTTTGTGTTTGTGCAAGATTTCAAGTAACTCCAAAGGTTTCTCATTTAACTGCAGTCAAGAGAATTTTTACATATCTCAAAGGTCAACCAAGGTTGGGTATATGGTATTCTAGGGAATCTCCTTTTGACTTGGTAGCATATTCGGATAGTGATTATGCTGGTACTAGCTTGGACAGAAAGTCAACAACTGGAGGATGTCAATTCCTTGGGTGTAGACTTGTCTCATGGCAGTGTAAGAAGCAAACAAGTGTGGCAAATTCAACAACTGAAGCTGAATATATAGCTGCTGCAAGTTGCTCTAGTCAAGTTCTATGGCTTCAAAACCAACTTCTTGATTATGGGTACAATTTCTTAAACACTGTTATTTATATTGATAATAGTAGTACAATTTGCATTATTAAAAATCCAGTGCAACATTCTAAAACAAAACACATTGAAATTAGACATCACTTTATAAGAGACTGCAATGAGAAAAAAGTTAATTCAAGTTCTTAAAATTGCTTCAGAACATAATTTTGCAGATTTGCTAACAAAAGCTTTTGATGTTTCAAGGTTTTAGTACTTGGTAGCAAGTATTGGAATGCTTAATCTTTGAATTTTCAATCTAATGTGTTTATGTAAATAAATTTTTGATTGTGCTGCTAGTTTTTTAAAAGATACTGCTGCTATTACAAAAGTTTGTGCTGCTAGTACAAATTTAAAATGTGTTATTCATACAGTTGGTCCTATGATTATTCTAATACAAGACAAGTACTTTGTACATTGTTCTTTTGTTTTTAGACTAACAATTTCAGGTATGAATATGTGAACACAAAGGAAATTTCAAGTGAAATGGAAGCAGCAAAATCAGAATATCCAGTTGCTACATATTAGGTTTATGATGGACTGAGTTTGGGAATTTAAAACTCCTTAAAACTTCTTTCTTGAAACCTAAGTATGAAATTTCACATTGAATTGATGACTTAGTTGATTAGATAGTAACTGATGCAACTCACTTTCTATCATTTTATACTTTTAAGTATAATGAGCAAGTCTAAGGACATCTGATAGAAAGAACAGCTAGTGAAAGTGAATCTAACACTTGTGTTAGAGGTAACAATTACTATGAGCTGGAAACCCTGTCAAGAAAGCCTTTTGAATAGGTTTATCTTTACACAGGCAGTTATTTATAACTGAAAACATTGGTTCTCACACAACCAGAGGTTGCTTTAAACCGAAATTTTGATTAAGTGTCTGTTATACACTTAATCCCTTCAAAATGGTTGAAAGCAGTATGATTTTTCAATTCTAAAATCATGAACATACTGCTAAGTCAAATAATTTCTTAAACAAGGATTTTCAAAGGATTCACAAAAACCATCCATTGATGGACCATGAATCAAATGTCCACTGATTCACCTCTCATAGGAGTTAACACACCTAGAAGTGATGAGGGCAGTAACTTAAACTCTTAAGGAATTGATGGCTTCATGTACAACATTGTCTGAAAACAAGTTCACATTGGTAGATCAGATAATGATGTGATGATGGTGAGAGATCTTCCAAACAGGGGAGGATAAAATTTTATTTGCTTCAGGGGAGGAAATAAAAGCCCAAGAAAGGAAGAAAAACCCAATGTAAGGGAGGAGAAGACAAGAGCATACAAGATGATGACATGGAGGTTGAAAATGACAAGAACATTCCAAAGGAGAAAGTTCTATCTAGGTCAAACGAAGAAAAGTTTCAATTTCAGTTTACCACGTTTGTTCATCACTTGCAAAGGCATGCTGATAGATGATTTCACTTGTTGAAACAAGCATCCAAGATACACAGCATCATTGCCTCTTATAATTCCTCCATCCAAGGAAATTGCACCATCTTTTAGTTCAAGATTGGAGCAATGTGTTGATATTGTTAAAGTCAAAGAACAAAGCAGATGAATTACTGAAAAAGATATTTAATCTTGAAGAACAGAAGTGTTTGAAAGATCTTCACAATCCATAATTTAATTCAGAAACATGTTGAAATGGATTCACATGTTTAGGGGAGGATTGTTGGGAATTAAATATTCAAGAAGTTTAATATCGGATTCTATTCAAAGAAAAACGTTAAGTGTGATTCTGCTGCTAGTGCATTTGGTTCCTGCCGATAATGTTTGTTCCTGCTGCTAGAACATTTGATTCTGCTGCTAGGCTTAGCATTCTGCTGCTGTTGATCCTGCTGCTAGCGATAACTCATTACTGCTGCTAATGAACATTCTGCTGCTAAGTGGATAAGTATGAAAAGATATTATTTGTATTTTGGTCAACAATATACGGTAGATAATATCTTACCCCATGTGCTTAGTTAACAAGTTGTGTACACAGATACATGTTGTATCTTATGTACTGACACACTCAAGATAAGTTAACAAGTAGGTCGGCTAGACTTTAAGCAATATGTAAAGATCTTCTTGGACTATAAAAGAAGATCTTAGTCTCGATATTAGATGTGCATGAAAATAGATAAGTTGAAAAACTCATAACAGTTAAGACATAGAACAAACACAAAAATATCACAAGTTAGAAAAACTTAAGATTCAAGGTCTTTGTAACCCTAGTGATAAAAAGATCACTCGTATTATTTTTGAATAATATTGAATCGTTTTGGAGAAAAGCTTTCATTGTTCATTGTCATAGAACAAACATAACCTTTCCATTTCCATAACACAAATAACCTTCTAAGTGTGGTTAAGTAAATTCCGCGTACTTAATCATATTAACTCAATATATCATACACACAAAGTCACAAGGTTTAACCACCTTAACCTTGTGTCCAATCCTAACAGAGGTGGTGGAGATGGTGACATGATTGGGGGTGGTGGTGGTGTCAAAAGATGCTCCACATAAGAGAACATGAAATGAATCTCATCTCTCAAGGAGAAGATGAGGTTACGATTGTGGAGGCAACATAGGCAATTAGCACTATGTAGATCAAAGGGATGAGGTTGGATTGGTTGTCCCATGATTGGTGAAGGAGGAGGTGGTGAGTTAGTTTTTATTGGGGTTGGCATGGCATAATCCAATGGAGTGATGGGTGAGATAGTGTAGTCCATGGATGATGGCATGGTGTTGAGAGAGGGAGATGATGAAGATGTTGTGTAAGTAGAGGATGTTTTGAAAGGTGCATTAGGTGGAGATGGTGAGTTGGGAGTGGCTTGAGAAGGTGGTGTGGTTACTTCATCATCTTTTGTTAGATCAACAAAGAGAGGTTTGGATGGTGGTCTTAAAGTTATTCTAGGTTTCTTGGAGATGTGATTTGTTGATCCTTGTGTGGAGGACATGGTGATTTAGTTGTGTGAGGTTGAAGATGAAGTGCAAGATAAGCTTGCAATGGTGAAGCCTTATATAGGCAAGAGTTGGGAATTTTGAATTAAAGGTGATGGGAGTGTCCTATGGTGTAGGAAGGGAATCTTGGGGTGTATGTGAGTTTGCAAAATTTGCAGGTTTGAGGTTTGAGGTTTAGGGATCTAGAAGAAACAGTGAAAATTCGTCAAACAAGGGCACGGTACCACTAAATACCACATGGTACCGTTAAATTTAACGGTACCGTGGCCTATTTAACGGTACCGTGACATTGGAGTCACGAATTTTCCTGTGCAGGCTAGTTCTGGGCAGCTAGAGGGATGTTTCTAGGGGAACTATTTCCTAGAAATGATAGTGCCTCAAATCACTAAAGATTTATTTGCCTAATATGTCCCATATTAAGCTACTTCTAGCACATAAAGATTATCATGTAATTTGCCAAGATAGTCATAAGCATGCAAACATAAAGGACAAAAGAAGCTATCATCCAAATATCACAAAAATAATTCATGCAAGGTGATAGATTAAATATCAAGCATGCAAGATGACAAATAGTGATAATCCCTACTATAATTAATCATAAGAGTTCTAATAGTTCCATTGACTTGAGCACACCCTCATTCATCATCAGTTGATGAAACATCATAGCAAGATACCGAACTGTCATCATGGTTCTCTTGAGATAATGCACATTCCCAGTATAGAGAGGTGTAGGTGTTTTGAGTTAGAGGAGCCATGGTGGGTTCAACAAGGAGATATTGATTGTTTTGGAGGTGAGGGAACGAGTTCATGACAAAACGATATAGACGAGTCAACAACATGCCATAGGGTATCGCCTTATTTAGTCGACCCCTGACACCAACAATTCTCCTTGCCACAAAGTAAGCGAGATTGTAGGGTTGCTCAGTAACTAGACAATACAACATACGAGCACAACACGCCAGAAGTTGCTTACGGTTGTGAGGAAGACAGAAGACATTTTCACGGATGACTTCTATCCATCTACGTAGATGTGGATGAATTTCATCAACATAAACTTTGAGTGGATCTAAGTCACACTCATGAGACTCATGGAACTCAATATCACCGTTTTCTTTAAGAAAACCATGAACTTTTTGAGGAAGACGAATGTGCTCTTTAATCGCACATGGAGTGGGAATGAGGGTATTGTAAGGACCAGATTCGATTTGGTGACTTGTGAGGGCTTTGAGAGACCAACCTATCGTGTATGAACATTGTCCATAGTTCGGAAGCTCAAGAATGTTGGCAAATTGGTCAAGAGTGAGTGAGATTTCTTGGTTTTGTATTACGAATTGGAGAGACAAAGTTTGATCCTCGTTATGTACGAGTTGTCTATAGAACTCAAGGACAAATCGAGGACAGATTAGATCATTAATCCGAAACAAGCAATCGAATCCGATTTCTTGAAACATGGTTTGAATATGATCATGATTGAGAAAGGATGACTCGACAATACGTCCTTCGTGGAAGAGACGAGACTCTAGATGACGGAAGCGTTGTACGTGACAAAGTGGGGTGTTTGGTTCAAGTGATGGTTTGGGAATGTATTCGGCTGTTAGTTCATGATCGTAATCAAACATGTGAAATCCCTTGTTACCTATGAAAAATTTATCAAGGATTAACAATGAGAATGTTTTATTAAGGACATGTGCCTAGTATGTGCCTATATGCAAACTATGTGGAGGTGCGGTAATTTTGACTTTATAACAAAAATAATGAGATTACCCAAACACTCCTAATTTTCACTTTTGCTCAAACAAATATGTTGATAAGTACATATTGGTTATGTACTTCAATCAATATTCGTGAGATCATGTATGCATGGGAAAAACGTTTTTAGTTGGCATCAACAATGTGCAAAAGATGTTTCATGATCCTAGTTTCGTGAAATTTTGCGAAAACAATGGAATTGGGGTGTTTGGCGACTTCAGATTGTTGGCGCCAAAATGTTTTAAGTTTGAAAGACTTTATTGTTAAGGACTCTTAATGCAATAACTACTATCCTAAACATGATTCCTCTTATAGCTAATTGCTCAAAAGCGAATTTTGGATTAAAATATATGGGTTTATGCAGATCCTAAGTTAAGGGAATCATGAAGGTAATGCATTGTCTAATCCTAGTCCTAATTTCATAAAGACTCAATTGAAATTGAAAAACCCCAATTCAATTTTTATGCATGAACAAACCCTAGACTCAAAATTAAAGAAGAGTAAAGTCAAATGACTTACACGTCATGTTGAAAATGTAAAAGTAGTTGGTAATCTTGAGAATCAATGCCTTGATTATGATCTTGAAGGGTGTAATTGAATTTTGGGATGTGAGGTTTGGTTTTGACAGCAATTGCAAAAGTTGGGAAGGTTTAAAATGTATAATGTGGGAAAGAATGACTGAAATACGGGATGTATTAGATACACGGTACCATTAAATTTAATGGTGCCATACCACTTTAGTGGAGCCGTTATCTGCTGGGATGAAATTTAATCCCATTTTGATTTTTGACGAATAAGTCTCGCTGTTTTAGTGAGACTTTTTGACACGAGGAAAGAATTTATACCAAATAAATTCTTTTGACGAGGAGAACCTAAACTAGACGAAAGGAGATGATTTCAAAGAGTCATGAGACGAGACGCATGAGATGACTTCAATATTTCCAGAGAAATATATACAAGTCATGAGACGAGACATGAGGAATGACTTAATATTTCCAGTGAAATATCTAAAAGTCATGAGACGAGAAGTAAGGAATGACTTAATATTTCCAGTGAAATATCTACAAGTCATGAGATGAGACATAGAGAATGACTTCAATGTTTCCAATGAAACATTTGAGTGGTCATGAGAGAAATGAAAAGGATGACTTGAAAACTCATGAGGCGAGATGATGCGCGTGATGTGTCGTTGCGGTTTAGCAGTTTTAATGCCTACTCAAGTTTTAAATTTATATTTAGCCGACTTATCAATAACACACACACTTAACGAGCAGTGTACCCGGTCAGTATGAAGATAATGGTAAGTAGAGTGTCGATCACTAAGAGTGGAACGTATAATCTCGTTAATCTAATCAGTATTTTAATATCCTAACGCAAGGGGGTTTCAGCCTGAGAGACTGGCACAGTTTTGTTTGCAATTAAATAATAAAATAAACAGATAGGCACGAATCAGCAAGTAGCACACACGTACACAGATAGATACTTGAGACAATAAGAGGGCTGTCCTTATGATTAAGTAGATTGTCACTTGTTTTATTGATAGCTTTATATGAAGTGTATGTAATTAACCCTTTCTCGTTGGTCCTATTCTCATCGGCGAGTAAACCCTTAATGACGACTTATGTCTAAAAGTTATTCCTAAGTGATCAATTTAGAAACAACCGTGGGAGCCACACCTTGTCCCGCAGTCGGGTGCCCGCAAGCCACTAATAAACACAGAGGTGGTCAATGCACTAATAAGTAGTAACCAAAGACATCAACATATAAACTTTAATTGATGGGAAAGCAAGTATTAAAGGGAGTGCAATCTTTCCGTTGTCACATTACACAAGCCACCAATCCTGATGAATTAAAGTTTGCTAAAACAATAAAACAAAACTACTTAATGAATTAAATACATGCAGCACCTTCTTACAGCTCTTGTATCTTCGATTTGGGTGTGTCTTGTGCTGCCTCTTGACTGAATTCGTCCTTCTCTTCTGTTCGGTCTTCTGTCTTTTTGGTTTCGAACTCTGTCCCTTTCTGGTCTACGGGGTATTTATAGTTTGTGTCTGAGGGAAGATGCGGCGCATCTACTTAAGTAGATGCGGCGTATCTACGTAACTTCGCGTGGGGTCCAAGATTATAATATTCAGGAATATTCGTACACCGCCAGAAGATGCGGCGTAACTGCCTTTATAGATGCGGCGCATGTCCTCTTGTATCTTGGATCGTATCTGGTGATATCTTGATAGAGATGCGGCGCATGTTGATAGTGAGATGCGGCGCATCTGGAGCAGATTAGTCTTGATCTTCTTCATTTCAGTAGACTCTTCACTTTATGCACGTTTTGCTCCATTATTAGTCCAAAATCGCCAAGTTTCACCAAATGCTTGTTTTTACCTGAGAATTACAAAAGTAAACGATTAAGTATCAATCCTCATACATAATATAGTAAAACAAGTCAAATAAATAGGATAAATGATAGTAATAAAATGTACTTATTTGAGTTCATCAAATATCCCCCCACTTGAACTTTACTTGTCCCCAAGTAAACCTTAGATTAATCTTATGAAAATGTATCCTAAAAGAAGTTAGGATTTATTTTTATATTTAAGCATGTATTCGTTTATTTCGTAATCACACAACTAAACACTTAACGAATTAGAAGTAAAATAAAATAAGTCGATAAAAGCAAATCTAATCGTTTAACTGTCCAGTCGCGACGAATATTCTATCATAAGCTTGGCAAGTATACACATCTCCACCACTAAAGCTAAGGAATAACAAGTCTAAAGCGGTAAAAAGGGTTTTTAGGCTTAAGGGTTAATTATTCTTATTTACACTATCGATCTCAAATTCCAGAAAAGGCGACAAAATCACAAATACATGATCGAATCCACGAACACGATACTTGCAATTGCTCAAATCCTTAACTCGAATAGGCTAAAGATAGGTCCAAACTTCACCAATAATAATATATCAAAAAGGGCGACAAAATCATAAATACATAGCCGAATCCACGACTACGATACTTAAGATTGCTCAAATCCCTAATCTCAATAAATCAAAGGTTTGGTTGGATAAAGAACAATACAGGGTATGGATAACATTTGGGATATAAATTGGTGTAAAAACAAAAATAAACAAAACAAATAAATTAAAATCCTAAGTGTGGTTAATCACTATCCCAACCATCCCATGAATAAGACTCATATCATTGAATAACTCACGCTTTAACACTTGAAACACACGCTTTAGGTAGACACGAATTATACTCAACAAAATCTTAATCAAAGAATAATCCTTAATTGGCATTCCCATAACTGCCAATTCCCATTCAATCCATAGATATAATACAACAAATAGTGGTGATATCGACCACTTACATAACTTTACATTGTTGGCTTAAAATAAACATCCAACTCTTTTTTCTTTCTTTTTCTTTTCTCATTTTTTTTTTTTTTTTTTTTTTTTTTTTTTTTTTTTTTTTTTTTTTTTTAAACATAAACATAGATGTGTAAAATTTCACCACATCACTACAACTTTCTTTCCGGATAATTTTTCCATACTTTTCATAACTTCAGAAATAATGGTAAATAGTGAAAGTAGTAAACACACGAAAAATAAACTCCAAAATATATAATATTTACTTTCACTCCAATTGCATTGTGCAATTTCCCGACCTAACCATAGATAATGAATTACGCACGCGAACACAGGTAATGTAAGGAAACACACTCTGCCTATAGCAATTAACCAACCACGGACTCTAATCTACAGGGTAGGCTAAGGTTTAAGGGTGTAACGAAACATTTTAAACATAGGTGTAAGAAACGAAAGGAATGGCTCTGAGGGTTTTTCTAGGGGTATCTTACTCTAAAAATGAGAGTAACAAAAGGTTTTATACGGGGGTTAACTAACCAGTGTAGTTAGCTAATAACACATAACATATAAAGGCTATTTGGGTGTAATCCTAGAATTTTACCAAGTTAGACAAGTCATTCCAATTAAATAAATAATACTCATTATGGTGGTCTCGAATAGTATACAAGCCAAGTTCTAAAGTTTACAAGTCACCGGCACACTCATAGATTTGTGAATTTTGGAAAAAATCACAATTTTTGAAAATAACGTCATGTGTGCAGTTATGTAACATAGATCTTAAACAAAAACATGCTAAAAAAAATTTTAAGTTTGATATATTAAGCACATTTTAAGCATAATTTTTGAAAAAGTTTAGGACAAGTAAGTGTTAAGTGTTCTAATTCTCCTATCCCCCCACTTAAGTTAAACAACGTCCTCGTTGTTTGTATAAAAGGTTAAAAACTGGAAAATAAAAAGAATTAGAACAGAAAAACTCCCCTGAGATTTGCTCGGTATGATCCTCCATTAGTGTATGAGCAAAAATCATCTTTCTTGTGGATTAGAACGTTAAAGCTTCATACTTGATGTATCCACAGGAAATTCAGGAAACTATAATACCACCAACACTTTAAAACACACCTAAGATAAGAAAGGTTCAACTTGCATAATACATTAGTAGTTAGGTAAAAATAAAACTTAAAAATTAAAACTGAAAATCATCAGGTCAGTCGATGCGCCGTATCCTATTGAAGAAGATACGCCGTATCGAGCCTGGAATAAATACGGATCAGAATAAAGATGCGCCGCATCCTTAACCAGGGATGCGCCGCATTAAAATAAACTGATAAAAGTTTTAAAGTCGAAAATAAAAATGAAAATGAAATAAAGGATAGGATGCGTCGCATCTGTTTAAGCAGATACGGCGCATGTAGTAACCAAACAGACTGTTAACAGTCTGTTGTAAAATGGCACGTTCCACGGTTCAATCTCTAATGTTCTCTCGTACTCTCATGCTGAACTTAATGCCAGTCTTCATCAAACACAACAGGGAATATAAACTGAAACATTAAACATAAGCATAAGAATAACGATAAGTACAATCCAAAAATAAAATAATAATAATGTGTGGAACAATATCAGTAAAACAAAAGGGTAAGATCATGGGTGAGCGGTGTCGTCCGGATGGGTCCCAGAAGTGCTAGCTCCATCAGTCCTCTGGCGGACTCTGCGCTCGTACGTACGTGCTACTCCCGTAACCTCAGTACCATCAGGACGAGTGTGGGTGATACCCTGATGCTCTAATAGTCTGCTCACACTCCGGACCACCCACTCTAAGTCTCTCCTCAGTACCATCACCTCTCCCTCGACTGCGTCGAGTCTCTGAATCACGGTGCGTGGGGGTACTGGTGCCTGTGGCACCTCCTCGTCGGCAGGAGCAGCAGCCGGAGGATCCTGAGGTCCTCCCTGCTCCGCCTCCGCCCCTGCAGCTCTGGCGGGCCCTAATGCTGCCCAAAAGTGGCCCCCAGCAGCCACCTGGCAGATCGCCAGTCTAACCAAATAGTCTCTGTCGATAACTGGGAGACGAGCCACCACAACCTCCAGCCCCGCTGGAATCTCTGCTCCAATAACTCCAAAATGGCGGGCCAGCCTCGAAACAAAATGCCCGCCAGTCATGTGGCTCCTCCGATCTCTCCCAGCAGCTGATCGGTGGAGGTAGTGTGCCAAAAAGTGGGGGATGTTCACCGGCATCCCCTCATCCATGCTCCTAAGTAGGAAGAGGTCCAGAGTGGTCACCTTTTCAGGCGACTGACCCCTCCCAGCAATAGTAAGTGCAATCAGCCTGTGACACAGCCTCCTCATCGGCTCCCTGATCAAAGTATATGAGGGGGTGGAAGTAGTGATGTCGCCCCCTGAAGAAATCCTGAACCAATAATCACTGAATACCCCTCTGTCAGGGACAACCCGCAAACTCTCAGCCCAGTACCTGGCAAACCCAGCAGATCCAAGCTCCTCCTCAGTGTGTAGACCCAAGGCTAAAATAAACTGCCTCATCGACATCTGCCTGTGCACTCCTCCTAATCTGAACACCAGAGTGTCAGCAGTATCAATCTCCACATCCGTCTCTCTGTAATGAATAGTGCTAAAGAACTCCAGCATGAGCTCCCTAATCAGAGGCTCGTCAACCCTAAACAGTCGCTCCCAAGCACTAGACCTGAACTCCACCTCATCATCACCTCCAACAACAACCATCTCCATACGACGCTGTAAGCTCGCAGCTGCATGTCCACCACCTATCAATCCCACATCGTCAAAATTTAGAACCTGGACTCTGAATATTTTCTTGAAGTACACTGAGTCAAGTCTATGCAGATAATCCTCTAGAGTGCCATCAGCAAGTCCCATGTTCTCGAATCGTAACCATTGGTGCCTTTGTGCGATATCTGGTAGTGTCATCTGAAATAAACATTCAAAGTCAGTAAACAGTCTGCAAGAAAGGTAGATACGGCGCATTGATTAAATCAATGCGGCGTATCTGTATAAAGTATAAGGGATGCGGTGCAAGATAACAGATACGGCGTATTGAGATGCGTCGTATCTAGATTAATCAATACGGCGTATCTAAGATTTTAGCAATTTTGAAATAGGTCGTTACGCCGCATTAATCAACCTAGATGCGCCGCATCTAAAAGCATATCAGTATAAAGTAAAGGGTTAGGCACGTTTTTCAAGAATCCGTATCCGTGACGTAAACTTCCACTAAATACCACAGTATAATATTCTCCTTATACCAGTTCAAATATCTCAATCAACCACAGCTAATTTACCTTCCCGCTAAATATTCAAAATCAAACCCAAAACCTAAATTTTCGGTCGATTCAATTAGTGCCAAATTCGTTGTCCAAATCTAAAATTAACTTAGGGGAAATAATTAATTCCAAGTTCTAATCATATCCCTATATCGTTTAAGCGCGAATCGATTCAATCTTATAAACCCTAATTTTCGTATTAATCAAAATTAAATCGAAATGTAACAATTACCTTAGTATTTGTGATTAGGAGAACGTTTTAATGCTCGGATTAAAGGCGGATTGAAGAAAGATGATCGGATTTTGAGTATAATTTTAGTGCGTGTTCTTAACTGTGTGTATTTATGCGGCGTATTCCCGTCGTATTTATAAGGCGACACGATGCGCCGTATTAGAGAATTGGGATGCGCCGTATCTAGTTAATTCCGTTGACTAGTCAATAAGTCCTAGTTGGTCAGGGATACGGCGCTTCGGATATTTAGATCCGCCGTATCTCTATGTTAGTTAACGAAATTTAAATGAAGAACGTACCTTGGCCTCCGCAACACAGTTCCTTATACATCAAATTTGGGTAAAAACGGCACACCATATAGATGAATTCAAGATAAGAGCAATAGGCATAAACGTTTTATTAATAATCGTAATCTTATTGTTTAGTGGATAAGGATTTATTCCGAGGTTAGGAACAAATATCGTTTTTGAGCATACAAAATTAAGATTACGAATTGAATCAGACGTATAATAAGGATAATAAAATTGAGATCATAGTGTAGAGAACTTTCCTTTGGGCAGTTGAATTATCGTAGAGTTTACCTGGGATTCTATTTCAAGAATTAAAGAAGTTCAATGTTACCAGTACTGAGTTTTCCTCTACTCGTTCCGTCTTATGTTCGGTCACTTCAGCTAGCGTCTCTTGGTTTGGTTCAGAATGTAATCTTTCTTGGTGATGCTTGAGTCATCATTTATCCTGAAAATAAACAACTTGCACACGAGAGTAGCTGACCGATCAAGGTAAATATCAAAAATCAACTATATTTATCAAATTATATTCGTCGTATTAACAAAAGTTAATGCGCCGTATTTTCGTTACGTTTAAAAATAAAAGATTTTTGATTCAGTAAGATGCGCCGTATCGACAGAAATCGATACGCCGTATTTGTTTAATAATTCGCAAACTGTTTTTAATTAAAATAATAGATACGCCGTATCTTCAAAAGAAGATGCGTCGTATGGCGTTAACGTTTTAGAAAAGTTTTTATCAAAAACAGATACGCCGTATCTACAAAAGCAGATGCGTCGTATTACTTTATCGCTTAGAAAAATTTTCTTATTAAAAACAGATACGCCGTATCTTGGGGAAAAGATGCGTCGTATCGAATTAATTAAACGCGTTGTATATAAAAAAAATTAAACGCAATACGCCGTATCTGAGAGATCAGATGCGCCGTATCGTTTGATTTAGCACAGTACAACGATAGCAGAACAGAAAAATACGAAAAATAAAAATAAAAATTAAACACACGAAAATAAAACACACAAAAATAAAAACAAAAGCAAACAAATAACACACAATACAACAAATATGCAAAATAGTACAATGATGCAATTAATCTAATAAAAAGAAAAATAACCTAATTAAAATACTAATCAAATTAACAGAAAATAACAATTCACTCCCCGGCAACGGCGCCAAAAAAAACTTGATGCGCGTGATGTGTCGTTGCGGTTTAGCAGTTTTAATGCCTACTCAAGTTTTAAATTTATATTTAGCCGACTTATCAATAACACACACACTTAACGAGCAGTGTACCCGGTCAGTATGAAGATAATGGTAAGTAGAGTGTCGATCACTAAGAGTGGAACGTATAATCTCGTTAATCTAATCAGTATTTTAATATCCTAACGCAAGGGGGTTTCAGCCTGAGAGACTGGCACAGTTTTGTTTGCAATTAAATAATAAAATAAACAGATAGGCACGAATCAGCAAGTAGCACACACGTACACAGATAGATACTTGAGACAATAAGAGGGCTGTCCTTATGATTAAGTAGATTGTCACTTGTTTTATTGATAGCTTTATATGAAGTGTATGTAATTAACCCTTTCTCGTTGGTCCTATTCTCATCGGCGAGTAAACCCTTAATGACGACTTATGTCTAAAAGTTATTCCTAAGTGATCAATTTAGAAACAACCGTGGGAGCCACACCTTGTCCCGCAGTCGGGTGCCCGCAAGCCACTAATAAACACAGAGGTGGTCAATGCACTAATAAGTAGTAACCAAAGACATCAACATATAAACTTTAATTGATGGGAAAGCAAGTATTAAAGGGAGTGCAATCTTTCCGTTGTCACATTACACAAGCCACCAATCCTGATGAATTAAAGTTTGCTAAAACAATAAAACAAAACTACTTAATGAATTAAATACATGCAGCACCTTCTTACAGCTCTTGTATCTTCGATTTGGGTGTGTCTTGTGCTGCCTCTTGACTGAATTCGTCCTTCTCTTCTGTTCGGTCTTCTGTCTTTTTGGTTTCGAACTCTGTCCCTTTCTGGTCTACGGGGTATTTATAGTTTGTGTCTGAGGGAAGATGCGGCGCATCTACTTAAGTAGATGCGGCGTATCTACGTAACTTCGCGTGGGGTCCAAGATTATAATATTCAGGAATATTCGTACACCGCCAGAAGATGCGGCGTAACTGCCTTTATAGATGCGGCGCATGTCCTCTTGTATCTTGGATCGTATCTGGTGATATCTTGATAGAGATGCGGCGCATGTTGATAGTGAGATGCGGCGCATCTGGAGCAGATTAGTCTTGATCTTCTTCATTTCAGTAGACTCTTCACTTTATGCACGTTTTGCTCCATTATTAGTCCAAAATCGCCAAGTTTCACCAAATGCTTGTTTTTACCTGAGAATTACAAAAGTAAACGATTAAGTATCAATCCTCATACATAATATAGTAAAACAAGTCAAATAAATAGGATAAATGATAGTAATAAAATGTACTTATTTGAGTTCATCACGAGACGTGAGAAATGACTTCAATATTTCCAGTGAAATATTCAACAGTCATGAGATGAAATGTAGGGAATGACTTAATATTTCCAGTGAAATATTTAAATAGTCATGAGAAGGATGGCTTAAAAAGTCATAAGGCGAGACGTAAGAAATGACTTCAATATTTTCAGTGAAATATTTGAGTGGTCATAAGAAGAATGTGAGAGATGACTTAATATTTCCAGTGAAATATTTAGCAAGTCATGGGATGAGATGTAAGGGATGACTTTAATATTTCCAGTGAAATATTCAAATAGTCATAAGAGGGATGTGAAGGACGTATTGGTTAGGATATCGACGATGTTGTCCTTTGAGAGAAACTTTTCTAAGAAAATGATTCCTCTTTGGACATTATCGCGACGGAGGAGATAACGTACTTCGATGTGCCTTTTACATGAGCAATCCATGGGGTTCTTTGTCAAGTCTATTTGCACTTTGGTCGTCTCAGTCAATTAGAGCTTGTCTCATCCATAGTGCTTGTTGTCATGTCTTTCCGGCGCTTACGTATTCGGCTTCGGTTGTGGAGATATCAAGAGTGATTTGTTTCTTGGAGAACCAAGAAGTTTGACAACAACCTATGAAGGTACAAATATCACTCTCTTTTCATCAATCCACATTATCTCCCGAATTATCAGAGTTGATATAGACAACAGTTTCTACATCAATCTCCTTGAGATATCTTAATCCCAAGTGGATAGTGCCTTTAATGTATCGGAAGATACGCTTAACCGCTTTAAGATAATAAGTTTTGGGATCCTTCTTATGAGCGAGCACAAGGGCAGTTACTAGACATGATATCGGGCCTACTTGCCGTTAGGTAAAATAAAATACCTATCATGCCCCTAACCTAGTAATATCCGTGCACTCACTTTCATCGTCTTCTTGTGAGATTCGTTTCCACGGACATGGGCGTTAATATCGATTGTGATTATTCTAAGCTAGATACCTTATACATATACATATATATATATATATATATATATATATATATATATATATATATATATATATATATATATATATATATATATATATATATATATATATATATATATATACACTTTAGTATACTTAGACTTAAGAGGATACCATCTTCAGGTGATCCTATATGGGGGCTAGGACAGAAGCTTAATTCACTCATCATGCTCAACTTCAAACTTGTCACGCATGATCTTTGAGCGATCATTGTACATTTCTGGACAAGTTGAATTTATCGTCGACAAATATTTGAGTCATGATGGAATGTGAATTTCGTCCATTATGTTAGTGCCTACTGAGTAACATTCTAATAACACTAAATGCTTAACATGTCTACTAACAAAGGGGGTTTTAAGAAAGCGTACCTTAGCCTGAGGTGTTGCTTTTAAAACTAGAAGACTAGACTACCTTTGTTGAAAGTTAAGCAATATAAGGCACGACTTGACTTTGCGTCACAAGATTAGTGTAATCACTAATCATACTCCATTAGTTGAACTTTCAAGTTGCTTCACAACCATTTCTATCTAGCAAGACAGAAACTCAAACATTTGGTCCCCAATATCTCATGGGTCCAAAGTCGTTAGTGTTAAACATCCTACGCATTTGTTGCATTTGTTTAGGATGTGAGGATGGAGGACACATTTCCCATGGTAAGTAACTTTGTGATTGACGGTTATTCCAAGTTACGGGGAAGTTACTTGGATAACTTTGTCTTCTAAAGTTACCTCTCGGCAGATGAGTTCTTGACCGAGGTTTGGGAACATTTGTTCTTCTAGGTGAAGGAGTCTTTGATCTAATATCAGGTTGTACAAAACCAAGTCCGGGAGTTGACAAGGGTTTGTAAAAACTTTTGACTTCCTTTTTGCTAGCAATAGGTACTTCTACATTATTAATAACTATGTGGCTAGCTTTAGGACTTAGGTTATTTTTCAAAATTGACCCAGATCTGACTTTAGCACCAGACGGTACCACGGTACCATTAAATTTAATGGTGCCGTCTACTGTTTTGACAGAACTTGTGGGTTTGACAAATTTTACTTGTTTCGTTTTACTTGTCGAAGCTTTATTTAGGTCAAATCCTAAGCCCGCTTCGGTATGTTGACCATTTCTAACGTTTTCAAGTATATCATTAAGTGTCTTTGTTCCTTTTTTAAACTTAATGATTCTCAAAGCATTTTCTTTGAGTTTCTCATTCTCTACTTGAAGACTTGTGCATGACCTACATTCTACGTCTACTTCTTTATTTTTCTCAAGTCTTTTGACTTGATCCTTTAGTTCTAAAACTTGCATTTCGAGTTCATGCAATTTTACTTTTAGTGTTTTGTTTCTACCTAAAATTTTATAACTTTCTTCGCATAATTTATTATATACGTCATTTAGTATGTTATCATCTATTGATGAATTATCATTACTATAATAAGAAGAGTCGGAATGTACCTCATTAGAAGCCTGAGCCATTAGACATGTTTCATCGTTGGGCTTCTTCTCTTCTTCTTCACCGCTATCACTCCAAGAGCCTCCTATGAAAGCTCTTTGGTTGTTGGTTTTCGGTGGTTTGGGACATTCTCCTATGAGGTGATTAGGATCTCCGCATCTAAAGCATTTCCTATCACTCATTCCTTTCTTTTTATCTCGGTTCTTTTAGAATGACCTCTTTTCATCGCGAGATTGTCTAGGAAATCTACCTTTCCTCCTAAGGAACTTTTTAAAGTTTCTAACGGCTAGTGCATACTCTTCATCTTCACTATCGCAACTCGAACATTCCTCATCACTAGACTCCTTCTTGGCTTTCAATGCTAGAGATCTAACTCTTTCGCTTTTGCCTTTAACTATATCGGAGTCTTTCTTGATTATCATCTCATGAACCTTTATGTTTCCTATTAGTTCATCGAGTGATAATGTCGCCAAGTCCTTTGACTCTTCAATGGCGGTGACCTTTGCTCTCCATTTAGGATGTAGAGCTCTAAGAAACTTCCTAACATAATTCTTGCTAGAGTAACCTTCATCAAGAGCTTTAAGACTAGTAATAATAGTATTAAAACTAGCAAAAGCATTATCAATAGATTCATCTTCCGAAATGAAAAATTGTTCATATTGTTGAACAAGAAGATCTATCTTGTTCTCTTTGACTTGATTATTACATTGGTGAGTGACTAACAAAGTTTTCCAAATATCTTTTGCCGTATTACACATGAAAATTCTTTCAAATTCCTTTTTGGGCAAAGCATTGTAAATCATCCCTTAGCCTCATCATTTTTGGTTAATTTTCTTTTAAGTTCATCACTTTGTTTATTATAAGGAACTATTTCATCCCTTTTAGTTTCCGGATTCTTTTGAATTGGTTGAAAGTCACCCTCGGTAATAACATGCCAAAGATCAATGTCTTTTGATTTCACATACGTTTCGAATCTTGTTTTCCAATATATAAAACAATCGGTTTCGAAAAGTGGTGGTCTTTGCATAGATTGCCCTTCTAGATATTTTTCGGAATCCATTGATCGATTCAAGTTTTAAAATACAATTTACTTTAAAATCTTGACTGACGTGACTTCTGATACCAATTGTGGAAAACTAGAAGGGGGGGTTGAATAGTTTTACCGGTTTTTAAATCTTCTTAAAAACTTTGCTTTGAAAAACTTTGATTCTATTCTTATGTGAAAACAATCAACACCAATATGAACTCTAAACTATACTAACTAATATAAGTAATGAAAGTAAAGTAAAGAGATGGAAAGATCTAACCGGGACAAAGAGATTTATAGTGGTTCGGTCACGAAGCTCTTCTTCGCCCTACTCCACTCCCCGAGTACCACACTCGAGAGTTTCAAGCACTATGTGAACAAGACCTCCCTTCAGGCGGAGAAAACCATACAACGTCGCTTATCCAATTTCCGACACTAAGCTAAATGTCGAGTGCTAATCTTAGCTAGCACCAATCTACCACGATCTACTTGATCCTTTCTACTTCACACTATCATACAAGACTCGATCTACCTATGATCCACTTGATCAACACACTAGCTTGCAAGCTTCAATAGATCTTCAACATCTTGACACGATCACAATGATCAACCCTCACTTGACTCAATCTACTCTATCTACCCTTGATCAACTTTGATCAACACACAAGCCCAATGGCTATAAGAGATATTCAATATCTCTATAAGATCACAATGATCTTTCCTCACAAACTCTCAAAAGAAAATTGATCTTGATGTACGCTATAATACAATCAAGTATGTAACAAACGTTACTAGTGTTCTAACTACAACTACAACACTTTGTATCCTCTTGGATATTTTGTGTTCTTCTCTTGCACTTGAAGAGGAATGAAGAGGATCACTTGGATGGATGATTGGATCACTTTTAAACAAAAGAAAACCTAACTAAATGATCAAGAAAAGAAGATGTGATGAGTGTAACAAACTCAGAAAGTTTTGTGTGAAAAAAGGATGCCCAAAATCTGTGAAGTGGGCTGGTATTTATAGGCAGAAAAAATCTGGCCATTACAGGGACACGGTACCACTAAACCACACACAGTACCACTAAATTTAGTGATACCGTGCCAGACAAAAACGCTCATATTTTTGTCTTTTTTGGTGAAAACTTATTTGGGGAAGTTTTGAGCTGATTTGGGGGGGGGGGGATAGCTGTTATGGTATTTGAACTTATTTTTCCATTAAAACATTTCTTAATTATTCAAAAATAATTTGTAAAGTATATTTTTGAAAGAAATGTTTTGTCACATAAAAAATGTAATGTCTTAAACACAAATTCACTTCTTTGATCATTTGTCAAGTTGTAAATTTGTTTGTGCATACCTAGAGTGATTTACGTAGAAACGGGAACTTTCGATTAAAAACTTGTTTACGTTAATTTTAACGTAACGTGTTTTCACATTTTGTCATCCTCAAAACGTGAAGTTATCGAAAGATTTAAATAACATTTTTAGAACATTATTTGCATCAACAATTATTCCTACTGATGTTAACATCATAACACAAACATAACCAGAAGAAACTCTACAAAACAAAGAAAAGAATGAGGAATACGCCATTGACATTTATGATGGTCAAACGAAAGAGTTTTTAAGCTCCAAGGTAAAGGAAATTTGTGAGAATATTGTCTCTGATGGGGTTAACACTAACAAAGGGTAAAACCTTCCGAAAGTTCTAATAAGGAAACAAATGATAATGAACTCATGAGTAAACATGAAGATCAAGAAAAGGATGATGTTGAATGCCAAAATATGCTAAAATGTTAAAGGATTTGTTGATAAAATAAGGAGAAATTAGAAGAGTTAGTAGATACTCCAATAAATGCTTAATGCTATGCTATCCTTCTTAATAAAATTTCTGAAAAGCTTGCAAATCGTGGGAAGTTCCTCGTCCCTTGTTTCCTACAAGATCTTGAGGTTTTCAACTCTTTAGCCGATTATAGAGCTAACATAAACCTTATGCTTCTTTTGATTTATCAGAAACTTGGGTTGAGAACTATAAAGCCCACGCTAATGAGTCTTAAAGCCGCTAACCGATCTGTCACATATCCGATTGGCATAACTGAAGATGTTATTGTAAGAGTGGATATAATTAATCTTTCTAGCTGATTTTGTTATTGAAGATTTTTATGCTGATACAAAAGTCCCTCTCATATTAGGGAGACCTTTATTGTGCACTACAAAGGCTCTTGTGGATCTTTACGAAGAGAAATTGACACTAAGGATCAGGAATGAGAGTTGGTATTCCATCTGGAAAAAGCTTAAAAAGATTCACCAATACTTGGTAATTATTCCGTTTATAGTATTAATGTTGTTGATTCTTCGTGCGATAAAATTCCTAGTAAAAAAGAGCAGAGTAATGGCAGTACCACTTCTCATTCCAATCCTTCTCTTCCTAATTATGAAGCCTTTTAATTTAAAGTCGATCCTAAAAAATTAGAATACATGCTTTATCATAGTTCTCCTCATGATCCTCCTCCTATATTCGAAAGGAGTGATTGTCATCATGAGGAGTTCACCGATGAACTTTCTCACGTCAATGCATTTCCACCGGGAGATGAAGACGTTGACTACGATCACAAATCTAAACAACAAAGCATTAAATGAATTACAAAATCAATGGTATCCTATGACTGAGTCACCTCCGACTAATATTAAATGCGTCGTATTAATAAAAGCTAATGCGCCGTATTTTCGTTACGTTTCAAAATACAAGGTTTTTGATTTAGCAGATGCGCCGTATCGATAAAGATCGATGCGTCGCTTCTGTTTAATAATTCGAAAAACTGTTTTTAATTTAAATAGAAAATACGCCGTATCTGTTAAAACAGATGCGTCGTATGGCGTCAAGGTTTAGAAAAATTTCTTATTAAAAACAGAATACGCCGTATCTTGGGGAAAGATGCGTCGTACTCGAATTTATTAAACGCGTTGTATTTTATAAAAATTAAACGCAATACGCCGTATCTGTGAAAACAGATGCGCCGTATCGTTTGTATTAGCACAATACAACGATAGCAGAATGCAGAAAAATAGAAAAAAAGAAAAACAAAAATAAAAACAAACAAAAAGAAACAAAAATTACAGAAAACAAACAAAAACAGAAAATATGCAAATTATACAACGAATGCAATATATCTAATATACAACAGGGTTAGTGGTTAGAATCTAAAAAAAAAACTAAAAAGAAAAACCTAATTAAAATACTAAATTAAATTAACAGATAATAACAATTCACTCCCCGGCAACGGCGCCAAAAACTAGATGGAGTGTTATGTGTCGTTGCGGTTTAGCAGTATTAATGCCTACTCAAGTTTTAAATTTATATTTAGCCGACTTATCAATAACACACACACTTAACGAGCAGTGTACCCGGTCAGTATGAATATAATGGTAAGTAGAGTGTCGATCACTAAGAGTGGAACGTATTATCTAGTTATTCTAATCAGTATTTTAATATCCTAAGTTAGCTATATAACCTAATCTAACGCAAGGGGGTTCAGCCTGAGAGACTGGCACGGTTTGGTTATAATTAAGTGGAAAACTAAACTAATGAGCACGAATCAGCGATTAGCACACACGCACACAGATAGATACTCGAGACAATAAGAAGACCTGTCCTGATAATTAAGTAGCTTGTCACTTGTTTTATTGCTAGTTTTATATGAAGTGTATATAATTAAACCTTTCTCGTTGGCTCAAATCTTATCGGCGAGTAAACCCTTAATGATTACTTATGTCTATCCTATTTATTTAAGCGTCTCTAATAAATAGGCGAGGAAGGGGCATGGCGACCCAAGCAAGACTCAGCTAGACACAGAGGTTATCAATGCACTAATAAAAGTCACCAAAGACATCAACATATAAAATTTAATTAATGGGAACGCAATATTAAGGGGAGTGCATGATCTTCCGTAGTCACATGACACAAGCCCATCAATCCTGATGAATTAAAGCGTACTAATAAAATAAAACAAAACAACTTAATGAATTGAATACATGCAGGACCTTCTTACAGCTCTTGTATCTTTGTTTGAGGTGTGTCTTGTGCTGCTTGGTCGTCTGAATTCGGCTCTAGGGTTATATGGTCTTCGGTCTCTATATGTCTGAGAGAGCTCTCAAATTCGTCTGTCCTTGGGGTATTTATAGTTTCTATCTCAGGGATAGATGCGGCGCATCGAGTTGATAGATGCGGCGCATTGACTTAACTTCGCGTGGGGTCCAAGATTAATATATTCTGGAATATTCGTACACCGTCTTCAGATGCGGCGTAACTTGGTCTTTGTATGCGGCGCATGTACTTGGATTATAACTTGTGAAATCTTGATAGTGATACGCCGTATGTTAGAAGTATATTGCGGCGTATCTGGAGTAGAACGAGCTTGATCTTCTTCTTTGACCAAAGTTTCATATGCGGCGCATGACAGAATTGCATGTGACGCATTCTTCAAAGTCGGGAAATGGTCTTCGAATTCATCTAAGTATGATATTGCGTCGTATCTGTTGAGTGAGATACGGCGCATCTTCTGGATTTCAGTAGACTTTTAACATCTCACTTGTTTTGCTCCATAATTAGTCCAAAATCGCCAAGTTTCACATAATGCTTGTTTTTACCTGAGCATTACTAAAGTAAACATTAATGTATCGATTCTCATGTATAATATAATAAAACAAGTCAAATAAATAGGATAAATGATGATAATAAAATGTACTTATTTGAGTTCATCAAATATCCCCCCACTTGAACTTTACTTGTCCCCAAGTAAACCGTAGAATTAATCATATGAAAATGTATCCTAAAAGATATTAGGATTTATTTTTATATTTAAGCACGTATTCGTTTTGTCATAATCACACAACCAAACACTTAACGAAGTAGAAACCAAAATAATTTTGAATGTAAAACAATTCTAAATCGTTTAGTTGCTTAGTCGTGACGAATATTCTATCATAGGCTTGGCAAGTATACGCATCTCCCCCACTAAAGCCAAGGAGTAACAAGTCTAAAGCAGTAAAAAGGGTTTGTTGGTTAAGGGTTGATCATCCTTTTTAATCTCTATTGATCTCATATTCTAGAAAAGGCGACAAAACTACAAATACATGATCGAATCCACGACCACGATACTTGCAATTGCTCAAATCCTTAACTCGAATAGGCTAAAGATAGGACCAAGTAATCTTCACCAATAATATTATATCAAAAAGGGCGACAAAATCATAAATACATAGCCGAATCCACGACTACGATACTTAAGATTGCTCAAATCCATAATCTCAATAAATCAAAGGTTTGGATGAAGAATGATATAGGGTATGGATAATATTTGGGATACAAATTGGTGTAAAACGAAAAATAAACAAAACAGATAAATTAAAATCCTAAGTGTGGTTAATCACTTTCCAAACCATCCCATGAATAAGACTCATATCATTGAATAACTTACGCTTTAACACTTGAAACACACGCTTTAGGTAGACACGAATTATACTCAACAAAATCTCAATCAAAGAATAACCTTAGTTGGCGTTCCGATAACGGCCAACTCCCATTCAATCCATAAATATAATATACAACAACAAATAGTGGTGATATCTCCCATTTAATATAAAACTTTACATAAGTTGGTTAAAACAAACTTTCAACTTTTTTTTTTTTTTTTTTTTTTTTTTTTTTTTTTTTTTTTTTTTTTTTTTGACATCAACATATATGTGTAAAATTTCACAACTTTTCTATCACTATTTTTCCGGATAATTTTTCCATACTCTTCATACTTTCAGAAATAACTGTAATAGTGAAAGTAGCAAACACACGAAAAATAAACTAAAAGTTATACAATATTTACTTTCATACCAATTGCATTGTGCAATTTCCCGACCTAACCAAAGATAATGAATTACGCACGCGAACACAGGTAATGTAAGGAAACACACTTTGCCTAAAGCAATTAACCACGGATTTTAATCTACAGGGTAGGCTAAGGTGTAAGGGTGTATCGAAACATTATAACAAAGGTGTAAGAAACGAAAGGAATGGCTCTGAGGGTTTTTCTAGGGGTATCTTACTCTAAAAGTGAGAGTAAACAAAGGGTTTATACGGGGGTTAACTAACCAGTGTAGTTAGTTAATATCACATAACATATAAAGGCTATTTGGGTGTAATCCTAGAAATTTACCAATTTAGACAAGTCACTCCAATTATATAGATAATACTCATTATGGTGGTCTCGAATAGTATACAAGCCAAGTTCTAAAGTTTATAAGTCACCAGCACACTAAAGTTTTAATATTTTTGAAAGAATAGAGTTATGTGTGCGGTTATGTAATTTAGACTTTAAACAAAAACATGCTAAAAAATTTTAAATTTTGATATATTAAGCGCATTTTAAGCATATTTTGAAAAAGTTTAGGACAAGTAAGTGTTCTAATTCTCCATCCCCCCACTTAAGTTAAACAACGTCCTCGTTTTTTGTGTCAAAGGTTAAAAACTGGAAAATAAAAGAATTAGAACAGAAAAACTCCCCTGAGATTTGCTCGGTATGATCCTCCATTATTCGTATAAGAGCAAAAATCAACTTTCTTGTGGATGAGAACGTTTAAGCTTCATAGATGATGTATCCACAAAAATGCAGGAATCTATAATACCATTTAGACTTTAACACACCTGAGTTAAGAAGGTTCAAACTTGCATAATACATTAGTAGTTAGTAAAAATAAAACCTAAAAAAAAATTAAACTGTAAATCATCAGGTCAGTCGATACGCCGTATCTTATGGAAGAAGATACGCCGTATCGAGCCTGGAATAAATACAAATCAGAATAAAAGATGCGTCGCATCCTTAACCAGGGATGCGCCGCATTAAATAAACTGACAGAAAGTTTTAAAGTCAAAAGTAAAAATGCAGAAAATGAAATAAGATATGACCAGTGCAGGTGATGCGTCGCATCTTATAATGGAGATGCGCCGCATCTTCTGCAGGCCTGACAGACTCGACACAGAACAGAAAAGTAAAAAAAATTTCTTCCGGCTTGTCTCCCGGTCAGCACTTGTCTTTATTCCAGAGTCTTCAAGTTAGACTCACGTTCAGCTCCTTAATACCGATCACTGAAAGAGTCGGAAGCATCACGCTCCCTCATCGCCAGTCCAGTAATATTGAACACTCCTTGCTCGTCCTTAATATCCACACCATTCTTCTTTAATATCTGTATAAACAAAGTTCTGTCCCTTTCGGGCAGAGATGACAAAATGATAGACGGGAAATTCTTATTATTATATAGGCATAAATATGCAAGGTGGGGTGGTAGTTCAATAAACATATCATTATTCAAATTTGTATTCTCAACTATTCTCCTACGTTTGTTAATTACTTCGCAATCATACCACTCATCATCAGAATCATTAACAATATCGCGCCTAAGTTTGGTAGGTACATTAAGGTCAATAAATTCCTCGAGGTTCTCATGATTAGGATTAGTTGAGTTGTTTTGAATAAGTGTTTCTCCCATAAGCCTAGCTTCTAGATCGATGTCCATAAGTTCTCTTAATCCTAGCACATAGACGCCTCTAATTATGCTCTTAGCAGGATTTTGGCACTTATAGACTAGTTTATTATTCCCTACCTTTAATGAGATTTTTCTTTTAAACACATTAATCTTAACATGGGCGGTAGACAAGAAAGGTCTTCCAAGGATTAAAGGAATCTTAACATCCTCGGGCATATCTAATATAACAAAGTCTACGGGGAAAACAAACTTCTCAATCTTAACTAGCACATTTTCAGCAACCCCTTCAGGTCGTTTTAACCGTTTTATCAGCCAATTCAATAAGCAGCTTAGTTGGTGCTAATTTTCCTAGTCCTAGGGTAGTGAATGTCTTAAGGGGCATAACACTAACGCTAGCTCCTAAGTCAACTAATGCATTATTGAAAGATATGTCATTAATTGAACAAGGTAAAGTAAAACTTCCTGGGTCCTTTTCTTTATGAGGCAAGGCACGTAAATCGGTTTCAGAGCTCTCTTCTTTTATTGTAGCCTTGATCTCCTCTTCAATCTTTGCCTTCTCGTTGAGTAACCTCCTTAAACTGATTGAAGAATTAAAGAAAAATTCGGGCTTTGCAGCATCATTACCATTCATCAATCTTCTAGGAAAATGTATGTTAGGCGTGACTTCTTCAGTAGTGCATATGGCCTTGACATGATCTCTTGGGTTAGTTTCAGTCGAGCTAGGTAAACTTCCGTATCCCCTTTCTTGAAGAACCTTGCTCATTTGTCCGATTTGTTTTTCCAATGCTTTGATCGAAGCTCCTTGATTTCTTGTTATAGTATCCGTTGAGGCTCGGATTTCTTTTATCATAGCGGTGTTCTCTTCATGTCTTTTAGCAGCATCGGCCATAATTTGCTTTAGAGTGTCATCCAAAGTCTGCCTCCTTTCTTGATAAGTGGGATTATAGTTGTTCTTTTGATAGTATCCCGGAGCAGCTTCCCTAAATCTTCCTGAAGGTCGGAATGGTTGTCCAAATTGTGTGTAGTATGCTTCTTCAAAAGTCTCACTTTCATTCTTTTTAGGGCAATCTTTAGTGTAGTGAGGTCCTTCGCATTTTTCACATCCAACTTGGGCAGCATAAACTTTCTCATCACGCTTCTTCATCTCTCTACTAATTTTATCCAATTGAGCTTGAATTGCAGCAAACCCGTCAAAATTAGTGCTGCTCTTAGATCTAGTAGAGGTTCCGTCGTGCCATTTTTGAGAGTGATCAGCAGCTTCTTGGATAGCTTTTCTAGCATCGGCTGCACTCATTTGAGGCACAACTCCCTTAGCATCCAAGATTTGTCTAGTAGGCACGTCCAATCCTTGATAGAACAATATTACCTCCTGCATTGGACTTAGATAATGTTGAGGGCATTTCATCAATAAGTCTTTAAATCGTTCCCAAGCTTGATAAAGAGTTTCATCAGGCTCTTGCTTGAAATTGTTGATAGCCTCCATCTTTTTAGCAGTTTTAGCAGGCGGACAACATCTTTTCAGGAATTTGCTCTTCAAATCTTCCCATGTTGTGATTGAACTAGCAGGTTCGTTCCTTAGCCACTTATTAGCAGCTCCTTTAAGCGAAATTGGAAAGATTCTTAGCATAAGTTGATCGTCAGAGACTCCTTCTGTAGTAAACAAATCTGCAATCTCGAGGACTTTTTCAACATGTTCATTAGCATCTTCATGTTCTGTTCCACTGAAAGCATTTTCTCTTAGCTCCTTGAGAAACTGACCCTTCAACTCAAACTTTGACTTTTCATCAAACTTTGGTCTAGCAACTCCTGAACTGTAATCAGCACGGGTTTTGTTCATGTATTCCTCCATAGTAGTGTTTTCCGTCATTGTTTATGTTTCTTCTTCCTCCTTCTCTTCAGAAAAGTAATCAAGCTCGAACGAACTTGAAATTTCAAAGCTTTTTGTGTTGAAAAGCCTTTTAAGCTAATGTAAGGCTCGTTCAGGATCTTCGAAAGGTTTAATCAAGTTCTTAGTTGAACTCCTGGTCATGCACTTCCTGAAATCATCACAAAAGCATCAGTAGGGTATGTTCAAGAAAGTATGATATCAGAAAATTAACAACGAAAACGGAATACGAAAAATAAAAGTTGCTGATATCTGTAGACGATGCGCCGTATCCAGAAAGTTGGATACGCCGTATCTTGTTACGTTAAAATTTAATCAGACTTTTATTCAGAAAACAGATACACCGCTTATGAATTAGAATGCGCCGTATCAAGTTTAAATTATCAAAAATCGATTATATTTATTAAAATTAAATGCGTCGTATTAACAAAAGCTAATGCGCCGTATTTTCGTTACGTTTCAAAATACAAGGTTTTTGATTTAGCAGATGAGCCGTATCGATAAAGATTGATGCGTCGCTTCTGTTTAATAATTCGAAAAACTGTTTTTAATTTAAATAGAAAATACGCCGTATCTGTTAAAACAGATGCGTCGTATGGCGTCAAGGTTTAGAAAAATTTCTTATTAAAAACAGAATACGCCGTATCTTGGGGAAAGATGCGTCGTACTCGAATTTATTAAACGCGTTGTATTTTATAAAAATTAAACGCAATACGCCGTATATGTGAAAACAGATGCGCCGTATCGTTTGTATTAGCACAATACAACGATAGCAGAATGCAGAAAAATAGAAAAAAAGAAAAACAAAAATAAAAACAAACAAAAATTACAGAAAACAAACAAAAACAGAAAATATGCAAATTATACAATGAATGCAATTTATCTAATACACAACAGGGTTAGTGGTTAGAATCTAAAAAAAAACTAAAAAGAAAAACCTAATTAAAATACTAAATTAAATTAACAGATAATAACAATTCACTCCACGGCAACGGCACCAAAAACTTGATGGAGCGTTATGTGTCGTTGCGGTTTAGCAGTATTAATGTCTACTCAAGTTTTAAATTTATATTTAGCCGACTTATCAATAACACACACACTTAACGAGCAGTGTACCCGGTCAGTATGAATATAATGGTAAGTAGAGTGTCGATCACTAAGAGTGGAACGTATTATCTAGTTATTCTAATCAGTATTTTAATATCCTAAGTTAGCTATACAACCTAATCTAACGCAAGGGGGTTCAGCCTGAGAGACTGGCACGGTTTGGTTATAATTAAGTGGAAAACTAAACTAATGAGCACGAATCAGCGATTAGCACACACGTACACAGATAGATACTCGAGACAATAAGAAGACCTGTCCTGATAATTAAGTAGCTTGTCACTTGTTTTATTGCTAGTTTTATATGAAGTGTATATAATTAAACCTTTCTCGTTGGCTCTAATCTTATCGGCGAGTAAACCCTTAATGATTACTTATGTCTATCCTATTTATTTAAGCGTCTATAATAAATAGGCGAGGAAGGGGCATGGCGACCCAAGCAAGACTCAGCTAGACACAGAGGTTATCAATGCACTAATAAAAGTCACCAAAGACATCAACATATAAACTTTAATTAATGGGAAAGCAATATTAAGGGGAGTGCATGATCTTCCGTAGTCACATGACACAAGCCCATCAATCCTGATGAATTAAAGCGTACTAATACAATAAAACAAAACTACTTAATGAATTGAATACATGCAGGACCTTCTTACAGCTCTTGTATCTTTGTTTGAGGTGTGTCTTGTGCTGCTTGGTCGTCTGAATTCGGCTCTAGGGTTATATGGTCTTCGGTCTCTATATGTCTGAGAGAGCTCTCAAATTCGTCTGTCCTTGGGGTATTTATAGTTTCTGTCTCAGGGATAGATGCGGCGCATTGAGTTAACTTCGCGTGGGGTCCAAGATTAATATATTCTGGAATATTCGTACACCGCCTTCAGATGCGGCGTAACTTGGTCTTTGTATGCGGCGCATGTACTTGGATTATAACTTGTGAAATCTTGATAGTGATACGCCGTATGTTAGAAGTATATTGCGGCGTATCTGGAGTAGAACGAGCTTGATCTTCTTCTTTGACCAAAGTTTCATATGCGGCGCATGACAGAATTGCATGTGGCGCATTCTTCAAAGTCAGGCAATGGTCTTCGAATTCATCTAAGTATGATATTGCGTCGTATCTGTTGAGTGAGATACGGCGCATCTTCTGGATTTCAGTAGACTTTTAACATCTCGCTTGTTTTGCTCCATAATTAGTCCAAAATCGCCAAGTTTCACATAATGCTTGTTTTTACCTGAGAATTACTAAAGTAAACATTAATGTATCGATTCTCATGTATAATATAATAAAACAAGTCAAATAAATAGGATAAATGATGATAATAAAATGTACTTATTTGAGTTCATCACATACTCATTGGTGGTAGAATTCACTATGTCACTTAATCTATACCAAATAAGAATTTAAAGATGAAAACCTCGTGTGAGCTTTTATTTTTTGAGCAAAGTAATTTACCTCATCTTATTCTGATCCTAAACTCCTCTTCCACGTAGAGTCATATGTGTTTGACACTTTGCTGCCATTTTCATCTAAAAATGAAGACAAAGTCTTCAATCCTAGGATATTCCTTTTAGATGGATTTCACTCTCTCACTTGGAGATTATCTCATCATAACAAAGGAACTTTTAAGGCCATTGATGTTCATCTGAATATTTTGTATGAAAGTCCATAAGAGGTTATTACCTCCATCTATTTTCTGCCCAATGAATAATAAAATGCGGGGTAAGTCAAGCTAGTGACTCGTATAAAAACACGGGTTGTCTCTCGAGATAACCCGTGTTTCTTAAAATATAATATTAGTAACAATAATATTACATAAACTTGAGAAGGATGCGGTGACCTTAATGAAGCGAATCCGAAAGTTCTCTGTAACTCAAGACATTGGGACACGTGCTGAGTTTCTAATAAAGTGATGTTTAAAAAAAATAAATAAATTAATAATAATAATAATAATAATAATAATAATAATAATAATAATAATAATAATAATAATAATAATAATAATAATAATAATAATAATAATAATAATAATAATAATAATAATAATGACTTGTAGTGGTTGGAAGCAGTAGCGGCGAATGGGGTTGATGTTAAGGTTAGAGTTAGGGATGACTGATTTTGGATTAAGTGGGTTATAGATCGAGGGTGAAAGGTTGTCAATTTGAAAGGTTTTGACTGTGATGATTATGGTGTAGGCATCTGGCTGTGGTGGTGGCCAGATTTGATTGAAGACAAGAGGTGTCTGATCAGATTATGCTTAGTGCGTGGATCAAAATGACAATAATGACATCACATTTGACAATTATGTTAGACCCATGTTTGGATATAATGGGAGAACGTTTGCACCGTTCGTCCCAAGGGATGTAATATTTGCTTACAGAGGGATGTATATGACCTAACTTACCTCACAGGGATGTAACTTTAAAATTTGATAAACCACAAGGATGTATTTTGGAGTTTACTCTAAATACTACTTGAAACTTTAAAACTGCAAGCTCTGACTAGCTCGGAACACCACTCTATCCATAATGGAATATATTCTTTTGCTCTATTAGGAATCCAATGAATAGAAAGAAGTTGTAGCTCGTCACAAATTATCGAAAGATTTGATACCTATTTTTTTTTTCCAAAGAGACTCTTATTTCTAGTGTTCTATGGCAAATAATCACCCATACAACAAATCGCTTGCCAAATCGTTCTTTGAATTTTTATGAAATTTGACATGACTTTGTGTTTGATAATATGTTGAAGCGATCCAATATTAAAAGTACTCATATTCCACCACTCAAAGATTTTACCCCAGACATATATTGCCCGAGAACACCCTATGAAACAATAGTTTACCATTTTAATATCGCTTCCGTAATGTGGGCAAAGTAAAGAGTTGAGATCCATGCCAATATGATCGAGCCAACTGTAAACTAGTAATATTCTTTGTTGTAAACGCCAAATAAAAATACATATTTTCCTTGTGATGACATTCAACCATTTTGTTTCTTGAGCGCTATTTAGGATTTAAACATTTGTCATCTATCAATTCTCTAAGTCTTTTAACCGTGAATGCACCTTTGTCGTCGTGTAACCATCTCTATAGATCTTTTTGTAACACATTTGGGACAAAAAAGTTAGTTAAAACCGTCAATTCTTCAAAATCTCCCTCACCTCCACGGCTCCACTCCCAAGCATCAATTCTTCACGCCCTCTTATCTCGAACCTGATAGAATTTAATAATCATGACAAGTTCATATATTAATCAAGTAATCATCATACACATGCGAAAGCGTAGGATCTATTTTAACACATAAAGAATTATCCAAATATTAAAGTGAACGTACCTTTGATTCTAGCAAAACAAGAATCAACTTCAAATCTTCTTCAATCAATATCAAGAATTGGATTAACGAGTTACCCCTTACCGTTTTGTAACTCAATCCAAGATATTAACTATAATGAGTTAATACCACGATCTTGTACACACGTACTATAACCGAATTAAAGTGATTGCTAGATCAAGAAAACACAAAGTTTGTTTTTCTAAAAAACAAATTGATCGACCCTATATGGGTGTTTGTTCGATTGACCTAAGCAAGAAAAGAAGAAGAGATGACGTAGGGTTATAGCTAGTGCACAAGAGGTATTGAATCAATAACCCTAGATCTTGTATATATAGCATGACAAACTTGGAGAACAAGTTGGAATGAGATTGGGTTTCCCAAGCCCATTGCCGATCGGCCTAAGGATCCCTTAGGGATTCCGGAAGCTTCTTGTTCCTCTAATTTCATCTATAGTCCTTATATTAATCTCTAACGGTCGTTAGTCAATTGTCGTTAACTACTTAACGTCCGTTAGTCGTTATTTTGTGTTTTAATAATTAAATACATAACGTTTTATATATTAATTATTATCCATTAATTCTTTATACGTAATGTGTGCAATCCCGTGGTCTCGAGTTCGATTCTAGACATACACGTATTAATATTTTGTCCACAAACCTAACAGCTCCCACTTGGACATCTATTGATAGTGTAATGACATTTGTTAATGTTTAGCAACACGCCAATGCCCCTAGTACAACTCGAGGAGTGGTCTCCTGGAAAAACCATTCGATGATTCATCATCATACTTATCCTTTTGTTCACATTAATAAAGATATGGATCTTAGCCATTCTTTAATTAACCATTCTGTTTCTCGTTGTCTCTGATTGAACATGATTACCAAATCGTCTGAACGTATTCCAGATAGATCTTGGGCATTGCCACGCAAACATCTTGTCAACCCTACGAGGGGCCCAGCAGTATTAAACTTCAAAACAAATTTGAAGGAACAAATTCTCTCTTGACTACAAGCCTAACCCATGAACTTTGCAACACTCCTGAAAACAATCCTTATGGCTACCAGTAACGTATAGCGGTAAATTGATTTACAAAAATGCACTACATCCATGAAAGTTATCAGGTATCTCAAGTCTGAGGATAACTATATTCATGATTTACTTGATGACTAGATCTATAAGTAAACTCATGAAGTTGGGATAAGTCCTATATTCAATTCATTGAATATCACGTGAAATTGGCATATCAACGCATCAATATACTTTCAAGTATATTCTACCAATACTTAGATTTGTCTTAATTTAATGATATTCCCATATCATTAATTGACAACGGACAATTTAGAATATTCAAATTATTCAAGGATTAAACATGCAAATACGGGATATATTATTAAGAAAATGATAATCAAACATAACTAATATTTTATTTCATTAATAACATCCTTTTATCCAAACACTAATCACAGATGGGCATGAAACTACTAGCTAAACGAAGTCCTATGCCTTCAGTGTTAGACCCGTTTCCCGGGTACTTGGATCCCACCCTAGATGAAAATGGATTAAGAACTTTACGTGATTGGCCAGTCAACGAATGTTGCGTTATAGTCAAACCCGAAAGTCAATTTATGGTAAATGAATGTGTTGTAAGGTTATGGAAAGTATTATGTGGCACAAATAGAAAGGGAATAGACTTCAAGGGCTTGACTTTTCATATGCTAAAGTGTTAAGACATGTAGTGTGGCCAAAATAGAAGCAAAGAAACTTGAGGGGCTATTCTTGCCATAAGCCCAAACTAGTGCCTGGATAAGTATATCCAGGGAATTCTAGAGAATTCCATATCATTCAAGGGTGTTTGTTGAGGTCCGGTTTTGAGAGAGAAAAAGAGAGGGAAATTGGAAGGTTGATGAATAAAGAGTATGATGATGTTTATATGTTCCAATCCAAGAGTAAGGTGCTTAGCTATGATCCACCCAAGTAAGTAATCTCTCTATCTAGTGTTAATTGATGAATTGAGAAGTTAGGGTTTATGAACCCTAACTTGGGAAAGATGGGTAAATGGTGTTGTAGGCTATATAAGAGGTTATAGTAATTATGAGGTGAATTATTATGGTTTAAAGTTAATAAGTTTATGGGTTTGATCATCATATAATCTATGTATGATTATATGATGATTAGAGGTGTTAGAGGTAAGTTAATGGTTGTATAAACCATTGATTATGATTATTTGATTGTATGTTAAGTGTTTTTGTTATGGTGTTAACTAAGGATGCTTATATGGATGGCGATGATGATGAGGAGGTTGATGACGATGTCTTTGATATTATTTAGCTTGGATTAAGGTAAGTATATGGTTATAACATGTTTTGTTAGCTTTATCATAATTATGTATGATAATGGTTTATATTGTGAGCTTTATCATGTTGTTACATGGTAATGATGATAGATAGGATATAGGGTGCGTTAACTAGTTATGGATCCATTTCTAGGCGAGCTTAGTTAATCGTTGGGCTAACTATGGGTCGAGGTTCAACCGTGAGGGTTGATCATATTTTATGCCGACTATGTTGGCGTGAGGTAATTGCCCCTATATCGCTAGCTTAACTAGTGGTTAGACTAGTTACAATTATAGCATAATTTATATTATGTGTTGTTGAGCTTGTTATGCTATGTACTTACTAAGCGAAAGCTTATGGTTTAGTTGTTTAACCTTTTTGTAGGTTCTTGTGATTGTGGATGGCGTGGAATAAGGAGTATGGTTCAATTATGCGGAAGGATAGAAGGTAGTATGCATTTAGGAGCTTAGTATAGAATACCGAGCTCAAGTGTCATGTTTGCACCCCCGTGAGTCATTCATGTTTTGTAAAGTATGGTCAAGTGTCAAGTGTATACCTTGTTGGTCAAGTGATGTGTAAAAAGTATGATTTTAGTGTTTACGGATAAGTTAAAGGGGCGATTGGCATAACGTGTAATTATACCCATTTTGGGTTGTAAGTGGGTCAAGCGATTATGGAAACGTTTTAATATGTTAAGTTAATGATGTTGGTTAAGTTTGGTGTGCAAAGGAAGTGGTAAAAGTGGTTTATGGTGAAAATGGGTCAAAACGGGTTTTGGCACAAAACCCGTCATCATACTTTTCCGAGGGTTAATGGTAAATGTTCTTATAAGGAAATGTTATTTATATTAGAATAATGATTTATTGAAGTTTTGATGAAATATGGAAGTGGTATAATTGGTATATCGTAAAAACGAGACAAACGACAAATTTTCGGGGCCTGCAGACTCCCAGCCGGCAGCTGGACTCCCAGCCGGGGCGGCTGGGACTTTCTGTGAAGGCCCAGCCGGCGGTTGGAACTCCAGCCTGGCGGTTGGGACCTTTCTGTGAAAATAAAACATAATCCATCTCATACTTAACGACTGGGACCTTTCCAACCGGCGGTTGGGAGCCATTTTCAGATTTTGCAATTTTTGGAAAATCATATCTTTTAAACCGTAAGTCGTCACGGGTCGTGCCACCTGGCGTTTCGAAGGTAATTGAGTCTAGTTTCATTTAAAATTGGTTTCAAGGCCTGAATGTTTATAGATTTTTGTAAATGGTCAAAAGAGTAACAGAATATCCGTAAAAGTCAAGCGTTTCAGCGCAAAAAAATTTAATTTTTGGTCTAAGCGGGCACGGGTGTAACAACTTGGTATCAGAGCTTCGGTTTAAGTGAATTAGGTTTCCACTATTGGTTGCCTAGTCTTTAACCACTCGTAGAAGCATTGAACGTAAGTGTTAGTAATGCGGAAAGTAATCGTTAAGTATGAGATGGATTATGTTTTATGTTAGATGAGCTTGATGATGAGTATGAGGTATAAGTCCGTGGGGGACTTGAAATGCTTAAGTGATTAGTTGGCCGAGCACCTCGGTTGGTGCCGGTGATTGTATTGCGATTATGTGAATGTGTGATAGAGTTATGGTGATGGAATGCGAGTAGGAATGCTAAGTGGTATTAGAGATGGGCTAGTAAGTGAATTAAAAGTTGTATGATGCCTTAGTTATAAGGTAGGCTAGTGCTTGCGGTTAATTAGAATGTTGATGCTTAGACATAGATTGATTGTGCGAGGTGATATATGAGCCATAGATAGATGATTATAAATGTTTTAACACTTGTTGGAATAAGTGTTAAGTGTTATTATATGATTGCTTATGAGATGTTAAGTCTATGGCAGTTTATTATATGTCTAAGTTTTATGTGGTGTGCTTGAGAGCATGATGCATAGAAGTGTATGAGTTGAGATAGATACATTGGAATGCATATTATGTGAAACTTGATCGTTATGTGCGAATAATGTTTATTGTATGGTTGATAACAGAAGTTGCTTAGAAAGCACAGATTAACTCCAATGTAATGTATAATTGTCACATTATATGTGATGACCTAGTGACGAAAGAAAGTTGAAAGAACACATTGATATGTGAAATAAGTTAAGAAGCATGATAAGTGTTTAATAAGCCTAGATGTCTAGAAGGCTTGAAATTAAGTATGATAATGATGTGATGCTTAAAGGCATGAATTCTTATATGCTAAATTTAAAGTGGATTATGAGAAAGTTAGTGTATACGGTTAAGGTATGATGGGATCATGTTTCATATAAAACATAAGTTAAATGCGTTAGTAAGTAAGATGTCTAAGCGTGATGAGTGGAAGTGATGAATGAGATATAGATTGCGCTAGAAGTCATAAGTGATATGAAGTGCGCTAGAAAGAATTGTAAAACATGAATCGAATCATGTCAAAATATTGGAATATGTACGATGATTAGATGTGCATTTTATGTGCATGAGAGAATTGATTAGGCCAATGTGATATCATGGCATATAGTGAATGTGTGAGTCAACTTGGGGTTGACGGATAAATGATAGATTGCATTGTGGAAATGCAAATATGATAAATCGACAAGTGTTACATAGAAACTTGTCGAGATGATAGTAAACGTGGTAGTGAATGTTGAAATTGCTTAAGGCAATGAGAATTGAGGAAATGATAGTGTGTACTTAACGATAAAAGTACATGAAAGATAAAATGAGTAAAGATGATAAGGTAGATATAGCTTGGATCCAATGCTCTAGTTTTGGTATCCTTCGGGATAGCCCAGCTTGCCTTTTATGGCATGTGTTTTGGCATCTTTGGGATGGCCTAGCTTGCCTTCATGGCATGGTTGTTAGCTTGCCTTCACGGCATGGTTGTTAGCTTGCCTTTATGGCATGTGTTTTGGTATCCTTCGGGATAGCCCAGCTCGCCTTTTTTGGCATGTGTTTTGGCATCCTTCGGGATGGCCCAGCTTGCCTTCATGGCATGGTTGTTAGCTTGCCTTCATGGCATGGTTGTTAGCTTGCCTTTTATGGCATGTTGTTTAGCTTGCCTTCATGGCATGGATGTAAGGTTAGAGAGATTGGATCCAAGGCTAGAAAAGATGGAAAGTAAAGTATGTATGATTGTTGTGTCGGAAGTACGTAAGTAGGATGATTTATAACCTCCTTATTTAAATGGATTGGGACGCCTCTTCATTTAAATAAAGAAATTGTAAATCTCCGAACCATAAGTTTATAATTCCTTACTTACATAGATTGGGACGCCTTTTTATGTAAATAAAGAATTGTAAATGAGTGGGCTTATGTGTAGCCGATATGGCATGAGTACGAGTAGAGAAATGAGAAAGTGGAAAACTAAAACAAGTTAGACGTCATAAGAAATGAGATTAGATGTGAATAAAGCTTATAACGGTGTTAAGGTCATGTGTGAACCTTAAGATAGACGCCTAGAACGAGTTTGTACACTAAGTTGATAAGATAATGGGTAAGCATTCCCAAGATTTGATAAGAAAGATTGCTTAAGTAATGCGTGGTAAGGATTTTGAAAGTACCGTTTATATGGTACTTCGTATAATTTGAAATAAGTTACCGGTTTTGAAGTAGATAAGTGTTGGTATTATGTAAAATACGAAATTAACCGGTATATGACTTTTAGACATGTTAGTGCATTTGGTGATTGACGTGGTAATAGTGTTGAAGTTTGACTTATATAAAGTCAAATAGTAAATGTTTCTAGATGACAAGTCGTCATTGTTGGAAAGTTTAGATAAGCTTGTGATGTGAAGTGTAGTTTATAGTGGATTATGAGTAATGATTATGTATAGTAAGTTTAGAATTTGCGAGATCATTTAGATCGTTGCAAGGTAATGGCTTAGAGAGCATGAGAATAAGGACAGGTATATGTTGTGAATTAGTTTTGGATAGTAACAGACGAGAGATTTCGGAGACGAAATCTAACCGGGTACTTGGATCCCACCCTAGATGAAAATGGATTAAGAACTTTACGTGATTGGCCAGTCAACGAATGTTGCGTTATAGTCAAACCCGAAAGTAAATTTATGGTAAATGAATGTGTTGTAAGGTTATGGAAAGTATTATGTGGCACAAATAGAAAGGGAATAGACTTCAAGGGCTTGACTTTTCATATGCTAAAGTGTTAAGACATGTAGTGTGGCCAAAATAGAAGCAAAGAAACTTGAGGGGCTATTCTTGCCATAAGCCCAAACTAGTGCCTGGATAAGTATATCCAGGGAATTCTAGAGAATTCCATATCATTCAAGGGTGTTTGTTGAGGTCCGGTTTTGAGAGAGAAAAAGAGAGGGAAATTGGAAGGTTGATGAATAAAGAGTATGATGATGTTTATATGTTCCAATCCAAGAGTAAGGTGCTTAGCTATGATCCACCCAAGTAAGTAATCTCTCTATCTAGTGTTAATTGATGAATTGAGAAGTTAGGGTTTATGAACCCTAACTTGGGAAAGATGGGTAAATGGTGTTGTAGGCTATATAAGAGGTTATAGTAATTATGAGGTAAATTATTATGGTTTAAAGTTAATAAGTTTATGGGTTTGATCATCATATAATCTATGTATGATTATATGATGATTAGAGGTGTTAGAGGTAAGTTAATGGTTGTATAAACCATTGATTATGATTATTTGATTGTATGTTAAGTGTTTATGTTATTGTGTTAACCAAGGACGCTTATATGGATGGCGATGATGATGAGGAGGTTGATGACGATGTCTTTGATATTATTTAGCTTGGATTAAGGTAAGTATATGGTTATAACATGTTTTGTTAGCTTTATCATAATTATGTATGATAATGGTTTATATTGTGAGCTTTATCATGTTGTTACATGGTAATGATGATAGATAGGATATAGGGTGCGTTAGCTAGTTATGGATCCATTTCTAGGCGAGCTTAGTTAGTCGTTGGGCTAACTATGGGTTGAGGTTCAACCGCGAGGGTTGATCGTATTTTATGCCGACTATGTTGGCGTGAGGTAAGTGCCCCTATATCGCTAGCTTAACTAGTGGTTAGACTAGTTACAATTATAGCATAATTTATATTATGTGTTGTTGAGCTTGTTATGCTATGTACTTACTAAGCGAAAGCTTATGGTTTAGTTGTTTAACCTTTTTGTAGGTTCTTGTGATTGTGGATGGCGTGGAATAAGGAGTATGGTTCAATTATACGGAAGGATAGAAGGTAGTATGCATTTAGGAGCTTAGTATAGAATACCGAGCTCAAGTGTCATGTTTGCACCCCCGTGAGTCATTCATGTTTTGTAAAGTATGGTCAAGTGTCAAGTGTATACCTTGTTGGTCAAGTGATGTGTAAAAAGTATGATTTGAGTGTTTACGGATAAATTAAAGGGGCGTTTGGCATAACGTGTAATTATACCCATTTTTGGTTGTAAGTGGGTCAAGCGATTATGGAAACGTTTTAATATGTTAAGTTAATGATGTTGGTTAAGTTTGGTGTGCAAAGGAAGTGGTAAAAGTGGTTTATGGTGAAAATGGGTCAAAACAGGTTTTAGCACAAAACCCGTCATCTTACTTTTCCGAGGGTCAATGGTAAATGTTCTTATAAGGAAATGTTATTTATATTAGAATAATGATTTCTGGGAGTTTTGATGTAATATGGAAGTGGTATAAGTGGTATATCGTAAAAATGAGACAAACAACAAATTTTCGGGGCCTGCAGACTCCCAGCCGGGGCGGCTGTGACTTTCTGTGAAGACCCAGCTGGCGGTTGGAACTCCAGCCGGGCGGCTGGGACCTTTCTGTGAAGGCCAACCGGCGGTTGGGAGCCATTTTCAGATTTTGTCAATTTTTGGAGAATCATATCTTTTAAACCGTAAGTCGTTACGGGTCGTGCCACCCGGCGTTTCGAAGGTAATTGAGTCTAGTTTCATTTAAAAATGGTTTCAAGGCCTGAATGTTTATAGATTTTTGTAAATGGTCAAAAGAGTAATAGAATGTCCGTAAAAGTCAAGCATTTTCGCGCAAAAAGTTTTAATTTTTGGTCTAAGCGGGCACGGGGTGTAACATTCAGCATGTTGATAAAACTTTCCACCAGGTAAAGCCTTCGTTAAAGGATCAGCTAGGTTATTATCTGTGTGAACTTTGAGTAACTCGATTTCACCTATCTCAACTTGTTCTCGAACATAGTGATATTTAATCGGGAAATGTCTGGTGCCTTTCATGATTTCAGGTTCATTGGCAAATGTAATTGCAGCTGAATTGTGACAATACATATTTATAGGGTTTTTGATTGAGGGCATAACTCCAAGCCCTGAAACGAACTTCCTAATCCAGACGGCTTCCATTGCAGCTTCTGAAGCAGCTATGTACTCGCTTTTTGTTGCAGACATCGCTATGGTACTCTGCTTCTTGCTCTTCCAATCCACAGCTCCTCCATTAATGACAAAGACATAACCCGTCTGAGACTTCTTATCATCTTTATCACATTTCCAGGAAGCATCGTAGTAACCTGTAACACCAAGTTCTGCTTCTGGATTTCTCCTATATACTAAAAACATATCTCTTGTTGCCCTTAAGTACTTGAGAATATGTTTAACAGCAGTCCAGTGGAGTTCACCTGGATTCTGTTGATATCGACTGGTTATATTTTGAGCAAACGCCACATCAGGCCTTGTGCATCTCACCGCATACATAATCGATCCCACAGCCGAAGCATAAGGGACTCTCTTCATGCGTGTCACCTCTGCAGGTGTTGAAGCATATGCTTTGCTACTTAAGCCATGATTCTCTTGCATTGGAAAATATCCCTTCTTGGAATTTTGCATATTGAATCTCTTCAATATTATATCAATGTAAGCACTTTGGCTTAATCCAATCAACCGCTTTGATCTATCTCTATAAATTTTGATTCCCAGAATGTATGTTGCTTCTCCTAAATCCTTCATGGAAAAACATTTCCCAAGATAGGCTTTAACCTCTTTCAATATTGGAATATTTTTACCCATTATTAATATGTCATCAACATATAGGACTAGGAAAATAACATCACTCCCACTAGCTTTGTGATATACACATGGCTCATCAAGATTCTGAGTAAACCCAAACTTTTTGATTTCTTCATCAAATCTCTCATTCCATTGCCGTGATGCTTGCTTCAATCCATAAATGGATCTTTGAAGTTTGCATACACGGTTTGGAAATTCTGGATTCACAAACCCCTCAGGTTGCGCCATATAGATGTCTTCATCTAGGCGACCATTTAAGAAGGCGGTTTTGACATCCATTTGCTAAATCTCATAGTCACAGTATGCAGCTATAGCAATGAGAATCCTTATGGCCCTTATGTCAGATACAGGAGAAAAGGTCTCCTCGTAGTCAACACCATAAGTTTGAGTAAATCCTTTAGCCACCAAACGGGCCTTATAGGTGTGTACATTGTCATCCATGTCAGTTTTCTTCTTGAAGAGCCACTTACTTCCAACTACCTTGGCATTGGGAGGAAGGTCTACTTCAATCCAGACTTCATTATCTCTCATGGATTGCATTTCCCCATTCATAGCAATTTGCCATTTGTCCTTTTCAGGATCATTCATGGCAGCTCTATAATTAGCAGGTTCTCCAAGATCCCCTAATATAGTTTCCTCAACTTCTACGTTAAAACATAGACGTTCAGGTGCTTTCACAGTCCTTACAGATCTGCGAATGGGAAAAACTTCAGGTGGAGGACCCAGAATTTCAGGTTTCACAAGAAGTTCGCTAGTGTTTTCAGAAGGTAATGTATCCTCTTGATCATCTTCCAGATCATAAATCCTCCCACTGAATTCTTGAGATATGAGATCTTTTTCAAGAAAATCTCCATACCTAGCAACAATTACTTTGTTTTCAGGTGGGTAGTAAAAGTAATAACCCATCGTTTCCTTTGGGTATCCTACAAAGATACACTTTACATATCTATGTTGGAGTTTATCTGCTGAGTCACGTTTAACAAACGCCTCGCAACCCCAGACCTTTAAATAAGACAAGTTAGGAGTTTTTCCATTCCATAACTCATAAGGTGTCTTATCAACCTTCTTGGTCGGAACCATATTCAAAATGCGAATAGCAGATTCTAAGGCATAATCCCAAAAGGATAAAAGAAGAGTTATAAGATTAAACATTGATCGCACCATGTCCAATAATGTATGATTTCTTCTCTCAGATACACCATTTTATTGTGGAGTATATGGAGATGTGAGATGCTGGACAATTCCATTCTCAGCTAAATAATCTTTAAACTCTTGACTCAGGTATTCACCACCTCTGTCGGATCGAAGAGCTTTAATCTTCTTTCCTAGTTGCAATTTTACTTCTGATTTAAAAACCTTAAATGTTTCAAACACCTCATGTTTATGTTTAAGTAATTAAACATATCCATAACGGCTGAAATCATCAGTAAAGGTTAAGAAGTAGCTAGCACCTCTCTTTGACACATATCTAAGTGGTCCACATACATCAGTATGTACTAAACCAAGTAGATCAGAAGCCCTTTCCATACGATTATTGAAAGGTTTCTTAGTCATCTTCCCAGATATACAAGATTCGCATTTATCAAATGATTCATCATTGATATCTTGTAGAAGCCCATCACGTTGCAGCTTTTCCATACGAGTCTTGCCTATATGAGCAAGTCGACAATGCCAAAGATAATATGAATCCAAAACATTCTTGATTATCTTATTATTGATGCTATACATTGAATTATAATTATTGGATTCATTCATATCAATTTCAAAAACACTATTCACATCAATAGCATTAAAATAAAAAACATTATTTAAAGAAACAAAAATTCCATTGCTCGTAATAGTATGTTTAAAACCAATATCCAATAAACAAGAAAAGGAAACAACACCTCTAACAATAGTAGGTGCATAATGACAATTATTTAAAAACAGTACTAAGCCCGAAGGCAAAACTAATTTAAATACGCCTATAGCTTCAACAGCTGCATGTGCTCCGTTACCCACGTGCAGATATTGTTCTCCATAGGCCAGTCTCCTTTCAACTCTAAACCCCTGCAGTGTATTGCAAATATGAATACCACATCCAGTATCGTATACCCAGGAATTTATTTTATGAGTTAATGAAAATAATTCAATCATGAAAAAGTCACCTGAAGTGCTGGGGTTACCAGCCTCAGCCTTCAACTTCTTCACACGCAACTCCTCAAGATAGAGTGGACAGTTCCGCTTCCAATGTCCTATCTCATGGCAGTGGTGGCAAGCCTGATCCTTCTTGGGATTAGGTTGGTAGGCCATAACTTGCTTACCCTTGTCAACCTTTCCCTTACCCTTCTTATTCGCCTGCGGTTTTGGCTTTTGTATCCTACCTCCTTGTATAGCTAATACCTGAGGAGTAGGTGCCTTCTTCGGTAAACCTTTCTCATAGTCCACAAGCATTGCAAGCAACTCTGTGACTGTCTTCCCCGCGCAATGCATGTTATAGTTTCGAACAAAACCAGAAAAATCCTTATTCAAGGATCTGTTGATTAGGTTCACACATACATTCTCCGGGTAGATGTAGTTGATCTGATGTAGTTGGTCCATGTAACTCTTCATTTCCAACACATGATCACTAACAGGTTTACCTTCACCCTGCTTGCAGCTATGTAATGCATCGATCAAATCATACAATTCAACTGCAGGTGGCTTCTCATAAGTCTTTTGAAGTTCTTGAAGCATATCATATGGAAAATGGTGCTCAAACTGTTTTTGCAATTTGGGAGCCACACTTCCAAGCATCAAGCACGCAACTTCATTGTGCTTTTTATACTCCAATTTCCAGGATTCTCTGACATCCTCGGATTCAGTAGCATCTGGTTCAGCAGGGCAATGCTTATTCAAGTATTCCAGCTTATCAGACACTCTCAAGATAATCCTGAGTGACCTATGCCAGTCATTGAAGTTTGGGCCAGTCAATTTTTCCCGTTCAAAGTGGTTTTTGAACGCAGAACTTAGTACAACATTATCTGGTTGAGCCATTTCTACAGAAAAAGTTCAAATATTAGTATTCTGATAATACAACTTTTCAAGAAAATAAAATACCCAATGAAATATTCATATAACCATTGAATTTTCTTGAAAACCAGGATCCAAATTTTCAGAGTTTTACTACATCGGTTGATCTGCTAGTAATGAAAGTATAAAATATGGTAATTTGTCGAACATGTGGAAACCGTAGAGGGGGGGGGGGGTGAATACGTTTCCATTAGAAAACTTAAAAACTTTTTGTATCAAACACCCGATCAAGTGTGACGTAATATGAAAAGTGTCAACAATGATCATACAACATCTAGAGATGGTATAAAGTAAACTATAACACAAACACAATCAAACCATGACGCAAACATAATCAACATAATATGAGCAACAAACCACACAAACATAAACGCAATGCAAATATAAATATAAATATAAAGCGATAAAGATTAAAATGAAAGTAAAGAGATAAGTAAAGAAGGTGCAAACCGGACACGATGATTTATAGTGGTTCGGTCACGAAGCTCCTCTTCGCCCTACTCCACTCCCCGAGTACCCAACTCGAGAGTTCCTTCACTAATCAACAAGCTCCCTTCAGGCGGAGAAAACCGTACAACGTTGCTTATCCTTATTTCCGACACTAAGCTAAATGTCGAGTACTAATCTTAGCTAGTACCAATCTACCACGATCTACCCGATCTACTCACGATCTACCCGATCTACCCTTGATCCACTTGATCAACACACAAGCTACAAGAGATCTCCAAGATCTCAACAAGATCACAATGATCTACTCCTACTTGACTCGATCTACCCGATCTATCCTTGATCCACTTGATCAATTCTATCCTTGATCCACTTGATCAATACACAAGCCCACAAGCTATAAGAGATCTCCAAGATCTCAACAAGATCATAATGATCTACTCTCACTTGACTCGATCTACCCGATCTACCTTTGATCCACTTGATCAATACACAAGCCCACAAGCTACAAGAGATCTCCAAGATCTCAACAAGATTACAATGATCTACTCTCACAAACTCTCAAAAGAAAAATGAACTTGATGTATGCAAGGATACAACAAGTATGTAACAAGTGTTACAAGTGCACTAACTATAACTACAACACTTTGTATCTTTGTAATACTATGTGTTCTTCTCTTGCACTAGTAGAGGAATGAAGGTGATCTCTTAGTTGGATGAAATGATCACTCTTAAATAAACTAAGACTCTCTAAATGATCAAAGAAAGTGATCTAAGTAAGAAGGGATTAGACCAGAGAAAACTAACTGGAAAAATCAAGTTGGAAGTGTAAAATGGTCCACTATTTATAGGCAAAGAAAAAACTAGCCGTTGCGTACGGACGGTACCACTAAATGTCATACGGTACTACTAAATTTAGTGGTACAGTGGTACCGTGCCAGACAAAAATGCTCCTCTTTTTGTCTTTAGTGGTGAAAGTTTATTTGGGGACGTTTGGAGCTGATTTAGGGGGGAAAATAGTTGTCGGGACTATTAAACTTATTTTTCAAAATAAAACATTTCTTTTTAATTCAAAAATAATTTGTAAAATGTATTTTTGAAAAAATGTTTTGTCACATTAAAAATGTGAAGTTTAGAACAAGAAATTTATTTCTTTGATCATTCGTCAAGTTTAAATTTGTTTGTTCATACCTTGAGTGATTTACGTCGGGATAAAAATCTACGACTCTGTTGAAGCATACTTGAGACGTCAAGAGATGTTGATGTAAGTATGCATTGATAATTTGTGTTTATAAGTAACTTGCACATTTTACGTTATGCGTTACAAGTTACATGTTTGTCATTATTAAAACCTAAGAAACCGTTTAGTTTAAATATCGTAATATTTGCACTAACAGAACAATAATTGGCAAACAATTTCCAATTCCTAGATCATTATGGGATTTACATTTGCCAAATACAATTTGTAAAGTAAGCATGTTTCATCCCATCTCATGCCTTAAGTTTCTAGGTCTCACTAACAACTTAATTAAGTTGTCTAATTTAGAAACTGCAAATTCTCCATTAATGGTCTCACGCATTAACGGAAATTTACCTTGTCATTAAAATCTAGGTAAGGTCTCACTTAGGCTAAATAATAACTTCAAGTGTTTCTTATAATTAGATGGCATGAACTTAAATTTTAGGGTACTAATTTGATGTGTCAATCAAAATATGTACGAAGAAGCATGCACACATCTTCGTATCATAAGTTTTCAAAACCTTTTTATTTACCAATTTTAAGCTAAGATTTAAATCAACAAAGTCTTAATTGAGGTATTGGGTTCACCAATAAAAGAATTACCTACAATTATCACCCACTATATCCTACTGCTGCATGAGTCAAAGACCCAAGTTATTCGGATAATTACCACAAAGTGGCACGTGGAATTGAGGTCAATTCACCCTTAAGATGATTTTGTACATTAATAGTCGTACTTGGTAGCTCCAATTTGACGCACAAAGGACCGGAGAGACAAACGTCAGCACATGTGCCAGTTAAAAACGCGTCTCTTTTGGTTTGACAATTTAATGTCAATCCTCCTTAAACCCCTCTTATAGTTTGTCAAAACTGGGTGAGCCGTTCACACTATTGGTACAAAACTCATCACTCAATTAAAAGTTTATGACTTTAAGTCTTAAAAAACATGTTATAAATTATAACCTTGCTAGTCTCGCCTAGGAGCAAATTACCGTGTGAAGCGAACCACTATCGGCACATAAGACTTTGCAAGATTTATAATTTATCACATCAAGTTTCATAATTATTTAGTCCATTTATTTTCTATTCAAAAATTACCCTTTTTTGCTTACAACGTGTCATACAATTTAAACAAAAAACAAGTAATAATAAAAATAAACAACTAAATAACACACATAATCTTAACAATTAATTTATGTAAACAAGTAGCCACATACAAACTTGTTTGATAAAACCTATTAATAATCAATCTATGTTTCATTATGCATATATTTAACTAAGACTATCACTTACAATGGTAAGTGAGCCACATGCATCGACGTATCGATTGCGTTAGTCTTAGCAAATATATACCAAATTGCACATAATAGATTCATTAATATAATTAATTGAGGTCTTTCCCAATTTTAGATCTATCATAATTACATGTGTAAATCAACTTAACAATTAATCAAACCTAATCTATGATAAACATGCATGTTTCATCATGGATTAATACAAGTCACAAGATACGCAACTTTAAACACATAAGCATGTTACAATTTTAGGGTTTCAAAACTACAAAACTAATTTTTATAATTAAGGCATCGCCCCCCCCCCCCCCTAAAAAAATTAGGGTTTTCAATTTTTTAAACCCTAAAATAATCGACTAACATTAAAACTTAATCCAAGATTCGTTTTTTTATGTGTTTCGGTCATTTATTACATGTTAAAACGGCTCGTGATGCCACTGTTAGAATTTAATAATCATGACAAGTTCATATATTAATCAAGTAATCATCATACACATGCGGAAGCGTAGGATCTATTTTAACACATAAAGAATTAACCGAATATTAAAGTGAACGTACATTTGATTCTAGCAAAACAAGAATCAACTTCAAATCTTCTTCAATCAATATCAAGAATTGGATTAACGAGTTACCCCTTACCGTTTTGTAACTCAATCCAAGATATTAACTATAATGAGTTAATACCACGATCTTGTACACACGTACTATAACCGAATTAAAGTGATTGCTAGATCAAGAAAACACAAAGTTTGTTTTTCTAAAAAACAAATCGATCGACCCTATATGGGTGTTTGTTCGATCGACCTAAGCAAGAAAAGAAGAAGAAAAGACTTAAGGTTATAGCTAGTGCACAAGAGGTATTGAATCAATAACCCTAGGTCTTGTATATATAGCATGACAATCTTGGAGAACAAGTTGGAATGGGATTGGGTTTCCCAAGCCCATTGCCGATTGGCCTAAGGATCCCTTAGGGATTCCGGAAGCTTCTTGTTCCTCTAATTTCATCTATAGTCCTTCTATTAATCTCTAACGGTCGTTAGTCAATTGTCGTTAACTACTTAACGTCCGTTAGTCGTTATTTTGTGTTTTAATAATTAAATACATAACGTTTTATATATTAATTATTATCCATTAATTCTTCATACGTAATGTGTGCAATCCCGTAGTCTCGGGTTCGATTCTAAACATACACATATTAATATTTTGCCAACAAACCTAACAGAACCGTGACTTCTTTAATACTTTCTAACCTATATAACCTTGGAAACTTTTCCTTCAAAAATATCCCATTCCCAACCCAACTATCTATCAAAAAAAGAGTATTAGTTGAGTATACATTATGTCGTTATCCTTTACATAACTTATGCTCACTTTTAACAACATCAAACTGACTTAAATGCTCAATGTGAAAAACAAGAAGTAAAGACAGTAAGTTAACAAGTTGTAAACAATCTCAAACTAAATCTACCTTGCATCTTTAATATTATTGGGCTATGTCAAAACTCAAAAGTTTAAATCCAAAATAACATTGCACAAAAGCAAAGTTCGTTTGGCTTTTCTCATTTGGCCGTATTTGTAAGCAACGAGTATCAAGTGTCCTCCACGTGGCAGCACTTCCTCAATTTATTTGATCTTTTTGAAAACAACAACTTGTCTCATTTTCAATCCAGCTCGTTAACGTTAAAAAACATCATGTTTTTCAAGTGGAACGTAAAAACGAATTTGGCAATTTCAACCGTAATGACTAACTGTATTTTCATAAGTCACCCTCTTGATTCATTAATTATGATTCCATCGTTTAACTTGAAAGCAACAAAAGTCCTTTTACATATCATGTAGATCTTAAGTTCATTTTCAACCAAGTTAGAATACGCTTAAAAATTCATTTGGTAAGATGTAAAACGAAAAGTCGAGCCTTGTTTTTCTCTTAATATACGTGGTGTAACTCTAGCCTTGTTTTTCTCTAATGTACGTGGTCTAACTGGTATTTCTGTTATTGTTTTCAGACTTTTTTTGTTCATCTTGAGCTGTTTATCCTAAGAGAGGTTGGTGCAGTGGTGTTATAGCCAGGGTCGGCCTAGACATGGGACGAAGTGGGCGATTGGCCGAGGCCCGATTTTTAATTTTTTTTAATGTATATATATAAAAATTGTATATGTAATTAACTAAGCCCATTACAAATCTTAACAATCATCCAAAAATTAAACCATATAACTTAACCCACATAAAAAAGCCCATTTACATATTTTTTAGGAGGCCCGATTTTTAATTTTTTTAATTTGTTGCACCTAGCCTTCAGGTCTTTTTTTTTTGCTCGGCCTAGGTCTATAAATCCTCTGAGACGGCCCTGGTTATAGCCGTGTTATAAGGCCACTTTGCACCCTATCGTGCCGCTATCACCAGTATTCAGTTCCGCCCCAACATGTTATAGGTATCATTGACATTCGGTTTGCATTCATTATCCGTTTTTTTTTTTTTTTTTTTTTTTAGTGGATTTTTTGTAGTGTGTTATAGGAATTTTATTGTGGATGTTATTTATGTTATACTCCGTAAGAGTGTTATAAGGTACATGTTGACGTGACAACTCCTATAAAACTTATACGGTGCAACTGCACCTTGCACGCTCCTCTGTTCTCGTAGAGGTTACGGACTCTCGTGAAAGTAACTTTGAAACACATAGTTAGCATAGAGTTGAAACAAATCTCAAAGGGTAGCCATCAACACTTTAAACATAATCAAGGGACTTGAACTAAAACTCAAGAGGTAGTAGTAATGTAGTATACTACGAGTACTATTAACAGCCCACTTTAGCGGTACTTACTACGTATAGATAAACACACAACACAACACACATAAAACGAAAAGTCAACCAACCAACCATCAATGAACACTGATGATCACCGGAAAAACAAAACCATCGTAAAAAAATGTACACAAGACAAAAGAAACCAACCCGAAAACTAGACAGACGTAACGCATTCAAAAACGTGGATTACGAGGCTCCTTCATCTTCTCCATCTTCTTCTTTTTCATCTTCTTCATCTTCTATATTTGATCTTCAAGCAGCAGCAGCAGCAGCAGCCCACAGGACTCAGTCTCTTGATAGTTACAGAATAGACAGTGGGGTTGATGGTGAAGTTGATTTCATCTGTCGCTCTTTAGGCTTTAATGGTCCTGACGATTTCGCTATTTCTGCCGATGATTGGGCTGCTCATAAAGGTGCTTGCTGTTTCAAGTCTGGTGACGTCAGCAAAGCGTCAATCATTGGTGATGGTGACGTCAGCGTGACTGGAGTTAGGTGTCACGGTGATGATGCCAGCACAACAGGAACTATGAGTGGTGCTGGCGTCAGCAGGGCCGGTATTGAGGGCACTGATGACGTCAGCAGGATGGGTATTAGGGGTAATGTAGAGGTTAGCGGAGGTGGAGTTAGTGTTAGTGGTGACGTCAGCATAATTGTTAGGACTGGTGCTGGAGTTTTGGGTGGTGGTGTGGAAGGTAAAGGTGGGATTAAAGGTTTGCGGCCACCGTTGCTTGCTCGGCCTCCAGTTATGTCACGAAGACTTGCGGATGATCATGGTTCAACTTGGGATTTGATTCGAGGTTTTGCTCCGGAGATTAGTGAGGCTGCAGTTGTCGTGAAAGATAAAGAAGTGAATGGGAGTATGGTATTGAGGAATGTTGTTGGGGAATCTAGTTTGGATGTATCTGATGACGACGAGGAGGATAATGCTTGCTCTACGGCAGCTATTGAAATAGAGTATTTGGTTTCGCCTCATGGATCAGTGAGGTGTAGTATAAAGAATTGGCAGAAGGGGGATTTTCTTGGCAGTGGGTCGTTTGGAACTGTTTACGAAGGTTTCAATGAGTAAGTGACTATTTCGTAATTAATATGATATGATCATATCCTTAGTTTGTGATAGTTTTAATGCTTGATTTGATCTGTTATCGCTTTTATATAAGTTAGGAATATTGGCTCGTGATTAGTTAATTTTGCTCAATAGTTAAGTTTGAATCTTCTGAACACGATAGTCGTGAAATTGGTTTATAGCTTTTCTATTTTTTTGAGGTCGTGAGTCAGGCTTTGAATACCAAGAGAGGAATAGATAGATATTGCATTGGCTCATGTGAGAAAAAATTGACCTTGTCTCTCAAATGTACACAATAACGTCCACAACCTAATTCTCAGTGGAAGCCTAGTGCCCCATTCCTTAGAACGCGTAGTTAAGCTTTAAGTTCTGTCATGCTGTATACGCTAATCTGGGATGGATCTTTGGCCGTTTTGAATATACAAGAATAATAAACGAACTGACTTACTTAATAAATTAGAATTACTACTCTATCTGAAAGGGTTGATACAGTCCTCACAAGATGGTTGAAAACCGCCTTTTTCTATTAAGATTGGACCCAAAAATGAGGATGTTATCTGTCACTATTGAGTTGCAGAGATGCTCAGCTGTCTGTTTTTGCTGTATGTGAATAAATGCTGTCAGGAATAGATACTTTTAAGGCTATGTCCCATGTCAGCAAGCATTGAAAAATGAAAATCTGAAGTTCGTTTATGGGGTGTTTGGACACAGTGTTATAAAATTGGTTACAATTGTTGCTACTTGGAGTCATAATTATCAGTTTGTAGTGTTTAAAAGCGATTCTAGTTGTAATGGAACAATACGTGTAGCCTTTAGGGAATAGTTTGGGGAATACGCGTGTTCAACAGCATGTATGCATGTGGCGTTGCGGGTAGTGTCACAATTCAACTGAAGAACTCATGCCTTCATTAGAGGAACAGAAAGTATGGTTGTTCATATAACGAACTCATGCTTTACTTGGTGTTTTAAACCTATGTTGCATGGAATCGCCCCTCGGGTGCCGTGTCCCGCACCCGAAACGTTTCGGAATCGGGAATCGCCCGGAATCGCCGTGGAAACGTTTCCCGAGAATAAGAAACGTTTCACATGATATGGAAGCGCCAGCTCATGTTTAAGAATCGGCTGGAAACGTTTTTAGTCCTATTATTTGCGTTTCTGGGCCAGCTGTTATTTTTTTGGCCACACTAAACTATATTTTATGGGCCATTACATACTAAATACGCTTCTATTTAGATTAAACCTAATAAATTCTAAAGTCTAACATGTTTGTTGACTTGACTTATCTTCTATCAAGATTCAAGAGTAACTAGTACTAACTAACAGTAACACTTGATGAGCCCGACCTGGAAAGCGTCTTTTTCTCTCAGAATACCAACTAGTTTAGAAGTTAATCAAGTTATTACTTATTAGTTATTACTATGTCGTTTTTTATTAACAGTTTCATGGTTGACAATCTTTTGCCTCTATTTTGATTAATGACATTTTGGTGATAACAATTTGATGTCGGATGTTTAATGTTTATTTATTTTATTATCAATATATATAAAAATATATAAAATCCACAAACGTTTCCAGCCGTACCCGCTTCTTGTATTTTGGGACATCGGCGTTTCCCCGTCCCCGTCCCCGTCCCCGTTTGCGTTTCCGTTTCCGTCCCCGTGCAACATAGTTTTAAACAAACCTGATTCTAGAGTGTGCAGAGAACTTGCACAGGACTGCAAAGTTGAAACAGAATGAACCAACCCACAAAGCCACAATAAAAGCTTTAAGATTTAGAAGATGAAAAAAGTTGCTTAGTTTTACACTCAACAATTTTTACAGCGTTGGTGCGGGTGGGTTTTAGCAACTTTCGAACGATAACATTGTTCCTTTAAACCGACACCTTCTTATGAAAGAATAAATTAGAAGCTAAATAACTTTGAAAGATCCTGATTTGTTGTGAATATAGCATGCATTTTTATTTTTAACTAATGACGAACGATGCTTGTGTCCTTATTGTGATTATAACATGCGCTTTGAGCATGGCCAATTGCTAGCAGTGGGGTCACATCATCTATCCGATTAAGCATGCATATTTTTTAACACCAACTAATACTCTATCATAATTCTCCATTTTTACCATTTAAACCCTTGTCCATTTAGTCTCGCTCTTCTTGGATCTTGCGACATCTGCTTACATGGATTTTTTTTTTTTTTTTTTAATAAAAATAAACTAAAAAAATGGTGAAATCCCTTTTAATTTGTAATAAATCTTCGAGTATAATGGTGTAGTCAATAGTGTAAAGTGGGATCACCAGTCACATCATGCAGTCCTGCTCGCAGAAAGTCACCTACTAGAGTCCTAATTTAACTTCATTAGGATCTGACATGCATTGCAGGTGGTACCAACAAAAGTCTATGTCCTTGTTATGGTCTAACATACTCTGTAATGCCATTTAAAGTGCTAGTCCTACTTTTCCTAAAATTTGACATGATACTGAGTTGCATTCCTCGTCCTTGCATTGGGGAGGAGTAATTTTTGTTCATTAGGAAGGTTTCAAAATGGGTGTGGTTCGCAGCTATCATGGATATGCTTGCCTTTTCTCTAATCATTTCATATCATCTACTTAGAGGACGTGTATGTTTATTTGCAGATATGGGTTCTTCTTTGCTGTAAAAGAGGTTTCTTTGCTTGATCAAGGAACCCAAGGAAAGCAGAGCATTTCTCAACTTGAACAGGTAAATTTGTAAAAAGTTGTCTTTTCTTCTAGTTATTCATGGGTGCATAGCCCTCACCCTCAAGTCCTGATTTGCTGCACACTGAGTTGTTTTCCTAAATCTGGTTGTTTCAGGAGATCTTTTTATTAAGTCAATTTCAACATGATAACATAGTTCGATATCTTGGGACAGATAAGGTATGCATCTTGTTTCTTACCATGGTATTTCATTCTTTTTATGGGCCAAAAGGAAGCTTTTAGTATATCATTTTGATAGAGATGCTATTTACGAAAAGCATGGTAAACTACATATAATGCTAACTATATGGGTAAACTACATATAATGATGTTTCAGGATGATGGAAAACTATATATCTTCCTTGAGCTTGTACCCAAAGGTTCATTGGCAAGTCTATATCAAAAGTATCACTTGCGAGACTCCCAAGTCTCTACATACACAAGGCAGATTTTGAGTGGTTTGTGTTATCTACATGACCGAAATGTTGTTCATAGGTACAAATTCATGATCCTTGTAAAACATTTGGTTACTCATTCTACATCCGCACCTTAACACACACACACACAAAAGCAATGCTATATTGCTTTTCGGCTTTTTAATCCTTTGGTCTTCTTTGTCTTTGCTAGATTTTCTTTTGTTTTTAGTTTGAGTTGCGATGGTTGTGATTCATATTCTTCTTTCAGGGATATCAAGTGTGCTAATATATTGGTCGACGTGAGTGGGTCTGTGAAGCTTGCAGATTTTGGGTTAGCAAAGGTAGTTGGCATATTGTTTCTCTAGCTTGTGATTTCGTTTACAGCCTATAAAAACTACTCAAACACCATTTATAATAACAGGCAACCAAGTTAAATGACATCAAATCTTGCAAGGGGACTCCTTATTGGATGGCACCAGAGGTTAGTTATATTCTCTAATTTATGGTAGTAACTGGTAGTGACAAGATAGGCTAGTTGGGCGGGTTTGTTAATGGTTCAAAATGTGTTTGGATTGATGTTGGCCACATATTAGTATGCGCAAAATGACTATGTTGGGTTAGGTTGTCCCGCATATACTCTTTAATTAATTTCATAATCTTTTTATTAATAGTTAATGTTAAATGTGATTACAAAACGATATTACTTTGATTAGAAAGATTAAGTTAATTGTATGCATTAGGCGTTGAATTTTAGTGACGTGCAACCTGTTCAACTTATTCACCATTTAGCTAACTTTCTTAGAATTGACCCATATGTGAAAAATACAATTGGAAGTGACCCAATTATATGTAAATGGATCGAAATAATCACCTCTGGTGATTGCTTTTGAACGCTTTCTGATGATTCATCATATGATTTGCTCATGCATCTTTAGGTTGTTAATAATCGGAAGAACAAAGGCTATGGACCTTCAGCTGATATATGGAGTCTTGGTTGTACTGTGCTGGAGATGCTAACAGGTCGAGTTCCATACTCCCACTTGGAAGGGGTAAGCATGACAATAACCACCATATTTTCTGTTTATTATTGTACCATCAAATTTATAAAGTCCTGTGCAAAGTTGATGTTCATACTACATTTATGTATCAAATATTATAAAAACTGCTCCTTCACCTCAGTGATCTTGCCCTTGGTACACGACTACATGTTTAACAAAAATATCATACATTTATTATGTATTACGCGTTTCTATTATATTATCTAATGAGGGCCTTTAACTTTCATAGATGCAAGCATTATTCAGAATTGGTAGAGGTGAACCTCCTTCGATTCCTAAAACATTGTCTGCAGAAGCCCGAGATTTTATACTTAAATGCCTACAAGTTAATCCAAGTGACCGGCCTGTTGCTGCCGAGCTATTGGAGCACCCATTTGTAAAGATACCAATTTCCATGAACTCAAGCCCGGTATCTCCGCTGTGGGGTGGCATACGGTCTTAGTGGCTTCTAAAAGGTCCCCCCCGACATTGTCAAAGTAAAGTAACTCGCTTTTTTTCAACATTTGGGGCTGCGTCTTTTTGGATCTACTTGTGTTTTCATGGTGTAATTGTAAGTTTTGTATTCAGAGGTGGTCAAAGGAATGAGTGTAGGTCTCTTTTTTTTTGACAGTTGAAGTGTATATACGAATGAAAAAGAAAAAAAAAATGGCGATGACATTTGAGCATGTTCTTTACTGCTTTGTTAGTTTTTGCTCAATTTTTTTTTTTTTTGGTGACAGCACTTGTAAGTATCGATTCTGGTTTGCTGTTATGCTATGATGGAGAAGTTATTTTCACTTTATGCACTTTGGAAAAGAAATGACAAACATGAAAAAGAATGTTTGAGGAATGCTAGTATCCAACATCGGGATCAAAGCATGTTCGAGGTTTTAGTGGTGGTATATAGGCCTAAAACATAGACTTTGGGGTGGAAACGAGCCGAGCCAAGCCCAAGCCTGCTAGAGCTCGAGCTCGGCTCTTTTATATATATAAAGCCCGAGCTCGGGGTCGAGCTCGTTTTGAGCCTCATATTTTGAGCTCGAGCTCGGCTCGTGAAATTTTTCAAAAGCTCGAGCTCGGCTCGGGCTCGACTAACTTATATAATGTTGACGTATGTGTCCGGACGTCATACTTCGTCCGGACCAAGCCTACATGTCCGGACGTCACATTTTGTCCGGACTATACACCCACTTCCGGACACACCCACCAAAAGGACCGCCGCCGTTTACCCACTGACCAATCCCATCAACCGCCGCCAAGCCGTCATACCAGATTTCCCGGGATTGTGTTACCTATGTGATCTGACACCTACCTACTAGGCTAGGCGTAGGTTGACTTGCTTAGTTCCAAGGCAAACAGGTAACAGGTGTGGGTAGTATAAATACCTACACCTCATTTATGATTCACAACTAATTTTCACCCATAGCATTTACTCTCATTTACTATTCACCTTTTATACCATCACATACTTACTCTCACGCCGGAGGTTGGTCTTGGGATAAAACCCAGGGCGAGCTTAACGTGCGTGTTTCTTGTGTGTAGGAGCTTGTATCATCTGGAGGAAACATTCCGAAAGATATTACACAGAAGTTTGACCCACCTGCAAGGTTTTACTTCAACAAATTGGCGCCATCCGTGAGACCCGCTATTCAATCTACCAAAGCATTAGAATGGCTGGTCCTTTTTTTCGAACCCCACATCCCGAAGACGGAGAAGACGAGCCCAACAATAACCAGCATGATAGTGACCGCTCAGCCGAGGACTCTCCCAGTCTCCAAGATTTGATCCTTGGCCAGGTGGCGTCACTGACGGAACTGATCAAGAAACATAACGCGTAAAGCGGAAACACTCTCAGGCCAATACGGCTCGATTTTGATAACGAATGAAATACGAGTCGGGGAAAGGAAAAAGTAGACGAGAGGAAGGAGGATGATCTTCACAAACCTTTTAAGGAGGTATCGAGGTCACCGTTTACTCGCCGGATTGTGGAGTTCTCTGGTCCGAACCACACAATGCCGTTGAACATGAAATTCTATGACGGGTCAACGGATCCAAATGATCACCTCACCAGATTTACAGGAGCAGCCAACCAGGGGGAATGGCCGATGCCAGTTTGGTGTCGCATGTTTCAACAAACTTTGGACGGAGCGGCAGGGGGATGGTTCGAACGGTTGGAACCAGGAAGTATTGATAGTTGGAACGAGCTGAGGGAGCAATTCTCAACAAGGTTTGCTCTCCAGAAGAAATGTACGAAAGACCCGACGGAAATTAGGAAAATCGTCCGGCGAGCTCATGAATCCCTTCTGGATTTCAAAGAAAGATGGATGGACGAAGCTAGCTACATCAGTGGAGTGCCAGAAATCATCAGGATCTCCGCCTTCATGAGTGCACACAAATGTCCGGCCCTGGCAAAGAAGTTTTCTGATAGGGTGCCACGCACAGTTACGGAAATGTTTACCAGAGTGGACGATTTCATAAGGTCGGAGGAAGCGTATCGTAGTACGGAGTTGCCGAAAGGCGAAGGTTTTGATTCAAACAGAAAGAGAAGTCAGGGTTTCAGAAATGATAAATCGCGAGGGGAGCGCCGAAATGATCACCGCCAAAAGGATGTATACCACCCTTACGTTACTCCCAGGAATAACTACAACCGCAACGACCACCCCCATTCGGATTACCGCCAAAACGACACTCCTAGACAGGGTAATCACCGCTCCGGTCTAGGATCGTTGATAAAACCCCCCCAGGGAAATCCTGGCTACGGAGCACCACCTGAACCTGCCCGCTCCTCCCCCGACTAGTGGTAGACCGAGAAAGGAAAATATGGATAAGTTCTGTGATTACCACAGGGAGAAAGGGCACCTCACTAACGACTGCTTCCAGTTAAAGAAGTAACTCGAGATTGCATTGGAGTCCGGAAAACTAGACCATCTTTTGAAAGATTTCAGGCAGCGGGACGCTGGGAGAGGTAGAGACCAACCAAGAAGAAACGATACAGGGAAAGCCAAAGTAATCAACATGATAAGGGGTTTGCCGAAGAGTAGGAAGAGAAGGTACAGGGGTTACGATGAGGGTTGGATGAACGTCCCAATAGTTTTTCCCCCCATCGTGACGGGGGATTTGTCGGACGAACCTCTCATCATTGAAGGCAATATTGAGGGATACCTAGTCCGACGAGTATATGTTGATGAAGGGTCATCCGTAAACGTTATGTATGAACACTGCTTCAATAACCTCAGTTCGACTATACAAGCCAAACTCAAAGAAACAAGCACTTTTCTTGTAGGTTTCTCTGGGGAAACGAGTAGACCGCTAGGGAAGATTGAATTAGAGGTATGTTTCGGCGACCACGGCATGTTCCGAAGGACGACCATGAAATTCTGTGTGGTGCAGTCTCCGTCGCCCTACAACGTGATATTGGGCAGAACCGGGCTGAAGGAACTAAGAGCCATCCCTTCGACAATACATTCTACGATTAAGTTTCCCACACCAAAATGAGTGGCAACTTTGACGACACGCCCGACCATGGTACTAGAATGCCGGAGACTAGACGAAGAACAGGAGGTAGATGTACCACAAGAAGCGAAAATTGTCAATCTGGAAGTAGATAGGACGGAGGAAATTTTGGTGAACCCTGCGTATCCTGAACAACCGGTCACAATAGGAACAGGATTCTCGAGGGAATGCCGGAGACACCTGATCGAACTGTTGAGGAAGAATAAGGACGTGTTCGCGTAGCAACCTTCGGATATGACCGGGGTTCCACGGCGCCTGATCAGGCATCATCTGAATGTTAACATTTCTGACACACCGGTAGCTCAAAAGAAACGTAACTTATCCGCAGAGAAAAATCAGGCAGTGCTGAAAGAAGTGGATGAATGGTTGAAAGCCGGAATAGTTAGGCATGTTCGTTACCCCACTTTGATCTCCAACCCAGTGCTGGTAAAGAAGTGTGATGGAAGTTGGCGCATATGCATCGAATTCAAGAATTTAAACTCCTCCTGCCCGAAGGACTATTATCTGCTACCGGAAATTGACTGGAAGATTGAGTCAGTGGTAGGATTCAGATACAAATGTTTTTTGGATGCGTATAAGGGTTACCATCAAGTCCATATGGCGGAAGAGGATGAAGAGAAGACGACATTTTACACAGAGCAGGGAACTTATTGCTACACAAAAATGCCGTTCGGTATGAAGAACGTCGGAGCAACTTACCAGCGGCTCGTTGATTCGGCCTTCCAGAGTCAGATCAGAAGAAATTTGGAAGCTTACGCGGACGATATGGTAATCAAAAGTAAAGGAGAAAAGTAGATGTTGGCAGACATTGTCGAAACCTTCTATAACCTACGAAAGATTAACATGAAATTAAACCTGAAGAAATTCTCTTTCGACGTTGAAGAGGGGAAATTCTTGGGTTACATGGTGACCTCCGAAGGCATAAGGGCAAATCCGAACAAGACAAAGGTAATTGCACAAATGAAATCACCAGCAACTCTGAAGGAGATGCAAAGTATGAGCGGCAAGTTGGCGGCCCTCAATAGGTTGTTGGCAAGGTCCGCGGAAAGATCCCTTCCATTCCCCGAGACGTTGAAAAATATTACCAAGGAGAATAAGGCGGAATACAAGTGGACTAAGAAAGCTGAAGAGGCATTCCAATCCCTCAAGAAGCTAATACTAGATCTCCCGTCCTTGTCTACACCCAAGGCAAAAGAAGTTTTGTATGTTTATCTCGCAGCGGCGAAGGACGCTATCAGCGCGGTTTTGTTAACCGAAAGGGAAGGAAAACAATTGCCTGTTCACTATGTAAGCCGGACACTGCAAGAGGCCGAGAGAAATTATGCTCCGGTCGAAAAGCTAGCGTTATCTCTACTGCACATGTCCCGAAGGTTAAGAAGGTATTTCGAAGCTCATCCAATCCAAGTCATCACGGATCAACCGATAAAGCAAATTTTGAATAAGCCAGAAGCGTCCGGAAGGTTGGCCAAGTTTGCCGTGGAGTTGGGGGCTTATAATATAACTTATGTTCCGAGAAATGCAGTAAAGGGACAAGTTCTGGCGGATTTCATATCTGAAATCCTTGCCGGAGCGGAAGGATCGCATCTGAGAAAACCGAAGAAAAAAATCCATGACATCTCCGATCCGGAAGACTGGATATTGTACACAGATGGGACATCTAACAAGACAGGGTCTGGAGTGGGTCTTGTGTTGATCGGACCCTATCAAACCGAACACACATATGCTCTCCGCCTGAATTTCAAAAGCACCAACAACGAGGCACTCTTGGCCGGCCTGCGGCTCACTAGGAAAATGAATGTAGAAGCTCTGGAGGCAAGGGTAGACTCTAAACTGGTCGCGAGTCAGATAAACGGAGACTTCATGGCAACTAAGAAGAGTATGATACAATACCTGGCAAAGGCAAAGGAATACATTGGCAGCTTTAAAAAATTCAAAATTCACAACATACCGAGGACGCAAAATAAAAGGCGGATGTACTAAGTAAGTTAGTCTCAGTAGCTTTCAATCATCTAACCAAAGAGATTCTTGTCGAAGTGTTGGAAAAGCCTTCGACCGAAGAAAAGCAGATAGGAGCAATTGTAGACGAAGAGGAAGATAACTGGATGACACCTATCATCCGGTGTCTGGAAGAGGGTATATGGCCGGAAGATCAAAACGAGGCAAGGGCATTGCGGATGAAACTCCCCCAGTATGTGATGGAGGACGGTGTTTTATTCAAGAAGTCACACTTAAGTCTTATGTTAAGGTGCGTTGGTCCGCCGCAAGCAAATTATATCGTCCGGGAAGTCCACGAAGGGGCGTGCGGAATGCACTCAGGACCAAGGTCGGTGGTGGCTAAATTGATGCGACAAGGTTATTATTGGCCGACCATGCACAGAGACGCTAGGAAGGAAATTGACAAATGTGACTCCTGTCAGATTCATGCCCCGGTTCCGAAGCTACCAAAAACTATAATGACATCCATCATGGCACCGTGGCCCTTTTACTAGTGGGGAATGGACGTGTTGGGTCCTCTGCCGAAGGCTCCAGGGAAAGTAAAGTTCGTTATTGTGGCCGTTGATTACTTTATAAAATGGATAGAGGTGAAACCCCTCACCAAAACCACGGGCAAAGATGTGAAGAAATTCGTATGGGAAAACATCGTTTGTAGGTTCGGACTGCCGGGTATAATAGTCACGGACAACGGAATGAATTTCGTCAACGATTCGTTCAAGAGTTGGTGCGAGAAGTTAAAAATCAAGCAGATAAACACAGCAGTAGCACATGCTCAAGCCAACGGCCTGGTCGAAAGGGCCAACAAGAGCTTGATGCATGGTATAAAAACCAGGCTGGGAAGGGAAAGAGCTGGATGGGTGGACGAATTGCCGAACGTTCTATGGGCCTTCCGGACATCGTTGAAAACAAGTAATGGAGAGACCCCTTTTAGTCTAACGTACGAAAGCGAAGCTGTCATCCAGGCCGAGATTGGAATGCCCACCCATCGTACCATGCTTTACAATCCGGAAGATAACGAAGAGCAGCAACGATCAAACCTGGATTTGCTACAGGAAAGACGAGAGATGGCGGCTATTCGGGAAGCCAAATATAAAGCTAAAGTTGAACAATATTACAACCAAAGGGTACGTCCGGTAGCGTTTAAAGTGGGGGAATTTGTGTACAAGAGGAACGAAGCCAGCAGGGTGGAGAACCAAGGGAAGTTGGGACTTAACTGGGAGGGTCCATACCGAATAGTTGAGGCCTACCATAACGGTTCGTACAAGCTTCAGACAATGGATGACCGAGAAGTACCCCGGACTTGGCACGCAATGAACCTACGAAATTGTTTTATGTAAAAATTGTAAACTGAAGTTCACTATTATTTATGGCAACCTTTAGTTCCCCAACGACAAGGGGAACAATTTTCCAATCTAAGCGTGTTATATATTTATGATTGTGTTACGACGAAATTAAAACGGATGGTGGAAAACACTCCGGCTCTAAGGAGCGGATCGTGGAAAACACTCCGTCGTCAAATTAAAACGGATGGTGGAAAACACTACGGCTCTAAGGAGCGGATCGTGGAAAACACTCCGTCGTCAAAATTAAAACGGATAGTGGAAAACACTCCGGCTCTAAGGAGCGGATCGTGGAAAACACTCCGTCGTCAAATTAAAACGGATAGTGGAAAACACTCCGGCTCTAAGGAGCGAATCGTGGAAAATACTCCGTCGTCAAATTAAAACGGACAGTGGAAAACACTCCGGCTCTAAAGAGCGGATCGTGAAAAATGCTCCGTCAACAAAACGGATAGTGCAAAACACTCCGGCTCTAAAGAGCGGATCTTGAAAAATGCTCCGTCGACAAATTAAACGGATCGTGAAAAACACTCCGTCGGCAAACTAAAATGGATAGTGCAAAACACTCCGGCTCCAAAGAGCGGATGGTGAAAGACACTCCGTCGTCAAATGTGTAAGCAAATTGAACAATACTTGTACAAGGAAATGTAAACAACAACAAATTACTATTATATTGCATTCATCCAATAATACAAAAACATGACATAACTGGTCACGAGCGGATTGGCATACAAAATATTCAATTACAATATTATTCTATTACATTCATCCGAAAGGAAAAACAAGAGAGTCAAGGGGCTTTTTCGGTGGTATCCTTCACACCGGATGAGGTCCCAGCCTGCTGAACAGGAGATACTTCTTTAGAAATCACAGTCTTCATCTTGGGAGCGGGTATATCAAGGAAGAGGTTCATCAGATCACCAAGGGGAAGACGGTAAGATTCCGAAAGCTTCTTGATATACGGATATTCGACCTCAAACAGCTTTCGAAACTCTGCCTTCCATATAGTCGGAGCTTCCACATTGATTTTTTTTATCTTTTGGACAAGTCTTTGAATATCATCTTCTTTACATTCTGCCTTAACGCCATCCAGAAATCCTGCAGTGTACGACAAACTATAAACCCTCCCCATGCTCTTCTTGTACTTAGCATTGTTAAACAACCTACGGTAAGCGGCCGAAATCAAATCCTTTACTGTATTATGACGAACCACTTCCGACTGAGCGATCTCTGTTACCAACTGTCTTTTCTCCCCCTCTAACCTCTCAGCGGCCTTGGTTTTTTCTCCCAGTTCCTGCTCCAGCTTCCTAATCCTTTCAGCCTGTAAAGCGGACACCCCCTCCACTCATTCCTGTTTTTCACCATTTCTTCTAACTGATCGGCCAAACCTTGCTCCCGGACCGCAGAAGCAACACGCTCATTGTCTAGCTCCTTCTCCATAGCCCTAAACTCCTCCAACAATCGTTCAAATTTCCCAACTTGCGCGTTGCGCTCCTGTTCGGCAGCTTTGCAAGCATGATCTAACTCCCTCTACTCAGTAATGAGCTGGGTAAACCTGCGCAGCAGCTCAGCCTACATGACAACCCCAGATCCAGCATTCACATAGGCCGAGCGGACCAACTGGCTGTTGGTTAACTCTTTGAGTGCTGCTCGCTCGGCAAGAATCGCGAGATGTGACAACATCTCACGACAGGCTCGGAAGGAGTCTAACCGAAGGTCATCGGTGAAAGACCAGCCTGGAACAAAACATTCCCTCCCGGACAAATTTTGATCTGCAATAAAATTAACCAAGTCAGAACAAGACATACGATAATGACGAATGTTCCAAAGAGAAGTATATACCGTGCCCAGCCGAATGATGTTCTTCTGAAGGTTCTCTGGAGCTGTGCGGGTGATGCTGGAAATGTGTAGAATGAGCCGAGTGGTCTGCAAAAAAGAGAGATAAGGAAAGAAATAAAAATGAGAAAGCAAGCAAAATGGAGGATATTTATTACCATCAGAAGGAGGCTGTTGGTTATATGCCTGAGTTTCCTCAACAGGTTGCTTCTCCGGATTCTGCTGAATGACATTCTCAGTCTCTGCCGTTTCTTCCGGATGAACTTTTCCTCCCTCACCCTCCAGTTGGGGTCCTTCACCACCCGCCGGTCCCTCTCCAACGTTAAAAATGCCTTGCGGCTCAGCCTGGTTGAGGGGAGTAGCATCAACAATGTGATCAGAGGATACATTTTCCTCGTTGACTTTACTCTTCCTTTTCTTTCTCTTTGGACGACGGTTGGACCCTCAGCGTTCTTCTTCTTGCTAACAGGTCCACTCTCTTGCCTCTTTCTTTCCTTCTCCTCCCTCGCAGCAACTACCTCCGGATTAGGCCTCTCCACAACTTTTTGAAGTGGAGTCTTCTCAGGGATTGGGCTTCCCAGGACCAACGGCTCAGTAGTTCGTGTCGGTCTTTCATGCCCCTCCGGAAGAGGATCTCCCTGGCTCACCTCGGTTCCTTCCCAGTCCGGAAGCTCCAAATATTCTGACATGGTAAGAACTGCAAAAAAGAAAAAGGTAAGATCAAGACGAGAAGTAACAGACACTGCATAATATTAAGTAAAGAAAATATTATATTATATTACCATGCCCCTCGACATCTTTTAGAACGGCCTCGTATCCCGGATTCCTGAAGACATGAGAGAGACCCGTCATCCATAGAAGGGTGGTTGAGGGTCTCCTAAGAAGAATCACTTTCCTAGCGACCTTCTCAATGTCTCTGTCGGAGTGCGTCTCTGGAAACTCGTTGGTGACTTTAGAATCTTTATGCCTCCAGGGCATGGCATCCGGAATTGCCCTCCGGTCTATAAAAAAGAAATGGTCCTTCCAATGTTTCAGCCCGGAAAGAACCTCCTCAAAACATTTCTTGGCTCTCCTTCCCGTTCGGTTTTCAAACGAAAACCAATGGCCTTGCTTACACAATCTATAAAAAAACTCTGAACAAGAGAACGGTTGGCCGGACATCCAAGCTATAGCAACGAATCTCAAACATCGTCACCATGTTCAGACCTATCGGAACGAGCTGGGAGATGTGTACCCGGAAGTATTGTATTACCACCAGCAAAAATGTGGAGAAAGGTATCCTAACACCCCCTGTCCTCAACTGGTGAACATAAATGCCTATCTTATCGTCCGACAACTCATTCATTGTCATATCATCCGGGGGAAGGGTGGATCGTAGATCCGAAGGGATACTAAACTCTAAAACCACATCATCTAATTCTCTTTGCGTCATTTTAGACGTATGTACATGCATATCAAACTTAGGTTTTGATCCATTACTACATAACCATATTCTAAAACATACAATTTGACTCATGACTGAATACAATCTGTTTTAACATCTAAAATACAGTTACAAAGTTTGTTGAGGCGTAAACAAGCTGATAACAAAAAAGTAGGGATGAGATGCTCGTCACCTATGAGCACGAGCATTATCATTCCCTTATTTCACCATACTCTATCTAGAAGCCCCATACTCCATATAAAACTACCTACAATATAAAATAGAAAAATTATATTACCTCCGTCCCATAAAAACTGTCCGCTTTAACTTTTTTAATTATTTCTTTTTCAACTTTGATCTTAAATATTTATGTTTGCGTTATATAACAATTAATGAAAAATGTATGAATGAATTAGGATTTGAATGTATTTTCATTGGTATAATTTTCATCAAGTATTATATAACGCAAACAAAAATATTTAAGATCAAAGTTGAAAAAAAAAAAATTTAAAAAGTCAAAGTGGACAGTTTTTATGGGACAGATGGAGTACAATATATGCAATTAAGTTTATAATTTTACAATTTATTTATCCTAAAATAAGAAATTTTAGCTTTAAATATCTTTTATATAATAAAACAAAACCCCTAGTGGGGACTTTTACATTTCAAAAAAATCAAATCATACCTTATTAAGTAATAATCAAATTATTATTATTATTATTTTCTTAAATATTAAATAAGAAAAGCCTAAATACTTCTAAATTTATCCATATTCTACAAAAAAAAGAATGTGATTTGTAATCATTCAATAAAAACTTACAAAAATATATGTGTCAAAATATAAAAAATTAAAACTTGAAAACGGTGGAGCAAGTTTTTCAAAGATTTGGGCTGAAACTTAAAATTCAGTATCATTCCCACTAAATATTTGAAGTCCCAACATTCTCAAATTCCTCCTCCATCAATCAAACTCGATCTCTTATCATTCATTCACGCACAATCATTGACGCAAGAACATCTCCTCCAAATCTAATTAATATTAAAACCCACTACATTCGTAAATAACCCTAATTCAATACCTCAATCAAAGTACAATGGTTTTGAATGTCCTGTTATAATAATTAAAACCCGAAATTAAAAATAATAATTTATTTAAATGATTAGAAAAAAACCCCGCGCGTGCGCGGGCATTATATCTAGTATGTATACATACGTGAATATTATCTAAGCCCAATATATGTGTCTTCCTTCATTAGTACCCGTGAAAACTAAACATAAAACGCATTTTTTGTATACTCTTTTGGTGCTTGGTTTTCTAAAAAAATATCACATAGTTTGGTGGTTAAGTTTACTTTCTCTTCAAACAAACACGAAGCACTTTTTCTAATAAAGTCATGTGTCACTTGTGTTTCCACCTTAAATTAAACATAGACTTAGAATTTTTTGGCCGCACAAACATAGACTTAGATGGCCACGTTAATATTATGTTTGGATGCCAACACCCCTACTAAAATGAGGTATAAGTGTGAACCGTATGTTGCTCTTGAACAAATAGCAATATGCACTTTACTTCGTCACTAAGATAACATAATTAAAGCACACGGTGTAGTAACGTTTCATGGGCATTATGCACACGTGTCCCACGTTATTGTGGCGTTACCACACCGTCGAAGGGCGTTAATGTGTTGCGTTAATGGGGACGTTGCCATGGTAACGCAACGTTGAAGCTTGTCTTGAATAAAAAAAATTACAAAAACGCCTCTAAACGGTAACATGCAATTTGAATTAAAAAAAAAAAAAACCTTGGATTAAATGACTAGTTAGGTTAAAAATAAATAAATTACACAAACGCCCCTTAACGACTAGTTTCAATTTGAATTCAAAAGCTTTTATAAATACCAACGTTTACATATTAGTTTACAAATTTTCCATACATTTAACCCAAAAACTATTAATCAAAAAATTTACACAAACGCCCTTTATGGCTTGTCGTCTCCCACATTCCGTCGAAGAAATGCAATCTTATATTAAAAACAATGCGATAAAGACAATGCGGCTAGACAAAAGGCTATTGTTGAAGTTATCAAGCTGTTTGAGATCGCAAAGGCAAAGAAAGAACGTTTGAGACAACGATACGCGAAATTCAAAAATATTTCGCTGGAAAGACAAGCTGTGATTGATAAATTTTTTAGCGATGACGCCATGAAAGATGCCGCCATTAGTGAAACGTTGTGGACGCGTGTTTCACAGATACAAGACAACATCAGCAAATCCGTTGGAGTTATGAAGAAAACAAGATTGTTGGTTCGGTATCACAACACCTGAATCAGCTTGGGCTAGATGCATCAACTTCAGCTGATGCACATGGATTTATTGAGCAACAACATTATCAATTTACGGGTTATGAAGACGAGGCAGTTGATGAGCATGGCTTAACTGATAGACAACATTATGAAATTATGTGTGGTGAACAGGCTTTAAGAGAAGTTGAAGCAAAACAAGCAAGGATTTAACAAGAGTGGGAGGAGAAACTCAAAAAGGAAGAAGCAGAAACGGCTGCGTACAGGTTGGAATTTGGCTATGTGGAGTCTCCTGAGTATGATTCTGCATGCGGGGAGCATTCAGATTAAGATATGTTTATGTATTTCGTATCGTAGTGTATTTTAGTTCGTATGTTTTTTTCGTATCGTATTTCGTATTGTATCGTATGGTATGTATTTCGAAATGTATTTTATGGAACATTTATTTAATGTTTATGTAATATTTTTATAGTTATTAATAAAGTGATAGGTTGTTTATCAAATAAAATATTAGTTTAGGGGTTGAATTTGTAAATTTTATTTTTTAAAGAAAAGTGAGGCCCAAAATGTGGTGTTATGGTGGTGTTATGATAAGGGGTTTTTTTTATGTTAAGTTTGAAATGTTAAAGCTAATGAGACACTGACGTGACGCGACGTTATGAGTTAACCGAAGGGCATCACACGTTGTGCTGTTAGTATTGGTCGATCTCTTGTACTACAAAATGTTACTCCTATAAATGTAAATTAGGCTTCTTAAGGTAAATATGTATGTAAAAATAAGTAATGTCATTTATTGCAAAATATGATATATCTCATAAATACTGTTAACATATCTATTATTAAACTTTAAATTTGCGGGTGTTACATATGGCTCATTAGTTCGACGAATCTTCATGAGAGAAACTCGAGCTCGGCTTGAGAGAGTTTAAATTAATTTTGAACTCCGCTTGAAAAACTTGAATTAGTTGTAGTGATGTGTTTTTAAATCAATTAAAATTAAAATATGTGATAAGATTTATATTCGAGTCGAGCTGGGATCGAAAGCTTGATACGTTCATAAATTTAGATATAAAACCTTAAAATATACGTAGTATGTATAAAAAAGCATATATATTACTTAAAATCTTGAACAGTTCGATAATAATTTGAGTCAAGTCTATATAAACTCGAGCTCGGCTCGTTAGACATTTCGAGCTCATTTTATGGGCTCGAGCTCGAGGCTCGATAAAGCTCAACTCGGCCGAGCTCGAGTTACTCAGCAAAAACTCGACTCACTCACCATAAGCTTGACTCATTTACACTCTTAACTTCAACTATACATGCGGATTAGCTATTATGTTTGTCGAATTCAGGATCTTCAAATATATGTTATGTTTTGGTGTACATACAAGCGTACGTACACTCTTGTTCATGCATATGTATACACAAGTACGTATATTTGACCGTACAAAGAACATGTTCCTGTTAATATTATACATCTATACTACCTATAAAGGAAAAATGGTTAAAGTGGAAAAGTGAAAAGTCAAGGAATGTGAAATGTTGAAAAATTTTATTAAAGGAAATTATGAAATGTAATTAATACTCTTATTAAAACACCTCATTACTTAAAAGTACAATGATTTATACACAATGTACAACCAATTAAAACAATTAATACAAATCACAAACCGGGTTGACCCGGGACGCTTCAAACCCGACGGGTTGAACCGGTTTAATTTGACCCGTTTTCGACCCAACCTAGCAAGCTGACACGGTTTAAATCGACCAAATTTTCGACCGGAACGGTTCAACCGGTTGAACCACCCGGGTCGAACCGGGTTTCAAAACATTATGTTTAATTACCAAATCTTCAAACTTTTATTATTTTTCATTTATAACCAATTAAAACAATTAATACAAATCACAAACCGGGTTGACCCGAGACGCTTCAAACCCGACGGGTTGAACCGGTTTAATTTGACCCATTTTCGACCCAACCTAGCAAGTTGACCCGGTTTAAATCGACCAAATTTTCAACCGGAACGGTTCAACCGGTTGAACCACCCGGGTCGAACCGGGTTTCATAACATTATGTTTAATTCCCAAATCTTCAAACTTTTATTATTTTTCATTTATAACCTATAAACTTTTTTTATCAATAAACTATGTGTCGCTATAAAATCCCAAACCGGGTTGACCCGGGACGCTTCAAACCCGACGGGTTGAACCGGTTTAATTTGACCCGTTTTCGACCCAACCTAGCAAGCTGACCCGGTTTAAATCGACCAAATTTTCGACCGGAACGGTTCAACCGGTTGAACCACCCGGGTCGAACCGGGTTTCAAAACATTATGTTTAATTACCAAATCTTCAAACTTTTATTATTTTTCATTTATAACCAATTAAAACAATTAATACAAATCACAAACCGGGTTGACCCGGGACGCTTCAAACCCGACGGGTTGAACCGGTTTAATTTGACCCATTTTCGACCCAACCTAGCAAGTTGACCCGGTTTAAATCGACCAAATTTTCAACCGGAACGGTTCAACCGGTTGAACCACCCGGGTCGAACCGGGTTTCATAACATTATGTTTAATTCCCAAATCTTCAAACTTTTATTTTTTTTCATTTATAACCTATAAACTTTTTTTATCAATAAACTATGTGTCGCTATAAAATCCCGTTGCTATGCACGGGTACTCGTCTAGTTATATTATATTCCTTCAACATATATGTCATTTTTCCAATTGTCAATGGATCTTTCTTGAATACACTACACATATATTGCTTGTACTAGTAAAACCCCCGTATTTATGGCACCACGTGACAAAGATCGATTGGCAAAATTTCGATAAGGCAATGAAAGTAACAAAACCTTATATAAAAGATAAGATGATGACCTTTTTTTTTTTAAAAACAAAATCCAAGTTCCATCAATCACTTATTGACAGACCCCATAACATGGGACCTTTCATTTATATTCCCTTTTAAAGCATCCCAAACAACTTATTTCAACAAACAAACAAAAAATGGACGACATGTTGGAGTATCGCCGCACCGGTGCCGAAAAGCGTCATGTAATCTTCGGAAAATACGAGATGGGAAGGTTGTTGGGTCAAGGAACGTTTGCGAAAGTGTACTATGCGAGGGACTTTGTTACTGGAGAGAGTGTCGCGGTTAAAGTTATTAAGACAGATATGGTAAAACGTTACCTCATCTTATGTGAGTCAGTAACTATATATTTCTCAGTTTTGCCGTTAGTATTTTGGTATCTTTTTTAACGGAAAATATATTAATACAAGCTAGCAATAAGCTATTTTTTAACGGAAAATATATTAATACAAGCTAGCAATAAGCTATTTTTTAACGGCAAATATATTAATACAAGCTAGCAAGAAGCTAGAACCAACATATTACATAGTATTTGCACAATCTTGTTTAGGATTAATCCAACCAATCCAACTAGGAAATGAATTGGGAAACTTTTACACTTTTTGAATTACTAGCTATTATATATATAGAAGAGTTGAGAGTTTTATATGTGCTCCGTATTTCTTTTTAAGTATCTATAACTTTTTCATAACATACTTTTTGACCATATATATATTAGTACACTACTGCAATATTCTTTTGTATGTAATATGTAGATATGGCTATGCAGGTACGAAAAGAAGGTTTGATGGAACAAATCATCCGTGAAATCGCTGTCATGCGGCTCGTTCGTCACCCGAATGTTGTTCAAATAAAGGAAGTAATGGCTACTAAAACAAAAATCTTTTTGGTGATTGAGTACGTTAAAGGGGGTGAATTATTTGCAAAGATCGTGAAAGGACGACTAAAAGAAGATGTAGCAAGAAAGTACTTACAACAATTAATCAGTGCAGTTGATTATTGTCATAGTCGTGGTGTCTCACACCGCGACTTAAAGCCAGAAAATCTCTTACTTGATGAAAATGAAGATCTTAAAGTTTCTGATTTTGGACTTTCTGCATTACCCGAGCAGCTACGTAATGACGGGATGCTACATACGCAGTGTGGAACACCCGCTTATGTAGCGCCCGAAGTTCTAAGGAAAAAAGGGTACGATGGTGCTAAGGCGGATATTTGGTCTTGTGGGGTGATTTTGTATGTTCTTTTATCCGGATATCTTCCATTTAGAGAAGAAAATGTTATGCATATGTATAAAAAGATTTTCAAAGCGGAGTATGTGTTTCCGCCGTGGTTTTCACTCGATTCGCGACGATTGATTTCAAAACTACTCGTGGTTGATACGTCGCGAAGAATTACGGTTCCAGCGATCATGCGGAGTCCATGGTTCTTGAAAGGACTCAAAACGAGTGATGGAGCAAGAGAGGGACTAACAGGTACTAGTATGACGTAACATGTTAAACTTAACTTGAGACTGAGTATCTTAATCCTTTAACATGTGACATGTTTTAAAATATGACTATATATTTTTCTGTTTCTTCAGATGTGGCTTTAGGCATGGTGCCCATTTCTTAAGGGAAACTCAAGCTCTGCTCGAAAGAGTTTAAATTAAGCTTGAACTCCGCTTGAAAAACTTGAAAAACAAAATATTTAAATTTTTTGCTAGAAGACAAAACATATTAAGAATAGTTTATTCATGTTATGTTATGAGTCAGTCACTTATATAACTTCGTTCAAACAAAAAAGTCAATTATATAAGGACTCAGTTTGTCTGCAAAACTATTTTAAAAGTTGTTACCCTTTTTTTCGTAAACAACTAGCCTTAGTTAGTCAGTTTAGAATCTTTGATGAAACTGGTTCTATTATATGCATTTAACCAAAAATTTAAAATATTTTGCAGGTTTTCCGGCACCAATACTACTTAAAACTCCAATTTTGATTGACGAACTAGGAAAGGATGATAACTTAAATGGATCGGAAATGTCAATCAGAAGGTCGAAATCATCACCAAAATTCTACAATGCATTTGAGTTCATATCTGCCATGTCATCTGGTTTCGATTTATCCAACATGTTTGAGACCAAACAAAAATCAGGATCCTTATTTACGTCAAAATCTTGTGTATCAACCATCATGCATAAACTCGAGTCACAAGCTAAAAAGTTAAATTTCAATATTTCCTGTTCTAATGAAAATGAGTACAAGTTAAAGATGCAAGGGATATCTGAAGGCCGAAAAGGTAAGCTGTTGGTAAATGCCGAAGTGTTTGAGGTAGCACCCGAGGTTGCAGTGGTCGAATTTTCAAAGGCGGCTGGAGACACATTAGAGTATAAGAAATTTGAAGATGATATTAGGCCAGGATTACAAGACATTGTTTGGAGTTGGCAAGGTGAAAACAGTTCCTTTAATACCAAACAATAAAACATTTTTAGAATGTTGTTTGCAGCAGGCTACCTCATAATTAATTTTGTCATAACATTATAACCTTATGTACTGCTCTTTTCGTCCCAAACTAATAGTACATTTTTTTTATGTCTCAAAGTTTGATCGAATTTATCATATTATACATTGCTTAAAATTATTATTACAAACTTTAAAAAAATACTTTAATTAATTAGTTTAAGTTATCTGGTAAAAAGTAAGAAAGAGAAAACATTAATGATTATGTTTTCCTTAAACTGTATGTTTTTTATTGAGCGAAAATTATTTTAGAGCGGGGGGAGTAAAATACTATTAATGCTGACTTAGAGGGTAAGATGTCAGCGGGAGTTTGCGTCGAATCCGACGTGTCACCCCATTCGGCGCCGCGACACCGTTGTAGCCCGCCTAGTTGCCTGGCGCCGAGAATAAAGACAAAAAAAGAATAATGTTACCGTTTGAATGAAACGGATAGTTTTCTATTTCAAAATTTATTATTATTATTATTATTATTATTATTATTATTATTATTATTATTATTTGGTAAAGGGTTTTCCTCGTAAAGTCTTTCTCTACTAACATATACATGTCTGTTCCAGCCTTTGTAGATACATGATGAACTGCACAAGAGCTGTACAAGGTCCATTTGAAACCTTGATTACCAGTTTGAAATTTTCATATACTATCTTCTGCAACTGGTTCAAACATCCTCTTCAAATCCACCCATAGAATTCTCTCTTTATTGTCTGTTGGTGCTGCTGATCTAAACCTGTCTTTGACCAATTCTCATAGCTTCACCAAGTCATCCCTGTCAAAAGCTTTTAGCATATCATCCATGAACTGATATACCTCAGTATGATTGCCAACTCTGATGATCTTCCATCTCTTTATTCTCCCATCTTTTTGAACTTCCCAATCAATAATTGGATACTTGACTTGTAATGCTTCAACATTCATACCATCTTCAGGAACAATAATCATCATCTGTTGAAGTTGTTCTTCAGTCAATCCTTCTTCTTCTTCTTGTTCTTCAGCTGAGGGTAGATCTTCAATAACCTTTTGCTTCTTTGAAGATTCTGATTCTAAAGATATCCCTGCTCTCTTAGTAGTTCTGCTTTCTTCTTCTGTTCCAATAGGAACAAAGTGTTGCACTTTCTTGTAAGCTTTGAAATACAGACTTTCAATTTCTTCATATGTCTTTCCTTTAAGCTGACTAGCAGTCCAAGCATCTTGATTCTTCAATTAATTAGTCATAAACCTCATCTTTTCTGCTTGAATTGGAGGTCTATTTCTTCTTGCAGCAGCCTTCTTTTCACTTTGACTCTTTCTAATTACTTCCAACAGATCTTGAAGGCATTCTCTCTTTCTTGTTCACTAATAGTTGCCCTGTCTTGTTCATAAATGCTCTTAGCTAGAATCTCATCTGCCTTTTCTTTTGCCAGTCTTTCTTCTTCTTCACTTGCAAGTTTTTGTTCTACCATAAACCTTGCAATCCTTTCTTCTTCTGCCAACTTTGCTTGCTCTTCTTCATAAACCCTCTGAGCAACTTCTTGATCAAAACTAATCTGAGCTTGAACACTTTTGTTGGGAATTAAATATTCTGAAGATTAGAGTATTAGAAATTACTCTAAGTCAAGGTACTGCTCGTACATCAAAGTATTGCTAGTACATCAAGGTACTGCTAGTTCATGATCAAAGTACTGCTGCTTCATCAAAGTACTGCTGATCAGTGACTCATAGGATAAGATCGAAAAGATATTTATTGTATTTTGGTCAAACATATACGGTAGATAATATCTTACTCCATGTGCTTAGTTAACAAGTTGTATACATAGATACATGTTGTATCTTATGTACTGACACAATATGCATAAGTTAAATAAGTAAGTCGGTCAAGACTTTTAGCAAAATTGTAAAGATCTCTTGCAAACTATAAAAGAGATCTTAGACTTAGATATTATAAACAAGACACAATAGAACATACATGCACATGCATAACTGTTAGAACAAGAACAAAAACAATATCACAAGTCTAAAACATAAGATTCAAGGTTTTGTAACCCTAGTGAAAAACTCAAGATCACTCGTATTATTTGGAATAATATTGAATCGTTTAGTGAAATACTTTCTTTGTTCATTGTTAAGTAACAAACATAATTCTTCCATTTCCATAACATACATAACCTTCTAAGTGTGGTTAAGTAAATTCCGCGTGCTTAATCATATTAAGTCAATATATCTCATACACAAAGACACAAGGTTTAACCACCTTAACCGTGTATACACTAGATCCTCACAGTTGGTATCAGAGCTAGAGGTTGATATATTTGAATTAGAAGAAACAGAAATGGAAGCTCATGATGTTCAAACAAATGTTGCTGCAAAGTTGCCCATAATCAAACCCAATGAGTTTGAGTTATGGAGGATGAGAATTGAGCAATATTTCATGGTCCAAGATTATACTCTTTGGGATATAATTATATATGGTGATTCCTTTACACCAAGCTACTCAGAGGTTGTCCTAGAAGGTAAAACAAGTAGAAAAAGAAATACTGGACCAGTGTCAAATGAAGAAAAGATACTGAAGAGAAATGATCAGAAAGCAAGAAATTTATTGCTTATGACCATTCCTAGTGAGCAGATGCTATCATTTAACAAGTATCTTGATGCAAAAACTCTTTTTGAAGAGATTTGTGCATATTTTGGTGGTAATGAAACTACCAAAAAGACACAGAAGACATTACTAAAGCAACAATTTGAAAACTTTACTGCTTTTAGTAATGAGTCTCTTGATAAGCTATTCTCAAGATTACATAAGCTTGTCAGTCAGTTAGCTGTGTTGGGTGTTGAGACAGAGAAGGAAGATCTCAACATGAAGTTTTTAAGAAGTCTACCTGATGAGTTCCATACTCATGTTATTGTCTGGATGAACAAACCAGACATTGAAACCATGAAGCTCAATGATTTGTACAACAATTTTAAAATTGTTGAACAAAGTCTAAAGAAATCTGGTCATTATGGTACTAGTTCTGGAAACGTGGCACTCTTGTCAGTTCCTAGTATTAGTAAGAATGAAGAGGTAGATGAAGGTGAAAGTGCTCCTTCCACAAGTTCTCACAAGGATGTTGCTGGTCTTGGAGATTCAACATTCTATGCTTTTATTACCAGTCAATCTAATGGCTCTCCTCTCAACCATGAAGACCTTGAGCAGGTAGATGGTGATGATTTGGAAGCTATGGATATTAAATGGCAGGTTGCTTTGCTTAGCATGAGGGCTAAGAAGTATTGGCAAAGAACTGGGAAGCAGATTACCATAAATGGTAATGATACTGCTGGGTTTGATAAGAAGAAAGTGGAGTGTTTCAACTGTCATAGGTTAGGACACTTTGCTAAGGAGTGTAGAAGCCCAAGAAAGCAGGAGAATAGAAACACATGGTATAAGCAAGATAGGAAAAAGGAAGTTACTGTTGAAGAGCCAAAGGCTATGTTGGCTATTGATGGTATTGGTTATGATTGGAGCTCTATGGCTATTGAAGAGGATGCACCACCTAATGCTGCTCTTTTGGCCAATGAATTTGCTCTAATGGCTCATTCTGATTCAGAGGTAAACAATATTACATCTTGTACTGAATCATGTCCTAATCTTAAAGCTTATGAAGACCTTAATAAGAGATTTGAAGCTCATAAACAAGAGCTGCTTGATTCTTTGTTTAATTTGGCTAATCACAAAAGAGGTCTAGGTGTTTTGGAAAAACAAGTCTTACATTTTAAAAATAATGAAATTCATTTTGCTGATGACATCAATATACTAAAAAATGACATTAAGATCAGAGATGAGTGTATTGTTGAGTTGAATGAATCATTAGCTAAACATAAGAATGAAAGAGAAAATGTAAAGGTTTCTGTGGATGTTTTAGCACATTCCTCAGAAGGATTCAATAAGCTTTGGGAAGCCCAAGTTATTGATAAGGTCAATTCTGGTGTTGGATTTAAGTCTGTACCTCCACCATACAGAGGTGTTCATTCACCTCCAGGTATTGATTTAGCACACACAGGGTTACCTGAGTTTCAAGAACCAATCATGGAATATGGTTCTAAGGTCACTAAATCTCCAAAGATAGAGAAGGTAAGTAAAAGTTTAGATAAAACTTTATCTTATCAGGACAAGGTGTCCTTTGTTAAGAAAGGAGATGCTATAGTTGTTGAAGATTGCACAACTGATAGTGATAGTGAAGAAGAACAGGTTATGTCTAAACCTGTATTGGTTAAGAAAGTAGGAACAAGTCTTCCTAAGATAGTCAATCACAACACTAACAGGCCTAAGTCAATTGGTAAAGGTACTGTTAGGAAACCAGTTAGATATTGTGAACAATATAGAACTACAAACAAGCCCAGAGGTAACCAAAGGAATTGGAACAACCTCAAGTCTAACCAATTAGGTGATGACTTTGCATTTTATAATAAAGCTTGTTATACATGTGGTAGTTTTGACCATCTTGCAGCTTTCTGCAACCAAAGGGTAACTGGGTATGAATACAATAGGGTGAATTACAAAAGGCAAACTCCTCAAACTCTTTTTCACTCTAATACTCATAGATCTAAACCCAGAACAGTCTCAAACAAGTCTGGACTCAAAGGTCCTGATAGACAAAAAGGTTCTGTTAACAAAGTACTGCCAGTTAAATTTCAAAGTACTGGTAAATCTAAAAGTACTGTTAGACCTTTGATGACTGTTAACCCAATATCAACAGCTAAGGATGCAAAAACAACTTTCAAACATGCATCTAACACTGTTCTAAGGCCCATTCAAACAAAAGCAGTGGTTCACAAACAAATTTGGAAACCAAAGGGTGTGATTTCAAGGTTAGCAGACTCTGCTGAACATTTTACTCACTCTGCTGCTAAGGGTAATAGGGCAAATGCTGTTAAGGCCTCAGCATGTTGGATTCAAAAATCCAATGTTGCATCAACAGTCCTTAAAAGATTAAACTATATTGATGCAAGAGGCAGATTCAAGTCAGTAATGGCTTGGATCCCCAAAGAAAACTAACTTTCTTATTTATGTGCAGGGACATTCTATTGATCATCAAGATCAAGGATACTCAGATAGTGGATGTTCCAATCACATGACAGGCAACATGTCTTATCTTTCAGATTTTCAAGAATTCAATGGAGGATATGTTACCTTTGGAGGTGGTTTTCGTGGCAAAATTTCTGGTAAAGGTACTATTAAAACCGAAAATTTAGATTTTGAAAATGTGTACTATGTACAAGAGTTAAAGTATAATCTTTTTAGTGTTTCACAAATGTGTGACAAAAAGAATAATGTACTTTTTACTGACACTGAATGTCTTGTTCTATCTAAGGATTTTAAAATGCCTGATGAAAATCAAGTACTTCTTAGAATTCCTAGAAAGGCCAACATGTATAGTGTTGATATGAAGAACATCATTCCTAAAAAGGATTTAACTTGTCTTGTATCAAAGGCCACATTGGATGAATCAATGTTATGGCATAGAAGGCTTGGTCATATTAACTTCAAAACCATAAATAAAATTGTTAAGAATGGTTTGGTAAGAGGTTTACCTCACAAAAGATTTGAAAATGATCAAACATGCATTGCTTGTCTAAAAGGCAAACAACACAAAGCCACTTGTAAGCCCAAAATTTTTAACTCTATCAATCAGTCATTGTTTATGCTGCATATGGACTTATTTGGACCAGTTTCAGTAAGGAGTATACAACATAAAAAATATTGTCTTGTTATAACTGATGACTATAGCAGATTTACATGGGTTTTCTTTTTAGCCACTAAGGATGAGACATCAAGCATTCTTAAGGAATTCATTACACTGATAGAAAACCAAGTAAGCAAGAAAGTCAAAGTCATTAGGAGTGATAATGGGACAGAGTTTAGAAATAGAGTTATGGATGATTTCTGCAAAGAAAAAGGTATTAGGAGAGAATATAGTGTTGCTAGAACACCACAACAGAATGGAGTGGTTGAAAGAAAGAATAGAACACTAATTGAAGCTGCTAGAACAATGTTAGCTGATTCTAAGCTACCAATAATCTTTTGGGCAGAGGCAATTAACACTGCTTGCTATGTTCAAAATAGAGTTTTAGTTGTGCAGCCTCACAATAAGACATCATATGAACTCTTTAATGGTAGAACTCCTGCAATAGGATTTCTTCGACCTTTTGGATGTCATGTGACAATTCTCAATACCTTAGACCATTTAGGAAAATTTGATGGTAAAGCAGATGAAGGTTTCTTAGTTGGATATTCTCTTGTTAGCAAAGCTTTTAGAGTTTACAACTTAAGAACTGAGAAAGTTCAAGAAGAACTACATGTGGAGTTTCAGGAAAACAAATCCAATGTAGTAGGTCAAGGACCCAAATGGATATTTGATCTTGATTATCTAACAAACTCTATGAATTATTTACCTGTTGTTGCAGAAACTAATAATTTTTCAGGTTCACAAGCAACAAATGAGGTGGAGTTAGATAAAGATCAATCTGATGTCATTATGCCATTGTGGTCAAGTACCAGTGTGGATTTAGCTTTAAACAATGATGAATCTTCTTCTGATAAAGCAAAAGAGGATGTTGAGGCTCAAAGAAACGATGTTGGAACAGAGGAACAACTCAATATGTTGAATATTGAAAGTACTGCTGAGACAGAGCAAGGTACTGTGAGTACTTCTCAAGGTACTGATGGTTCATTTGAAGGAACTGTTAGTTCAGTTGAAGGTACTGCTGGTCCTTCACACTCAAAAGATGCAGAGTTCCAAGAAGATGAAGTGGATTTGACTAATCTTTCATCATCGTATCATGTTCCCTCTACACCACACACAAGAATTCACAAAGTTCATTCCCTAGATAATGTGATTGGAGATGTACAATCTGGTGTGAAGACAAGAAGACAACTAGTCTCTTCAGACCAACAAGGGATTCTTGATGCCCTTTATGCTTCAAAACAACATGAACTTTCAAACTCATGTTTATTTGTATGTTTTCTCTCTCAAAAGGAACCAAAGAATATTCTTACAGCCCTAGATGATTCAAGCTGGGTAGAGGCTATGCAAGAAGAGCTTCTTCAGTTCAAGATTCAAAAGGTTTGGGTGCTAGCTGATTTACCTACAGGTGAGAAGCTAATTGGCACTAGATGGGTTTTTAAGAACAAAAGGGATGACAGAGGAATTGTGATCAAGAATAAGGCTAGACTAGTAGCACAAGGGTACACACAAGAAGAAGGAATAGATTATGATGAAGTTTATGCTCCAGTAGCAAGGATTGAGGCAATTAGGCTGTTTCTAGCTTATGCTTCATTTTTAGGCTTCACAGTCTACCAAATGGATGTCAAAAGCGCATTTTTATATGGTGAAATTGAAAGAGAGGTGTATGTTTCACAACCTCCTGGCTTCATTGATCCATTACATCCAAACAAAGTGTACAGAGTAGTGAAAGCTCTCTATGGCCTTCATCAGGCACCAAGAGCTTGGTATGCAACACTTGCTTCCTACTTATTAGAAAATGGATTTCAAAGAGGGAAGATTGATCAGACACTTTTCATCAAACAGCACAAGAAGGATCTTCTGTTAGTGCAGGTGTATGTGGATGACATTATCTTTGGATCTACAAGGAAGGAAATGTGTTTAGAATTTGAGAAGCTTATGAAAGATAAGTTTCAGATGAGTTCTATGGGAGAACTTACATTCTTTTTGGGTTTGCAAGTTAAGCAATCATCTGAAGGCATATTTATTAGTCAAGACAAATATGTTGCAGAGATACTTAGAAAATTTCAATTTGCTGATTCAAAAATAGCAAGCACACCAATGGACTCAGAGAAGCACCTTCTGAAAGATGAAGATGGAGAAAATGTAGATGTACACAATTACAGATCTATGATAGGCTCTTTGATGTATCTTACATCATCTAGACCTGATATCATGTTTCCTGTTTGTGTCTGTGCAAGATTTCAAGTTACTCCAAAGGTTTCTCATTTAACTGCAGTCAAGAGAATTTTTAGATATCTTAAAGGTCAACCAAGGTTGGGTATATGGTATTCTAGAGAATCTCCTTTTGATTTGGTAGCATATTCGGATAGTGATTATGCTGGTGCTAGCTTAGACAGAAAGTCAACAACTGGAGGATGTCAATTCCTTGGGTGTAGACTTGTCTCATGGCAGTGTAAGAAGCAAACAAGTGTGGCAAATTCAACAACTGAAGCTGAATATATAGCTGCTGCAAGTTGCTCTAGTCAAGTTCTATGGCTTCAAAACCAACTTCTTGATTATGGGTACAATTTCTTAAACACTGTTATTTATATTGATAATAGTAGTACAATTTGTATTATTAAAAATCCGGTACAACACTCTAAAACAAAACACATTGAAATTAGGCATCACTTTATAAGAGATTGCAATGAGAAAAGATTAATTCAAGTTCTTAAAATTGCTTCAGAGCATAATTTTGCAGATCTGTTAACAAAAGCTTTTGATGTTTCAAGGTTTCAGTACTTAATAGCAAGTATTGGAATGCTTAATCTTTAAATTTTCAATATGATGTGTTTTTGTACATAAATTTTTGAAAGTACTGCTGGATTTATAAGGTACTGCTATATCAAAACTTTGAATTGTGTTATTCATACAGTTGGTTTTTATGATTAATCTAATGCAAGACAAGTACTTTGTACATTGTTCTTTTGGTTTTAGACTAACTATTTCAGGTATGAATATGTAAACACAAAGGATATTTCAAGTGAAATGGGAACAGCAGAATGCTTATCATATTGCTGACCATAGTAGATTTATGATGGACTGAGTTTAGGAATTAAACCTCCTTAAAACTTCTTTCTTGAAATCTAGTTATGATATTTCACATTGAATTGATGACTTAGTTGATCAGATAGTAACTGATACAACTCACTTTCTATCATTTTATACTTTCAAGTATAATGAGTTAGTCTAAGGACATCTGATAGAAATAACAGCTAGTAAAAGTGAATCTAACACTTGTGTTGGAGGTAACAATTGCTATGAGCTGGAAACCCTGTCAAGAAAATCTTTTGAATAGATTTATCTTTTCACAGGCAGTTAGTGATAACTGAAATACATTGGTTCTCACACAACCAGAGGTTATTTTTAAACCGAAATTTTGATTAGGTGTCTGTTACACACTTGATTTCTTCAAAATGGTTGAATGTAGTATGATTTTTCAATTCCAAAATCATAAACATACTACTAAGCTAAATGATTTCTTAAAAGGATTTTCAAGGATTCAGAAAAACCATTCATTAATGGATTATGAATCAAAATGTCCACTGATTCACCTCTCATAGGAGTTAACACACCTAGAAGTGATGAGGACAGCAACTTAAACTCTTAAGGAATTGATGGCTTCATGTACAATATTGTCTGAAAACAAGTTCAAACTGATAGATCAGGTGATATGAAGAGAAGTTCTTTAGTACACAGTGAGATCTTCCAAACAAGGGGAGGAAACAAAAGTTATTTGCTTCAGGGGAGGTTATAATCTCAGAGAAGGAAATAATTGCCCAGAAAAGGAAGAATAAAACCAATATATGGAAGGAGAAGACAAGAGCATACAAGATGATGTAGAGGTTGAAAATGATTAGAACAGATCAAATATCTAGAAGGGATGAAGCATTCCAAAGGAGAAAGTTCTATCTAGATCAAACGAAGGAAAGATTCAATTTCAGTTCATTATGTTTGTTTATCACTTGCAAAGGCATGCTGATAGATGATTTCACTTGTTGAAATCATTGCCTCTTACAATTCCTCCATCCAAGGAAATTGCACCATCTTTTGGTACAATGTTTTGAATTGCTGAAGTCAAAGAAGAACAAAGCAGATGAGTTCAGAATAGAAGAATAGTTCAGATTCATGAAGTGTTTGAAAGATCTTCACAAGTCCTCATTTAATTCAGAAAACATGTTTGAATTAATTCACATGTTTAGGGGAGGATTGTTGGGAATTAAATATTCTGAAGATTAGAGTATTAGAAATTACTCTAAGTCAAGGTACTGCTCGTACATCAAAGTATTGCTAGTACATCAAGGTACTGCTAGTTCATGATCAAAGTACTGCTGCTTCATCAAAGTACTGCTGATCAGTGACTCATAGGATAAGATCGAAAAGATATTTATTGTATTTTGGTCAAACATATACGGTAGATAATATCTTACTCCATGTGCTTAGTTAACAAGTTGTATACATAGATACATGTTGTATCTTATGTACTGACACAATATGCATAAGTTAAATAAGTAAGTCGGTCAAGACTTTTAGCAAAATTGTAAAGATCTCTTGCAAACTATAAAAGAGATCTTAGACTTAGATATTATAAACAAGACACAATAGAACATACATGCACATGCATAACTGTTAGAACAAGAACAAAAACAATATCACAAGTCTAAAACATAAGATTCAAGGTTTTGTAACCCTAGTGAAAAACTCAAGATCACTCGTATTATTTGGAATAATATTGAATCGTTTAGTGAAATACTTTCTTTGTTCATTGTTAAGTAACAAACATAATTCTTCCATTTCCATAACATACATAACCTTCTAAGTGTGGTTAAGTAAATTCCGCGTGCTTAATCATATTAAGTCAATATATCTCATACACAAAGACACAAGGTTTAACCACCTTAACCGTGTATACACTAGATCCTCACAACTTTTCTTCACCTTTTTGGGTTGCTCAGGCTCTGTCATGATGCTCTTTCCTTTGTCTTTAGCACTGGCAGTACTAACTGATGCTTCAGCAGTATTGATATCTTTAATAGGTGTAGGAGCAGTATCAACATTTTCAGCAGCCTCAAAACCTGTATTAACCCCCACCTCTGCATCAAACCTCCCCTGAGTCTCAGCATCTTCTTCAACCAATGATATATTTGGATCTTTATCTATTTCAGCAATCTTCCTCCCCTGTTTGGAAGGATCCTCCAAATCATCATCTGAGCTTTCTTCTGAATTTGAGGACTCCACAATATTTGCTCTTCTTTTAGCATTGAGTGACTTGACTTTTTGCTACAATTTCTTCACTTTGTGGATTAATTTAGTATAAGCAGTACCATACAGCTGCTTTGTCTTCTTTAATTCTTTCTCTAATCCAGTCACCCTTTCTGTCAATTTTATACAAATGTCAATCAATTCCTTGAGTGTCACACTGCCCTCATCACTTTCAAGTGTGTTAACTATTGGGAGAGGTGAATCATGGGGCATGTCCCCCATAGTTTTCAGTTGGCTGGGGAGTCCATCACCTGTACCAAGTTCATGAGAACTTGACACATTAGATGTTGCCATGGGTTGGGTCTTATCAATGGTACCACTGGCCTGCCCAACTTCTAAGCTAGAGACAGTAGTAGTAGCCCTCACCATTCTGTCTAGGACAACCTCATCTGCTACATTGATCTGAGTAGATGATCTGGGCTGAGGTACCATAGACTCCTTTCTGGTTCTCCTCCTATAGGTTTGTGTGATTTGGGGTTGTGATGAAGATGGAGCACTGATGGGTGTGTATTGAGACTCAACTGGGATTGTTGATCCTTCACCCTGAATATTTTGATTTTGAACAAGCATAGTATCAAATAGTGGTACTTCTATCCCATTATACCCCTTAGAAGCCATTCTCATGTTACTAAAAAGTTTTGGAGTGAGGCTAGGAGTTTTGTAAACAATTTTGTGGGACAGAAGTAGATTTTTGTTCTTTTTCAAAAATATTTTTATAAACCTTAGATAGATTAAAAACTTGTATTTGCTATCCATATTTTTTACTGTAAAACACGATCTTAATCTTTATCACATACTACTTATGAATAATTCGAATGGTACTCACAAGAACTAGAGAAGAGATGTGGCGATTATATTAAAACCGAATGTATTAGCTTAAAGAAAACAATACACAAACATAAAGCACACGCACACACTCCCACCTATACTAGTCTTGAGGCACACTTGGAAATGAGGTGGGAGTGGGTATTTATAGATGGAGTGGGATGCCCTAATGGCTTGTGGATGGGCTTTGGTTGGGCCTTGGTCCATGGATTGGACTTGTACATATTTCCTAGTATTACATGGACTACACAGCACTTAGACATTTTATATTTAGTCCAACTGAGAGCCCTTGACTATCTATACTAAACGACATCATTACAAAGTTGTTAAATCAGAAATGACCATCACTTTAATTCAATGCTAACAATCTCCCCCTAAGGGATGGTCATTCCAATGATGCTCCCAGTGATAAATTCTTTCGTCTTCGATGTCTTGAACTTAGTGTGTCGTTGTAGAATAGTCTTCATTCTTCGTTCCTTCATGCTATGTGATCTTCAAAGTATCGTCTTTTGGTCGTTCTTTCCTTGATCAACATCTTCATGTGTTTACAACGTCGTATCCTCCAACATACTCATACATCTTGAACTTCATACTTATGTCTTCCTCGTTTGATCCATGAACTTGTTCTTGACGTCTTGATTTAGCTTTGTGACTTTGTTGTAACACATTGTCTTTTACTTGATCTTTTGGTTTTGAACTTTTTCACTTCGAGCTTCGTTGAGGATGATCTTCATAAGTATGAGTATGTGGAGGTGAAGATATTTGATGTATCAGATGATGGTGTACGGTCATTCTCCAGGGGACATTCTTCAGTAACTGCTACGTGTTAAATGAACTTACCAATTGATCACGGTGGACTTTTCTTAGAGAATCGACCACTACGATTGTTTTACTGATGAATGTCTTGATTTCATTCACCTTGGTCGGGCAAATCAGCCGTCCTAATCCCGTGAGGGACAATTATCACCACTATGGATAAATCCAAGTAGAGACCTACATCATAAGGACTCGATTCGTGAAAGGAATCTCTTTGGTGGGATTTCCAGCACTTACAGGCTCAGACTTCGAGAGAATCAACAGCATAGTGTGAAAAACCCTCTCTAATCCTTACAAAGGTTGTTCCTGAATTGGATGCCCTCAAGAAGGCTTGCAACAGATATACCGAAGTATACCCACAATCCAGGTGAGCCGCTGAAGTATACCGAGGTATCACTCCACGACTGTAGACCGTTGGAAACAAATTGCCATCATGATATGTATGGCAAGATCTTTAGATCTCATTAAGACTTTTTTACACCATGTGTCCTTTTTGGCGAACACATGTGCATTATATTGGAAGTATTCCTAAGAGATTTTTGATGAATCTCATGGCTCTAGACTCAATTGTGCATTTTGGTTTTAGTGGTCAGAGGTATGGAGCAGAGTGCCACCTTTTCAATATCAACACATCTCGGAGTGAGAGGCCGATAGATTATGCAGTGTTCTCCGTGAGAAATGAAACAAATATCTTTTAAGAGATATCTGAGTGGCTAGGAGGGGTGGTACAGCGCGTCACTGGGTCCATGACGTCTTATCTTCAATATCAGTATCAACTTTGTGATTACCGATAGCAGATGTATTGACCCGATTTCTGCCCTAAGTTTTCATGGAGGGCTATTTCTTTTCACCCTTTCATTAAACTTTTCTTTTTCATTCTTCAACCCCTTCTTTCCCTTTCTCATTTACTCCTTTTTTTAATCATTGGACATAAACCTAACCATAATCACCTTATTACTCCATGATTATCCTAGATTTATTGATCACTTGCCATAAAACCTTTTTGTGAAAATCTCTCAAAGTGTTTATGAATAAAACACATTTTGTTAACACTTCGAGAGTTTTGCATTTTCTGAAATACTCCCCCTTCACATGTGCTCATGCATTTTTAAGATAAATTTGCACATGTTGGGTAGAGTTCGCACATTTTGAATTGATTGATTTTCAATTAATATGACCATCGCGAGACACGTTTACATCACTAGTTGGACTAGCTTGAAATTATTACCCGTCCCGGTCATATCAAAAGAACATCTCTCGAATTGGTACATTCTACTCAGACAAGTCCTTTGGGAGACACGTTTACATTACCGGATAACCAGCTTGAAATTATTACCCGTCCCAAACAAGTCTTTTCGATTACTGACTTTTAGTTTTCGTCAATTCGAGGGTTTAGATCTAAGTCTTTTTGGAGAGCTCTTTTGAGATTCAACTTACGATCTTTAAACATTTTGATCACATTTTAATCACGTCTTATCCCCATCAAAAATAGAATGTAGTGATATTTTTATATCAACTGATTAAATGAAAGCTTTTTTGAGAGATAGACGGATTGGTTTTAGCATGAATTCGAAATATTTTTTGTTTTAAATTTTATACTCCCCCTTAAATAAAGCATATTTTTAAACTTTTGAGTTTAAAATTAATTTTAAGGGTCTAGAAGGAGTTCTCTTGAGCACAGAATTTTGAGAAAGATTTTGAAAAATCTTGATCATGTGCTCAAGGGTTGTTTTATTTTGCCATTAACAATACGAGTCCTGATCTGAAATAATCAGAAGTCATCATTGTAGCCCGGGTTTCGTACTGAAGTATACGAAAGCCGTCATGTATGAAATTTTGAGAAACGACATGTTTTAGAAAAAAATTAAATGAACTCTCGCTCAAGCATCTGTACATGTCCGTATCATTGTTGAATGACATTTCTAGATACGTACAGAATATCGATTATACGAGAGACATGTCGTGAGAAGAATATTTTTGGTTTTTATATTTTATATTGTTTTTGTATTTTTGAAAATTTTCTATTTTTATATTTTGTTTTTGTTGGTTTTTCAAATTTTGTATTTTCTTTTTGTTGGTTTTTCAAATTTTGTATTTTGTTTTTCAAAACATATTTACAGCGAAGCTTTTTGAGATAAATTTCAAGAAGTTTCGAGAAGACTTTCTAACTCTTCGGGAGTTAGGCTTCGCATGCCAATTCGTCGAACTAAGTTATCAAACCTCTCTTTTGGAAGGGCTTTAGTAAATAGATCGGCGAGTTGGTATTCAGTCTTCATGAAAAATAATTCAACAATACCCTCTTCTACGTGTTCCTTGATGAAGTGATAGCGGAATCTAATATGCTTGGTCTTCGAGTGTTGTACTGGATTGCACGAGATGGCTATGGCACTTTTCGAATCATAATACAAAGGTATGCGGTCGAAAGAGAAGCCATAACTTGTGAGCTGTGTCTTCATCCATAGAACTTAGGCACAACACACAGATAGAGACACATACTCGGCTTCTGCGATTGATAGTGCAGTGCAGTCTTGTTTCCTTGATGACCAGCCTACTAGATTTTCTCCCAAAAATTGTGCTCCACCTGATGTACTCTTTGCTGTAACTTGGCAACCGGCATGGTCCGCATCTGAAAATGCTGTAAGTTTAAACTCCGAATCCTTCGGATACCAAAGTCCCATGTTAATGGTTCTTCGTAGGTACCGAAAGATCCGTTTAACCTCTTGGAGGTGCAGTTCGGTAGGCCTTGCCTGAAATCGTGCTAATAAACAAACAGCAAAATGTATATCGGGTCGACTAGCAGTTAAGTACATGAGAGAACCAATCATGCTCCGATATTTCTTTGGATCCATGGGTTTCCCATATAAATCAGCACCTATTTTTGGTGAAGTGACCATTGGAGTACCAACAGAGTCACAATTTTCCATTCTATGTTTTTTCAAAATCTCAATTGTGTATTTAGCTGGATTTATAAAAATACCACGAGGGGATTATGTATTTGTAAACCAAAGAATTTTAGTTCCCCCATCATGGACATTTCAAATTTGCTTTTCATGAGATTTTCAAAATGTTTTGAATGTTTCGGATTAGTGGACCCAAAGATAATGTCGTCCACGTAAATCTGAACAATCAAAATGTCATCTTTGAATTTTCTAGTAAACAAGGTCGGGTCAATTGTTCCTTTGGCGAAATTATTTTGCAGCAAGAAAGATGATAGTTCGTCATACCACGCCCTTGGGGCTTGTTTCAAACCATAAATGGCTTTCTTTAGCTTGAAGACGTAGTTTGGATGATCTTTGTCAACAAATCCGTCTGGCTGACTCACGTACACTTCTTCTTTCAGAGTTCCATTCAATAATGCCGTCTTGATATCCATCTGATAGACCGTGATGTTTTTGTGAGCTGCGTAGGCTAAGAAAATCCTGACTGCTTCAAGTCTTGCTACTGGCGCGAATGACTCATCGAAATCTATCCCTTCTTCCTGTCTAAATCCCTTAGCCACTAGACGAGCTTTATTGCGAGTGACAGTCATTTCTTCATCCTTCTTGTTCTTCAATAACCACTTTAGATCAATGACAAGTTTGTCAATTGGTCTTGGAACTAAATCCCAAGTGTCATGTAATTGATATGGGAGAAGTTCTTCCTGCATCGCTTCAATCCATGCATTATCTACCATCGCCTCCCGAATGTTCTTTGGCTCTTTTATACTGACTGAGCAGACATAGATGCACATATCGGGGTCGGTGGCGAGTTGTTTTCTCGTCTGAACTGGCCTTGAAGGTTCACCAATTGCTTGTTCTATTGGATGGTCTTTAGTCCACTGTAACGTAGAAGGGTACCTTGGGTTTGACGTATGCCTTGTTAGATGGTTCATGTAACCTTGAAGATGATTCAGCAGAATCCGTTGGAAATGGGTTTTCGAACACTTCTTCTTATAACACAACATCGTTTTGTTGTTGTTCTTCTTGAATTGGTGTATTGGGGTTTTGCTCATCAACTATCGATAGAACAATCTCAATTACTGGAGTTGCTGGAGTAGATGTTGATGACGTGGAGGGAGTTGGTGCGTCAGCTTCGATTGTTGTTGATGCATCTTGCGGTGGTGGTGGTGGTTGATGATTTTGAGCGGGTGTAGCGAAACGTTGTTGAGATGCATTGGTCGAAGTTCCACCATAGTATTCATCATACATAAACTCGAAGAAATTTTCCAGTTCTTGATTTATTGGTTTTTCAGTGGTAGTTGACTGAGCTCCTTGGGGTATGAGTCCTGAACTGATATGTCCAGAAGTCTGAACGTTTGGTGCGGGTCCTAATCTGGTATGATTAGAAGCCATCGGGTTAAGCGCGGGTTCTAGAGCGAGTCTCTCAGAAGCCATTTATGAAATCTCGTCAAACTTCACATTCATCGTCTCCATTATCCTTTTAGTTCTTCTGTTATACACCCTGAATGCCCTCGAGTTTTCTGAATAACCAATGAAGATTCCAATATCACCCTTAGCTTTCAGCTTCCCCAGATCTTCTCTGTCGTTCGTTGGATAGCACAAAGCGCTAAATACATGAAGGTAAGAGATATCGGGTTTTCTGTTGTTCATTAGCTCATGTGGGGTTTTATTGAATCGTGGATGGATTAGGGATCGGTTCTGAGTGAAACATGCAGTGGCAACAGCATCAGCCCATAAGAATAACGGTGCACTAGAATAAATCAGCATCGTGCGAGCAGCTTCCATAAGAGTTCTATTTCTTCTTTCAACTACCTTGTTCTGCTGTGGAGTTCTAACAACTGATGTCTGGTGAGTGATTCCAGTATCTTCAAAGTATGTTCTTAACTCCTGGTTAGTAAATTTTGTGCCATTATCTGTTCTTACAATCCTTACTGGAGCTTGAAGTAAGACTTGAATTCGCTTCAGAAAGGTGATGATGATGCCTGGTGCTTCGTCTTTTGACCTCAGAAACTTTACCCATGTATATCTTGAATAGTCATCGACAATAACAAGAATATACTTCTTCCCATTGATACTTTCAACTCTCATTGGGCCACATAAGTCCATGTGCAACAGATGTAACTTATCCACCGAATTGGGTACGATTTTAGGTTTATATGTTGCCCTTTTGCTTTTTCCTTGCTCACAGGATGGAAATAGGTGATCTTTGGTGTATTTGAACTTAGGGAGACCGTTGACGATGTTGTCTTTGGATAGCTTGGTTAAGGTGTCGAAGTTGAGATGGGATAACCTTTTATGCCACAACCAGGACTTAGTTTCGCATGCTCTTGTCATGAGACAAATTGGTGATGAAGAGGCCATTTGGTTGATGTCGATAGCATATAAGTTGGTGCCACGATTTCCGGTTAAGAGATCATCTCCAACTAAATTTCTAACGAAGCAACTATTTCTCCTAAATGCAACCTCTAAATCTGCATCGCAAAACTGACCAACTGAAAACAGATCGTGTCCCAACCCTTCGACATAGTAAACCCGAGTGATTCAGTAGTTCCCAAACTAAAGATCTCAATAACCCAGAATAGCTGCTACATGATCATTTCCAAAATGAACAATTCCCATGAACTTCCATACAAAGTTGATCAGCAGCTTTTGATTCCTGGTCATGTGCTTGGAGCAACCCGAGTCGATGATCCAAAGACATATTTTGATAACCTGCCAACAACAGATGATTTTGCATTTGGAAACCATTTATCATTTGGTTCCATGGGGTTAGAAGTAACATTTAATTCACATTCAGAGACGATTTCTACTTGTTCTTTTGGAACCTTTTTTAATTTACCATTCACAAGAATGAATTTTCTACCCGTTGGTTTCCATGCACATATCTTAAGATAGTTCCTAGGTAATATGCTACTAGTGGTTGACCTAGATGCGAAAATAAGTCTTTTAACATATCTAGTCCTAGCACTAGTTCCTGGAGGAACATATTTCTGTTTAGGCATAGCATTCATATTCACATTATTAGAAACAATATCATCACAAACATTTAACGATTTCTTGCACATTAAACAAACAGAGTCATTAAATGCACTAGAAACAGTACTTTTAACATTACATCCAGATGACAAATGTTTCTTATTAGAAAGCGATAAATTCCTAGGGTGTTTTTCTACTTCTTCCGTTTTATTCATGCATTTACACTTAGAGACAGTCGTGTAACACCCCCAAAATTTACAACGGTAGCGGAAGCATACAGAATTTTGAGGGTGCTACTTGCGGGTGCAAAAATTGGAAATCACAACACAAGGTAACAAAGAACGGAATACATACTCCGTCTTTAATTAAAATTAACATTTAGAGTTTTACAAAGATAATTCATTGTTTTGATAAAAATTAGGCCCATTGAATACAATAGTCCCACATAAAAACAAGTCTCAAATAAAATTTCCAGTCTGTCAAAAGAGCTCCATGACCCTTGCCTTGCCATATCATACCATACCAAATCAAATCACACACCTGAGAAAAACATGCTAAAAAGTCAGCAAAAAGCTGGTGAGTTCATTGGTTTTAATAAAGTAATCAAATAATTAGTTTGGACCAGCATGATCATTATAACACATATAATGTCATACAAAAGTATCTATCGCGCTAGCACTAAGTTCATGCAACCGAAGCTCGACAGTTCAGTGTGCTAATCTCTAACACATAAATAATAGTCAAGGGGCCCTTAGCGAGTGTTTAACCCAATACACTCGAAGTCCGACTTGCTATACGTTCGCCTTGACCCGTCTGGCCAACCGAACAGGGGAGTCACCCCAATAGATCTATCTAAAGCAGCCGCGCTTCCCAAAGGAAATTAACGGTTCATGAAAATGGGCATAATAGTGGGTTCTAGGGCTTAGGCTAACTACGCAATAGCTTTGAGAAAAAGTAATAATATTATGGTCCATAAAAAGATTTGCATGTTTCTCACCCCATATTGGTAAAACAAGTAAAAGTAAAAATGGGGCTATAAACTCACCTTTAATGGTCTGAACAGTGAATGCTGTGAGATTAGAGAGTGCACGGCACCAATACGCAACCTATATTAAATAACCATGTCTTAGTTTCAAGTATTAAATTCAAGTCCTTTCAGATTTTAATTTCAATGTTTTAGTGTATTTGTGTTATTGTCACTTGTGTGGCGGCAAGTGGGGTTGCTAAGGTCTCTTCTAAGGGATGGTGAGGTGTACTCTATAATTGACCTAAAGGTATGGTAATGAGGGGTTGGGAAATATCTAACGATCTAAGGTACGAATGAATTATTCTAGTTGTGTTAGATATTTACATATATATATACCTAAATATATATATATATATATATATATATATATATATATATATATATATATATATATATATATATATATATACATATATATATATATACATATATATATATACATATACATATACATATATACATATACATATACATATATACATATACATATACATATATATATATATATATATATATATATATATATATATATATATATATATATATATATATATATATATATATATATTGTGATTTATCCGTTATGTCCGTTTATGTTGATTTTAAAGAATGAGATTTATTGCCTATTAAGTGTATGATGTGAAAAGTTGAATATATATAACGTTTTTTTGGGTAAAGGGGAGTAATCCTGCACCCTGGTAAGTAGATTAACCAAAAAAAAAATTTAAGTACAAATGGAATATGGCTAAAGTACCATATTAACCTCAAGCTAAAAAGCTTGATACCTACCTAACTCTAGTGCTTAAGACATGCCAAAAGCACTTACAAAACTAGAGTCAAAAAATGCATCTAGAAAAAGAAACTGAAAATAAGCTAGCCAGCAGAAAACGTGTGAGATGAACTTGCCCCTGTATTAAGAAGATTGGCCGATTCATCAGACACATTTTCCACTTGATCTTCATCATCTTCATCATCCATCACCAATGCAGAATACGGATTAGATGTAGAAACATTAACTTCCTTACAAGTTGCACCAGTAGACTTCAACTGAGACGACGATGTAGATGTTTTACCCATAGTAGTAACTCCCTTCTTAGGTTCACTAGTAGCTGCCTTAGGAACAAATTTAAACTGTTTAACCGAAGTACCAACAGTTGGATCCCCATTAGTAGCCTTTGCTTTACCCTTCCTCTTTTTTTTCTTACCCGCTTTTTGAAAACCATCAGCATCCAACTCCACAGTAGGAATAACAACATGAGAAGTAGAAATAGTAGAAGGGTTAACCACCTGTGTAGGAGGCCTCACCACCTGTTTAGAACAATGATCATGAGTATGACCAAAGATTTTGCATAAGTTGCACCTGGGGGGCCTCTATTCATATTCAACACGTATACTCTCTTTAATAAAACCCTCCCCCGTAAGAGAAGGGAACCCAATAGTCACAGTATCCAGAAGGTCAGAATCAGAGTTAACCTCAATAAGACATCTAGCAAAACTACTCCTACCCCACGAATCCTTGCACATAGAGGTAGTATATGAATCAAGCATTACAAGCTTACCAATGAAACTAGCAATCAATCGGATACCCTCCTCTTCAAAGACTTGAAGAGGAACATCATGCAGTTTAACCCAAATCGGAATGCTAGTTAACTCTTCCTTACGCAAACAAGTATCCAAAGCCCATTTCTTGAGAATAATTGGAGATTTGCGTATCATCCAGGGGCCACCTTCCAAGACAGCTTCCAAACCAACCAATGAATCAAATTTAAAGAAAAAGAATCCTTTAGAGTTCATCATAATTCTTTTAAGACCATGTTTCGCCCAGTTACTCCTAGCATAGTATTCAACGACAGGAAACGCCATTCTTTTTCCAATAAAGTAGCCATATAAAGTATGTTCTAGTCGAGAACTAACCTTTTCAACCACCTTACGAGGAATAGAAATGTTAACTCCTTGAATAACAGGATCCACAATAGGAGACTCGAGAGACGATTTTTTGAGATCATCATATAGGGCTGCCATAGTATCCAATATTCTAATTTCAACGTCCTTATCCAAAACAACCCAAAGTGGATATTTGCCCTCATCAATATTCTTAGTGAATACATCAATCTCCCTAATAGTAGTAACGGGAGTACCAAACAAAGCTTTAATGTATTCGAACACATTACCATCAGCAGGCCTTGCTGTCTCATCAGTTTGAACTGTAGTAGTAACACCCTCAGTCGTGAACTTATCATGAGCAGGTTCTGGACTAGGGTTATCGGGCACTATTGGTGCTATAGGCGAAACCCCAGCAGAATCATAACGAGCAGCATCAAGAGGATGATCAGGCACTACCGATTCACCAACAGAAGTAGGTATGGCCTTCATAGGTTCAGACCCATCAGGTTTACCATTAAGAATATTCAAACGAGCAGCCACAGAACGTGTTGTTGGACGCGGCAAAGTTGGATACACCTCTCCTATATTCGACTTAACCATTGAAAACAAAATAACCAGTAAACAAAACCCTAATCGCAGCAAACAAAAAGATCTTCGCCAATCTTCAAACCGTGTTAAAACCCTAGTTAGGAAACTAGGGTTTAATGTGAGTAATAAAGACCAGAATCAACCCATAGATGGTCAGTTCAGGAGTAATGATTTGATTAACCGACTTAGGATCAGATATGCAAGTGAAAACCCTTTAGCAATTGACAAGAAACCCTAAGAGACCTAAATAGCGATTCAATAGAAACAGCCTTAACACTCAGAATCAAACAAGGATTTGAGGAAGATAATGTTAAACAGACGTTTAAACAATAATCTTAAACAAATCAAGGCAAGAACAGAGAATTAAGGATGGTTTAATTGAAACACGATTAAGGAATTAGAGAGGGTAAAGAATCGCCAATCGCCAAGGAGAGTTAGGGTTTTTTAAGCATTAAGCAATAAATATATATATATATATATATATATATATATATATATATATATATTATATATATATATATAATATATATATATATATATATATATATATATATATATATAAAATGTTAACTATTAGTAACTTGGTTAATTTAACTAAGTCCTTATTACTATTCACTTACACAATATTATACGTTTCGTCGAATTTATTCTAGTTGAGTTGATAAAGTTCTAGTGACATCCATTTTTAATTTATTTGGTTGTCAACATAACGAATATAAGTGTTAATGTATTTTTATATACCTCGACGTGTGTTATGGTCTACACCTATCGTGAAATTGATTTGTTGTTGTTTTTTCTTAAGTGCTATATTCTAGATACACAAGTGTATGTCAATATTTACATACCTCTAAAATGTAATATTACTAGTATAACAATGTCCGTCTATCTTGTCTAGTTGTTTTTAATCATTTTAGTCGCGTTTTATATTTTGGCTATACAAGTTTTTATGTAAGTTATTGTGAAATTTCATTTCTTTTTGTCTTTCGGCTATACAAGTTTTTGCTTGTCTAAATGATAGCTAATACCATTTATTTTCGTAAACGGATCTTGTACTTATTTTAATTGTTTGCGATAAGTCATTACGTTTGTTATTCAGATTTTCCTTCATAATAACTATTGGGCTGCGGCCCATTGTGTTCAAAGAGGGGGGGGGAATAAGGTTGCTACCAGATTGGGTTTTTACCTATTCTAGTGGGCCGAATGGTGGGCTTACAGTCCCACGTTGTGAGCTATGCTTAAAAGGGCTGTCGTGTGGGCTTCATAGTTGGGCCAGGTCATTGGGCTGTTTGGTCTGGTATTTCATTAAGGAAAACAGAGGGCTTCACCAAGTTACCTACTTGATGATACCTTCCTGGAGTCCTTTCTTCACGACTGAGATTGGTTATCAACCATGGTCTCAGCTTCACCTCGTGGCCATTATTCGAGTACTACTCGACTTCGAGTCACTGGGAAGTCTAAATGGTAACAATTTCTTGTGTTCTTGACTCACCTATAGGTCGACAAGAGGAGGAGTCTTTCCTCATATGGTTCTAACTACTTAGACTCTCAATGTCCTTACTTCTCTAGTTTCTTGGGATGTATTTCCCACAAAGTCTCTAGTCTCCTATTCGACTATCAATCACCCTCATTGGGTTTGCTTTGGGCATAATAGTGTTATCTCTCGTTGAGATTTTGGGTTTGAGGTCAAATGAGCCTTCCAAGGCTTGAACCGTGGGTGTAGTACTCATGGGTTGGGGTCTAGTGTTGCTACTGGACTTGAGTTAATCTTCCTCTATGTGAGGTGTTTTCCCCGTCTATCCCGACCTCTATTGCACCTAGCCTTGGTGGTCACATGATTTGGTAATGGCCATGGTTGGTCACAATGGCTATCGACCTTAACTTAGCAACACATAACATACAACCTTGTCTACCTATCCCAGCCACAACATCCCCAGGTTCGAACCATGAACCTGTGGGCTTCGAATACCTAAAAAAAAATCATGAAACTAACCACTTAATTCTACCCAAGTGTTTCCTACGCCACACTATCGACAAAAACAATAAAAAACAACAATTTTTCTCAAAGATTACTACTCCTAAAAATCATATTTGACCTAATATCATCACTCTTAAATTTTCCTCAAAACCCATTAGTGTTCCTGGGTATCAAATCGACAGAAAAAAAGAAAAGATAATAACATCAATACTAATCTTATTCATTCGACCTAATAATTTCTTATCATTAATGATCTTAAATAAATAAGTAAACCGAATCTATTATCAAACCTTACAAGGATTTATGATGGGTGAACACTTGAGTGAACTTCAATCCGAGACCCACTGCTCCAATATCGATCAACCCCAAACCTCCAAATCGAATCACAACACCTCCTTTCTTGAGAACCTCTCAGATCTTTGGTGTATTTTTGATGAGTTTGTGATTCGATAATCTCTTGGAGGCGCGGATTTATGGAGCATATTGGAGAGTAACTCCATGGGTCTTTCGGTTTTTGGGAGGTATAATCTTACCATTTGAGTGCTATCTCTATTTCAATGGGTGTTTAATCCTAGGTTGACTTGTGATTCCTGAAGAGGACAAAGGATCTAGGTCAAAAGAAAATAATACTTGCTGTGTTGAAGGATGGTGATGGTTCGAAGGTGTATGGGGAAGAGATGGGGGCGGACAAAACAATAAAATAGGGTTACAGGTTTTTGGATTGTGTGTTAGTGGGTGAGTGATGTTTTATTTTAAGTGGTTAGTGAATATTTAGTTAATAGTGTGGTATTTTTTATTCCCGCGTTTCGTTAAACTGTGTCAGATTCGGATCCTTCCCGGAACCGTCTCAAATATGAGATAGTGTATCTTTAAAGTTGTTATGTAATACTTGAATATTTTTCTGAGTCCTTAATTATTCACTAACATTTTCTGAACCTCAGATTTATTTCTGGTTGGCGTGTGGTGTCAGTCTGTGTGAAACTGGGATAACCTCCCGTTTTCAATACAATAATCATGAGTAAATCATAAGATGTGATAATTTCACTGTTCCTTGGTGAGATTTCCGGGTGACAATATGTGGAGGTCTGTTATCCGTTTTAACACATAACGGTCTAGTCAGGTGTCCTATTCACAGAAAATGAATTGTCATTAATATAAATATTAGGGAAATTTTTCCATTTGTCACATCCTCCCCGTCTTAGGAACGAAAACCATCCTCAGTTTTCACTTAGGGTTACCCGCTGGGTGTGTAAAGAGATGTGAGTATCTTCGTTTGATCTCGTCCTCCCGCTCCCAAATGTACTCGGGACCTCTACGGGAGTTCCAACGGACTTTGACGATTGGGATATGGCTTTGCTTTAACCGTTTGATCTCTCGATCCATTATTTCCACGAGTTCTTCGACGAAATTCAACCTTTCGTCAACTTGAATTTCTTCTAAAGGAATGGCGTGGTTTTCGTCGGAAAGGCACTTCTTTAAGTTGTGTACGAAACTGAGTTCCTGAGGTAACTCAAGTCGGTACGCTACTGGTCCAATTCTCGTGAGAATTTTGAAAGGACCTATATATCGAGGGTTTAGCTTTCCTCGTTTCCTGAAATGGATTACGCCTTTCCATGGCGATAACTTCAGCATGAAACGATCTCCAACTTGAAATTCAAGTGGTTTTCGTCTTTTGTCAGCATAGCTCTTCTGACGGTCTTGGGCCGCTTGCATTCGGCTCTTAATCTGTACGATCTTTTCTGTAGTCTCTTGTACTAACTCTGGACCGGTGAGTTGGCTCTCTCCAACTTCAGCCCAGCAGATTGGTGATCTGCATTTTCTGCCATATAGTGCCTCATATGGTGTAGCTTTGATGCTGGTGTGATAACTATTGTTGTAAGAAAATTCGGCCAATGGTAGGTGTCTATCCCAGCTATTACCGAAGTCTATCACACACGCTCTCAGCATATCTTCTAGTGTCTGGATGGTTCTTTCACTTTGACCATCTGTTTGTGGATGATATGATGTGCTCATATCTAAGTCGGTTCCTAAAGCATCTTGCAGAGATCTCCAAAAATTTGACGTAAAACGACTATCTCTGTTGGATATAATGGAAAGTGGAACTCCATGTCGAGCAACTATTTCTTTCACATACAGTTGTGCAAGCTTGTCCATACTGGCGTTTTCCTTAATTGGTAGGAAGTGAGCGGATTTGGTAAGACGGTCGACGATCACCCAAATGGTGTCATAACCACTTGACATTCTGGGCAATTTGGTGATGAAGTCCATAGTTATACGCTCCCATTTCCACTCGGGAATTTCAGGTTGTACGAGCAATCCTGACGGTCTCTGGTGTTCAGCCTTTACCTTAGAACACGTTAGACACTTACTGACATAAGTCGCAACATCAGCCTTCATATTGGGCCACCAATACAGCTTTTTCACATCAAGATACATCTTGTCGGCTCCCGGATGGATGGAATACTTTGTCTTATGGGATTCATGCATAATAAGGTCTCGTATACCTCCGTAGAGTGGAATCCAACTCCTGTCCTTGTAACAAAGAGTTCCATCCGCTTTCCTTACGAACCCATTTTCGCTTTCGGGCATTCCGTAAATTTTCTCATTAGGTCTATTCCTTTCCTTCAGAGCCTCAATCTGAGCTTCACGAATTTTCGATGGGAGTGGTGAGACAATGGTCATACCTAATGATCTTACTCTTAGGGGTTTCGGTCTCTCCTTTCAGCTAAGTGCATCCGCTACCACGTTTGCTTTGCCCGGGTGGTATCGAATTTCACAGTTGTAGTCACTGAGCAATTCTAACCATCGACGTTGCCTCATATTGAGTTCCTTCTTATCTAATATGTGTTGCAAACTTTTATGGTCGGTATATACTACGCACTTGGTGCCGTAAAGGTAGTGTCTCCAAATTCTGAGGGCAAACACTACTGACCCTAGCTCTAGGTCATGGGCAGTGTAAATTTTCTCGTGAGTCTTTAGTTGTCGTGAGGCGTAAGTTATCACCTTTTCTTGCTGCATCAGTACAACTCCTAACCCTTTATGAGAGGCATCACAGTAGACTACAAAGTTCTCACTGCCTTCAGGTAGGGCTAAGATAGGTGCGCTACACAACTTTTCCTTGAGAAGTTGAAAAGCTTCCTCCGCTTTCTCTCCCCAGTCAAATTTCTCATTTTTCTGGGTCAACTTCGTTAAAGGCTTTGCTATTTTTGAGAATCCCTCAATAAATCTTATGTAGTATCCCGCGAGTCCTAAGAATTGGCGTATTTCTATGGGAGTTATAGGTGTCGCCCAATCCTTTATCGACTCAATCTTCACGGGATCTACATGGATACCTTGTTTATCAATTACGTAGCCTAAGAATTGGACTGTTGGTATCCAAAACTCGCACTTGGAAAACTTGGCATATAATTCCTCTTTCTTTAATAATTCTAGGATTAGCCTAAGATGTTCTTTGTGCTCCTTTTCACTCCTAGAGTATATCAATATGTCGTCAATGAAGACGATCATAAACTTGTCCAAGTACGGCTTACACACCCGATTCCTGAGATCCATGAATACCGCTGGTGCGTTGGTTAAGCCAAAAGGCATAACCTGAAACTCATAGTGGCCATATCGGGTCCTAAAAGCCGTCTTTGGGATATCTTCTTTCCGTACTCTCAGCTGATGATAACCGGATCTTAAGTCAATTTTTGAATAGACGCACGATCCTTGGAGTTGGTCGAACAAGTCGTCGATTCTGGGAAGTGGGTATTGGTTCTTGATGGTCAGCTTATTGAGTTCCTTATAGTCGATGCACATTCGGAATGATCCGTCTTTCTTCTTTACGAATAGAACTGGAGCTCCCCAAGGCGATGAACTTGGTCTGATAAATCCTTTATCGGAGAGTTTCGACAATTGTTCAGACAACTCTTGTAGTTCTGTTGGGGATAATTGATAAGGCGCTCGTGCTACAGGTGCAGCGCCTGGTACTAGATCAATCTGAAATTCGACTTGTCGTTTTGGTGGAAGTCCGGGTAAGTCTTCAGGGAAGACTTCTGGGAACTCTCTAACGATCGGCACATCTCCCAATCGCTTTCCCTCCGGCTCCTTTTCTTTCCTTCCGAAAACCTGAGCTAAAAAGAGGAGACATCCTTTCTCAAGATGTTTCTGGACCTTCGCGTAAGAGATAATGTTTAATCTCGAGGCACTTCGTCGGTCTTTCCTATCACCCTCAGTGACTAACATTTCGTTCCCGTAAGGTAGTCGGACGATCTTTTCGTCACAGAGGATATTGTTATGGTACTTTGACAACCAGTCCATTCCGACGATGACATCAAAACTTCCTAGTTCTACAGGCATTAGGTCAATATTGGATGGGCGGTTGGATAGATTTAAAGTACAACCTCTTACAATGGTGTCTACTTTCTCTATTTTTTCATTAGCCAGCTCTATATTATATATATTGCCTAAGGTGGTTGGAGAAATACCAAGCAATGGGCTAAAGGCAGTGGAGACAAAACTCCTATCTGCTCCCGTATCAAATAGTATAGATGCATAGCGGTTATTTAAAAGGAATGTACCCGTTACCACATTTAGGTCTTCCTGGGCTTCCACTTTTCCCACCGCGTAAACCCTGCCACGGGCTCCTGCATCATTTCCCCGATTCCCTTGGGGCACCACAGCTACTTGGTTCATGCCAGCTCCTGGGTTTCTCTGATTACCCTGATTTCCTAGTTGGCCTCTGTTGCCACCGTTTCCCTGGTTCTTAATCTTCCGGCATTCGCTCCGATAATGCCCCTTTTCACCACAGCTAAAACACGTGATTTCAGCCTTTGGGTTATTTTCCGGTGCAACTTGTGCTGTCGCTAGAGGTCTTGTGGTATGTGCTTATTCACATACCTTTTATTGACCAAAACCGGACCCAAAATGACCAAAAACCCGTCCAAAATGCCAAATATATTGTGTTTTTGTGTTTTTATATGTGCAGGCACGGATATCGAAGAAAAGGACAAAATCAAGCAAAGAACCGGGAAACCGAGCACGAGATTTGGATAGAGTGTCAAGAACCGGAGCCGGGAAAGAAGATTTGATCAAAAAGTCAACAGAGGTCCTCATATTTTCAGAAATTGTCAACATTAGCCCTTGGATTCAACTTAGAAAAAGTGGCAAAAATCAGTCCTTTGATTTCCAGAAAATTACACAATTGGTCCCTTGAATTTAACAAACCTTTTAAACCTTAAAACATTTCCCTACATCCTTTAATAACCATAACCCAACCCATCTTAAAACCCCAGCCCACCAAAACATCCTACCCAGCCCAGCTTAAACAAAAACCCGACCCAACCAAAAATATAATAAAACCCGGGGTCAACACCATTTAACTCAAAGTCAAAGAAATGAAAATAAAACACTCACACTTATCTCTCACACCCGCGCTTACATTTCCCCAATTTTTACCCCATAAACCCTAATTCACCCGTACCTCAAAATTACCCCAATCCCCATCATAATTACCCAATCATAAGTATTCTAGAAGGTCTGACACTACCAGGTACACGTGGGAGACTGCCATTGGACAAGCCACCTCATCTATTTTAATCCAAGGGTCGAGATTGCTTGAGTAGAGACGAAGGTGATCAAACGATGGATATGGGATCAAAAGAAGCACACATCACGCGGATTGCCAGCTTGGAATCCTTGGAAGGATCTGTTGAGGCCTATAAATAGCCCCATCCTCACTCACGGTGGGATGTTAGCTAGTTAGTTAGTAGGTCGATTAGTAGTAGCTTATTAGGTTAGAATAGGGTAGAATAATTTTGTTTCAGCTCATTTTATTTCAGTTCATTGTAATTCAGTTCATCATTTGTACTAAGTTTTTGATTTTAATCAAAGTCAACAATTTGGTCAAAAGCACTGATTCAATTGCTTATTTCTCTTCCCTGGTACTTATTTTACTTTTCCTAGCTTATTATTCCTTATAATGCTTTATTATTGATGCTTTAGCTGTTAATTATAGCTTAGATAGTGATTTTACTTGAAATAGTCATAAAGTCAAAGCAAATAGTCAGACTGCTTATTGCTGTTTTTCTTTTAGCTTAATTTTGTCTCAATCAATTCTTATTACTGCTAGTTCTATAATCCATAGGTTGCATATTTAAGCTCATAAAAATTAGGTGTTGACTAAAATCTGCAAAACATATCAGTTTAGGCACTGTTTGGTTAAAGCTAGTTCATAGGTTAAAATGGGCATAATTTGAGATATACTATTCATATGCCAGGATTCTGAGCATTATTGAGCTGATTCATAGATAGTTAGTGTTTTTCATTTAAAGATAGGTTAGATTGAAGGTTATTTGAGGTTTTGCTCTAGTAAGTTGAAGATTAGAAATTGTTAATGCCTTAATAATCCCCTGCATAGACTGAGCCTGTTAAGAACCTATCATTGTTTTTTTTTTCTGAGTTTCTATTAGTGGTTTAAAGTTCTGGTTTGCATTGGTCAAAGATTTACAAAGTTTTTGCGCTACTTTTTGAATTCTGCTGACACAGAACAACAGGTGCAGACATCAGTTTTGAGCTGCTGAACTGGCTTCTTTATTAGCTTATTAAGAGATAATCAGACCCTAGTTTTTAGCATTTAGAAAGATTAAGCAGTAGGCTTTTAGGAAAATATCTGGTATCACTCATATCCGCTTATTTGAGAGCTTATTTCTGGTTCGCATAATCCCTTGGAAATTGCTTATCTGCTGCACAGTTTGGTTTGATCTGATCTAGGGTTGATTTAAAGTAGCAAGAGTGATCTAAATTGGCGCATTTTTGGGAATTTAGTAGTCTGATCTATGAGCTTTAAGTTTTTACTTTTGGATTTCCCTTAATTGCTTCTACTGAGCTTATTAATCAGCTGCAAATCTGCCTTTTAGCCACTATTTTGCCTTAAATGTGCAATTGCATTAAGTGCTTATTGGGAATATTCTGAGTGCTTGTATGTTGTTTTAAAGTTAATTCTAGTTTCCAGTAGTTTGTAGAACTAGACCCGAGCTTTTCAGAATTTTTGGCTTATTTTTGCTTATTTTTAGCTTAATTCCTAGTGCTTATTTCTACTGTTTAGCTTATTTATGTTGAATTAAGTGCTGAATTTATTTTTCTTAGGTTTCTTATTAAAAATTAAAATTACTCAAAAAATTTCAGATTTTTCCAAAGTGTTTTACTATTTTTAAATCATTTAAATAGTTTTAATTAGTTTTAAATTCATAAAAAATAATTAAAAAGTCAAAAAAATATTTTTCTTTTTCCAAAAATTTTCTTTTATCAGTTTTAATATAGGAAAATTATTTTTATATTTTTAGGTTTTAAATTTTAGAAAATCATTTTTATTTACGTTTTATAATTCGTCGCGTAACGTTTTTAAAATTCAAATTTTCGTTGTTCGTAGTATAAAATCACAAGTCTCACTTTTATTCACATTCACTACACGAATCACGTTCCGGGAACACAAATTCCATTCGATCTTCGTCGGGACAAACGACTCGGGTTAACACATATTTCCACGTGTGTTTTCCTTGGACTATAATTGACACGAATCAATTTTTGGCGCCGCTGCCGGGGAAGATTGAAGTGAGTTCGTGATTTCGTTCGTCGAATCGTGTTTTGAAGACCCTTCCTCGGAAGTTATCGTTTTCATAAAAATAAAAAAAAAACAAAAATATAATAATTAAAAAACACTTTTTCTAAAGTGTTTTCACCATTAATAATAAATCCTCGGTCTTCCGTTGAAGGAGGGCGGTTGTAAACCATTCCGAATAAACAACAAAAGAGATCGTGTAGTTAAACGTTTCTTGGATTATTTCTTTACTACAACCTATACACGGGGTTTAAGGAGGTCTTGACATTAAATTGCAGACCGAAGAGAGATCCATTCTTCTCTCCCGCCACGCTGCGCGTAGTTTTGAAAGAAACGAGTACGGTTGATAAAACGATCACCAAAAAGATAATAAATCTAATTTTTTTTTTAAAAAAAAAAATCCAAAAATATTTTATTTGTTTTTCTTTTATAAAAATCGAAAAATAATCTTCTTATCTTCTCATCCATATAATTCTTCTTCTTTAACCCTCTAAACCGATAATTCTATATCTTTCTTCCTCTTATGTTTAATTCTTATGGATCCAATTTGTGATAATTGTGGAGAACCGTTCTTCAAAGGTTCATGTGTTTGGTGTACGTGTGAACAATGTGGTAGTGATATTCATGATGGCGTTTGTTTGAATTGTAATTCTCCCGAATATGTTCACAATTCGTTTAACAATTTTTCAAACGTTCCCGATTATTATCCGACACCACCACCACCACCACCTTCGTTCACTTGTTTTAGTTGTGGAAACCCATCCGATGAAGGATCACCGTGCGGACAATGTTTTTGTAATCAATGTGGATACACGAATTGTATATGCTACGTCCCGAGTGCTGAAACGTCTTATGCTTGTGATACGAGTTTTGATAATTATCCTCAAAACGATTTCAATCTTCCTTTTCAAAACTCGTATGAGCAAGTACCGTATTATAATGGTGATTCATTTCAAAGTTCGTCAAATTTTGAAAATTGTGGGGGATCGTTTGATAATTCTTATTTTGAGCCAAATTTGTGTTACGATTCTCATGGTTTTAACCAACCCCCACAAAATCCCGGCAATTGTCCAAATCAAGATAGAATGCGCGAAATTGAAAGAATTTGGGAAGACTTCCAAGAAGTTAAGAGATTGGTGATTAAACACTATACTTCTACTCCCGATCCTCATGAGAAGTCTATAGAAGAATTACTTGCCGAGGAAAGAGCGTCCAATTTTCAGAAGGCCTTACAGAACTGTGCTGACGAGGAGATACTTGTTTCGTTAAACGTTTTCCCTGCAATTGCACCCGTCTTTTCTATCCAAGAACCCGAGGACTCTCTAAAAATGGGGGACGAGCATCTCGACACTATTCCGGCAACGGAATCAGACAATGTTGAGAACCTCGTTCCAATCCCAAGTGAGTCCAAGGAAATATCCGACGATGAAAGTGATTTTCAATCTTATGGAGATTCCCTTGACGTTTCCGAGATTACTTCCGGAATTTTCTCTAACCCTCTTTTTGAATTCAATGATGAGTATATTTCTTGCAAAGTTAATCCTCTTTTCGATGAAGGGTTAGAGAACGTCGAGGACGAGGACTCTACAAGTAATGAGTCAGATACGGAGACAATAATGGACGAGGTGCAAACTTCTAGCATACAAAGTACAGCACATGTCCCACCTCCGTATATCCTTTCAGAGCTCAAGCTCAAAGACGAACTTCATAAGAATCATATCATATCTCCTCCAGAGTATGATTTCTATGATTTTGAGGAAGATCATGACCCGGGGGGAGATGTACTCTATCCTAAGAGTTTGACTATCAATGATTTCACCCCAACCCTCCCTCCCGAGGTTCTCAAGAGCTTAGATGATGAAGAATGGATTCCCATTCTAATTATGATCTTTCTTCCTTTCTTCACCTACTCGGTGACTTCTCCTCTCTTTCACTCCCTCGGGAGTGAAGACACCATCTTTGACCCCGGCATTTTCTTTTCTATCTAGAGCCGTGGGTATCTCATCGGAGTGGAACTTTCGTGTGCTTCAATGTTTATCTAAACATCTTGAACGAAAGTCCGATTGAGATTATCTCTTCCACTTGCTCCCCCAAGGACAAATAAATTCGGGGTCGAGTCAAGCTCATGTGACTCGGTTACCAAAAACAAGCGCTTCGTGGGAGGCACCCCATGCTTATCCTTCTATCTTCTTTTCTATTTTCTAATAAGTGACGTGAGGAGGGTTCCTCTTCCATATCTTGTGTTTCGTGTTTTTCTGTGATGTGTCCAGGAATGCCCGATGATGAAGACTCTCGTGCTCGTAGTTTCCTTCACGCTACTCGAGTTTCATCCTTCGTTGCTTATCCGATATCCTAAATCTTATCGTTTAACGTTTATCTTTGGCATAATTCATAAACGGCCTTAGGTTTATGTAGGAGAACCCTTACCTTTAAGACATTGAGGACAATGTCTCGTTTTAGTCTGGGGGGGTAATCTTTCGATTTGATTTTTTGCCTTGCATTTTTGCCGTTTTCTCATGCAACCCCGTTTTTCCTCAAAAATTTAAAAATTGAAAAAATCCAAAAAAAAAAAAAAAAAAAAAAAAAAAAAAAGAGAAAAATTTAAAAATTTTTGCAAAAATATAATAAATTTTGACATTTTTGTTGACTTTCCGCTGGAGAGAGTAGGAATAAAATTCTGACTTGACCGGGCGTGTTGAGCCCTAGCTTGTCTCCTTAACCGTTTATAATCTATAAGCTCGTGCTAGTCTTTTACACAAGGAGCTAGAAAACGCGAATTCTTTTTAAGAATTTGCAAGTTCCCGTATTTGACTTTATATATGCATGGCTTGATTATTTGGCTAAGCATTCGCGGATCTTATTATTTAAGATTTTAAATTTGCGAAGAACGAGAAATGATAGAGTTGTTTATAAGTTAGATTGCTAAACGTGGAGTAGTTGGATCTCTTTAAAGCTCATCGAAGTTACTTGTGGCTTTTTGTTCCCATAAGCTTGTTTCACTCAAAAATAGAAATCTAGGAATAATTAAAGCTATTTTGGTTTTGGCGATGATTAGTTTTCATTTCTTCCTTAGAGAATTCTTGCTTATGAAAGTTGGGTACACATCAAGGTACTGCCAGTGTTACGGTGTAATAGACTATTCCATCTTGCCGGCTCGCAACCGATGTTGGGATTGTTATAAAAGCCGTAGGACTCGGGATTTGGCAAAATATATGATGAATAATATATAATAATAGTCCAAAGCCATAAAAAGTTTTCTGCATCTTGCCGGTTCGCAGCCGATGTTGTAGACTTCTAATAAAGGCAGAGGAAAAATTCCAAGGTCATAATAGACTATCACATCTTGCCGGTTCGCAGCCGATGTTGTGATTGTTATAAAGGGCCAAGGACTAAATACGTTAATGTGCTTAATAATGTCTAAAAATGCCAAATTTCGACTCCGAGGTATCCTAATAAAGGCTTCCGTCTCTGGACTCGTAGATGAGTTGTTTCGGTCGCAAATAAAAGGGATATCCTCAAAATCGTGTTAAATCAGAGACCTTGATGTGGACCTCATTTTTGTATGCAACGGTTTTTGAGGGAAGGTTTGGAAACTACTTAGCGTCTAAACTAGGTATCTTTATCGGCTTAAAAACTATCGAAACGAGAATTCGAAGAAATTCATTTCTCACTAAAAATAAAATAAATAGAGGAAAATAGGAATTTGGGAACAAGGAGTCCACAATTAGCTTTCTGAGTAGTGTTAGCAATCTAACTTGTAAATGACAATGATTTCGTTTTTAAGCTTAGTTTGGGGACTCGTGAAAAATCAGGGACGACGAATTCTATCCGTATGGTCACTTCTTTATGAGTCGTGTTTCCTGCTTAATGACCCTAAAAGTTATCGTTAGATAATGATTGTCGACAAAGCCGTCACATGAATAATGAGAAAAATACAAAAATAGAATAAAAAGGAAAGTCGGGGTGTTTTTAGAACTTAAGATTTCTTGATCTCTTTTGAAAATTTTGCTACTTCTCAAAGTTAGTAAAAAGAGATTGGAAATTTTCGGTTTCAAAAACGTGTTTTTATAACATTGCATGAGGACATTGCAATAGCTTAGTCTGGGGGAATTTGGTATGTGCTTATTCACATACCTTTTCTTGACCAAAACCGGACCCAAAATGACCAAAAACCCGTCCAAAATGCCAAATATATTGTGTTTTTGTGTTTTTATATGTGCAGGCACGGATATCGAAGAAAAGGACAAAATCAAGCAAAGAACCGGGAAACCGAGCACGAGATTTGGATAGAGTGTCAAGAACCGGAGCCGGGAAAGAAGATTTGATCAAAAAGTCAACAGAGGTCCTCATATTTTCAGAGATTGTCAACATTAGCCCTTGGATTCAACTTAGAAAAAGTGGCAAAAATCAGTCCTTTGATTTCCGGAAAATTACACAATTGGTCCCTTGAATTTAACAAACCTTTTAAACCTTAAAACATTTCCCTACATCCTTTAATAACCATAACCCAACCCATCTTAAAACCCCAGCCCACCAAAACATCCTACCCAGCCCAGCTTAAACAAAAACCCGACCCAACCAAAAATATAATAAAACCCGGGGTCAACACCATTTAACTCAAAGTCAAAGAAATGAAAATAAAACACTCACACTTATCTCTCACACCCGCGCTTACATTTCCCCAATTTTTACCCCATAAACCCTAATTCACCCGTACCTCAAAATTACCCCAATCCCCATCATAATTACCCAATCATAAGTATTCTAGAAGGTCTGACACTACCAGGTACACGTGGGAGACTGCCATTGGATAAGCCACCTCATCTATTTTAATCCAAGGGTCGAGATTGCTTGAGTAGAGACGAAGGTGATCAAACGATGGATATGGGATCAAAAGAAGCACACATCACGCGGATTGCCAGCTTGGAATCCCTGGAAGGATCTGTTGAGGCCTATAAATAGCCCCATCCTCACTCACGGTGGGATGTTAGCTAGTTAGTTAGTAGGTCGATTAGTAGTAGCTTATTAGGTTAGAATAGGGTAGAATAATTTTGTTTCAGCTCATTTTATTTCAGTTCATTGTAATTCAGTTCATCATTTGTACTAAGTTTTTGATTTTAATCAAAGTCAACAATTTGGTCAAAAGCACTGATTCAATTGCTTATTTCTCTTCCCTGGTACTTATTTTACTTTTCCTAGCTTATTATTCCTTATAATGCTTTATTATTGATGCTTTAGCTGTTAATTATAGCTTAGATAGTGATTTTACTTGAAATAGTCATAAAGTCAAAGCAAATAGTCAGACTGCTTATTGCTGTTTTTCTTTTAGCTTAATTTTGTCTCAATCAATTCTTATTACTGCTAGTTCTATAATCCATAGGTTGCATATTTAAGCTCATAAAAATTAGGTGTAGACTAAAATCTGCAAAACATATCAGTTTAGGCACTGTTTGGTTAAAGCTAGTTCATAGGTTAAAATGGGCATAATTTGAGATATACTATTCATATGCCAGGATTCTGAGCATTATTGAGCTGATTCATAGATAGTTAGTGTTTTTCATTTAAAGATAGGTTAGATTGAAGGTTATTTGAGGTTTTGCTCTAGTAAGTTGAAGATTAGAAATTGTTAATGCCTTAATAATCCCCTGCATAGACTGAGCCTGTTAAGAACCTATCATTGCTTTTTTCTGAGTTTCTATTAGTGGTTTAAAGTTCTGGTTTGCATTGGTCAAAGATTTACAAAGTTTTTGCGCCACTTTTTGAATTCTGCTGACACAGAACAACAGGTGCAGACATCAGTTTTGAGCTGCTGAACTGGCTTCTTTATTAGCTTATTAAGAGATAATCAGACCCTAGTTTTTAGCATTTAGAAAGATTAAGCAGTAGGCTTTTAGGAAAATATCTGGTATCACTCATATCCGCTTATTTGAGAGCTTATTTCTGGTTCGCATAATCCCTTGGAAATTGCTTATCTGCTGCACAGTTTGGTTTGATCTGATCTAGGGTTGATTTAAAGCAGCAAGAGTGATCTAAATTTGTGCATTTTTGGGAATTTAGTAGTCTGATCTATGAGCTTTAAGTTTTTACTTTTGGATTTCCCTTAATTGCTTCTACTGAGCTTATTAATCAGCTGCAAATCTGCCTTTTAGCCACTATTTTGCCTTAAATGTGCAATTGCATTAAGTGCTTATTGGGAATATTCTGAGTGCTTGTCTGTTGTTTTAAAGTTAATTCTAGTTTCCAGAAGTTTGTAGAACTAGACCTGAGCTTTTCAGAATTTTTGGCTTATTTTTGCTTATTTTTAGCTTAATTCCTAGTGCTTATTTCTACTGTTTAGCTTATTTAAGTTGAATTAAGTGCTGAATTTATTTTTCTTAGGTTTCTTATTAAAAATTAAAATTACTCAAAAAATTTCAGATTTTTCCAAAGTGTTTTACTATTTTTAAATCATTTAAATAGTTTTAATTAGTTTTTAATTCATAAAAAATTCTTAAAAAGTCAAAAAAATATTTTTCTTTTTCCAAAAATTTTCTTTTATCAAATTTAATATAGGAAAATTATTTTTATATTTTTAGGTTTTAAATTTTAGAAAATCATTTTTATTTACGTTTTATAATTCGTCGCGTAACGTTTTTAAAATTCAAATTTTCGTTTTTAAATTCGTATGCTTAGTTTAATTGTTTAATTAGCTTAATTAGTTGTTTTTATTTCATATTTCATTGTTCGTAGTATAAAATCACAAGTCTCACTTTTATTCACATTCACTACACGAATCACGTTCCGGGAACACAAATTCCATTCGATCTTCGTCGGGACAAACGACTCGGGTTAACACATATTTCCACGTGTGTTTTCCTTGGACTATAATTGACACGAATCATCTTGCTCTGCAATCGCGGGTCATATGTCCTACTTTCTGACACTTGTTGCACTTGACTGTGCATGGACCCTTGTGATGCAACTTGCATCGATTGCAAAACGGCATGTTTCCAGCGTAGGCCTTTTTCTCTGTAGGTCTGGCAGCATACACCTTGGCAATCTCATGCCTCTTGTTCGGGTGGTTGTTATTCCGGGGATGGTCATCCCATTTTCTTTTGTTGTTTACACCCGCTTCGATCGAATCTTCGATCACCTTATCCATCAGCTTGTTGGCTACCTCCATTGTCTCGTGGAGATCCGCAGCCTTATACGTAGTGATGTTTCCCTTAATAGACTGAGGTAATCCACCGATATACCTTTCCAACAAGCGAGTCTCAGTTTGAACCATATCAGGAAACAATAGAGCTAGTTCCTGAAAGCATTGGTTATATACTACCATGTTAGTCCCTTGCACCTTAAGATTCCAAAGTTCTACTTCCAGTTTCTTCACTTCATTCCTAGGGCAGTATTTCTTGAGAACCATCTCTTTAAAGCTCTCCCATGACATTGCATACGCAGCGTCATAGCCAGATGATTTCAAGTAGTTATTCCACCAAGTTAGAGCTGCATCCAGAAAAGTGAACGATGCAAACTTAACTCGATCCTCCTCCAAACATCTACAAATCCTAAACACCGTCTCCAATCTCTCTATCCATCGGACCAATACAATGACTCCTTCAGTACCTACAAAACCTCCAGTCATTATTTTCTGGAAGTCTTGGTATGTACAACCTCGAGCATTGCTAGTTGCAGGCCTCGAGTTGCCAACGTCTGTTGTGGAGTTGTTCGCCACAGCCAGTGCTGCTGCCACTCATTCCTCTATGAGCTGATCGAGCATGACTCGATTCACATGTGGGGCTGCTGCAGCTCCAGCGGGACCTTGGTTTGTTGTGTGTGCACGTGTGGCTCTTGTTACTTTCTTTGGAGGCATCTGGCTGTATAAAAAGGATAGGGATAATCAAGATTTGAAGAATCGTCACAAGTGTAATGTATATGGGTAAGGTAAATTTCCTAGGAACGATAACACAATAAAATAGTCGATCAAGCTCGTCATAGATTAAAATAAGGTTGTGCATACAAAATTTCGAACTTGAATATCTAAGAAATAACATAGGTTCCTCGATTACAATCAAAAGACTACTACTGCCACCAACTGGCAACTACCCAGTTTAGTGTAGATACATCTCAACTCCTAAAATCCATTCTGACCGATGCGTAGCTGCTCTAGCACTTATGCCATCCGAGCTATAATGGTCTCCAAGTTACCTACCCTAGTCTCGAGCTGTGCAACACGTCTCCTTGACGCTAATACCTCCCTACGATCCTCATGCTCAGCTCTCGTAACTCTAGCCATAACTGACTCCAGCTCATGCATCCGATGCCAATTCGTCCATTCGGCATCCCAAGCTCTGGCTTGGTCTCTTCCTATATCCCCTAACCTCTGTCGGACTCCAGCAAGCTCTCTGCCGACCTGTTCATCCCGTCTCCCTAATCTCTCCAACTGATCGGAATGAACGTCCAACAAGTTTCCCTGAGCACCCAGCTGTACCAAATACCTGGTGACATCATCTTCCTCCTCTTCTGCCATTGGTGACACAGCAGGTGGAGGAGAAATCGGTAGGGATGGAGATGGTGGCACAAAAGTAGGTGAAGATGGCTCATAAGTGGGACTACCTGCCTGGAGTGGAGTGCTATGAATACACTCAATATCCTTCCATACTATGCCATTAATCTCGCAGGTGACCGGAGCCTCATCCCTGGCTTGCAAGCTAGCTGCTCTCAAACCTAACCCGAGAGGCATATCCCTGTCCTCTCCCACAATCTGAGATACCCTGGAGCTATGTCCTACCTTAAATGTACTAGGCACTTCCTCCATAATTCTTTTTCCGTGTCGTGGCTTAGCTGGTGCAACATTTTCAGGAATAGGGTCTGCCACTGGTTCTTCTTTAGGATCTTCCTTAGGATCCTCATCTTCCTCTTCTTCTTCTTCTGAGTAGGAATCATCGGCCCTCCTAAGCCGTTGGTGAGGTGGTGAATGCTCTGGAGATGATGCTGGTGAAATGGATACTGGGGTGGTAGAGGTTCCTGTATAGATAACTCGAGGTCTCTTCTGGGATGATGACAGAAAATCTGAGTACCTCATCCGATAACCAAGAATTCTCAAGTGAGCTGTACGTCTGACTGGAAGAGTGTGTGAAGCAGGCTGTGTAATGTGATCAGTAGGCTGACTGAGAGTATGCAGTGCTGCTATGAGTGTGGGCTCGAGTAGGTCAAGATTCGGTGCATTGTAGGCTTGCAGCGCTTGCATGTACGGGTCTTCTGAATTTGGTGAGATCGGGGGGATAGAATATGAAGACATAGTCTGTGACAAAATGGTATACGTGTGTAAGTAATAGTGACTAGTGTGGGTTAAGTGTAAATATACATATAATACTTATAGTAACAAGTCACAAATCATAACATGCAGTCAAGTCAAGTCAATCAAGCAAAATGGCAAGCAAGGCAAGTGGCGGTCATAGGGACCTTTTTTAATGAAAATGGTTATAGTTTAGGGTTTATATGTACCTAGTTCTCTATAACCTGGGCTCTGATGCCAATCTGTAACACCCCCAAAATTTACTACGGTAGCGGAAGCATACAGAAATTTAAGGGTGCTACTTGCGGGTGCAACAATTGGAAATCACAACACAAGGTAACAAAGAACGGAATACATACTCCATCTTTAATTAAAATTAACATTTAGAGTTTTACAAAGATAATTCATTGTTTTGATAAAAATTAGGCCCATTGAATACAGTAGTCCCACAAAAAAACAAGTCTCGAATAAAATTTTCAGTCTGTCAAAAGAGCTCCATAACCCTTCCCTTGCCATATCATACCATACCAAATCAAATCACACACCTGAGAAAAACATGCTAAAAAGTCAGCAAAAAGCTGGTGAGTTCATAGGTTTAAATAAAGTCATCAAATAATTAGTTTGGACCAGCATGATCATTATAACACATATAATGTCATACAAAAGTATCTATCGCGCTAGCACTAAGTTCATGCAACCGAAGCTTGACAGTTCAGTGTGCTAATCTCTAACACATAAATAATAGTCAAGGGGCCCTTAGCGAGTGTTTAACCCAATACACTCGAAGTCCGACTTGCTATACGTTCGCCTTGACCCGTCTGGCCAACCGAACGGGGGAGTCACCCCAATAGATCTATCTAAAGCAGCCGCGCTTCCCAAAGGAAATTAACGGTTCATGAAAATGGGCATAATAGTGGGTTCTAGGGCTTAGGCTAACTACGCAATAGCTTTGAGAAAAAGTAATAATATTATGGTCCATAAAAAGATTTGCATGTTTCTCACCCCATATTGGTAAAACAAGTAAAAGTAAAAATGGGGCTATAAACTCACCTTTAATGGTCTGAACAGTGAATGCTATGAGATTAGAGAGTGCACGACACCAACACGCAACCTATATTAAATAACCATGTCTTGGTTTTAAGTATTAAATTCAAGTCCTTTCAGATTTTAATTTCAATGTTTTAGTGTATTTGTGTTATTGTCACTTGTGTGGCGGCAAGTGGGGTTGCTAAGGTCTCTTCTAAGGGATGGTGAGGTGTACTCTATAATTGACCTAAAGGTATGGTAATGAGGGGTTGGGAAATATCTAACGATCTAAGGTACGAATGAATTATTCTAGTTGTGTTAGATATTTACATAATATATATATATATATATATATATATATATATATATAATATATATATATATATATATAATATAATATATTATTTGTGATTTATCCGTTATGTCCGTTTATGTTGATTTTAAAGAATGACGTTTATTGCCTATTAAGTGTATGATGTGAAAAGTTGAATATATATAACGTTAACTATTAGTAACTTGGTTAATTTAACTAAGTTCTTATTACTATTCACTTACACGATATTATACGTTTCGTCAAATTTATTCTAGTTGAGTTGATAAAGTTCTAGTGACATCCATTTTTAATTTATTTGGTTGTCAACATAACGAATATAAGTGTTAATGTATTTTTATATACCTCGACGTGTGTTATGGTCTACACCTATCGTGAAATTGATTTGTTGTTGTTTTCGCTTAAGTGCTATATTCTAGATACACAAGTGTATGTCAATATTTACATACCTCTAAAATGTAATATTACTAGTATAACAATGTCCGTCTATCTTGTCTAGTTGTTTTTAATCATTTTAGTCGCGTTTTATATTTTGGCTATACAAGTTTTTATGTAAGTTATTGTGAAATTTCATTTCTTTTTGTCTTTCGGCTATACAAGTTTTTGCTTGTCTAAATGATAGCTAATACCATTTATTTTCGTAAACGGCTCTTGTACTTATTTTAATTGTTTGCGATAAGTCATTACGTTTGTTATTCGGATCTGCCTTCATAATAACTATTGGGCTGCGGCCCATTGTGTTCAAGGGGGGGGGGGGAGGAATAAGGTTGCTACCGGATTGGGTTTTTACCTATTCTAGTGGGCCGAATGGTGGGCTTACAGTCCCACGTTGTAAGCTATGCTTAAAAGGGCTGTCGTGTGGGCTTCATAGTTGGGCCAGGTCATTGGGCTGTTTGGCATGGTATTTCATTAAGGAAAACAGAGGGCTTCACCAAGTTACCTACTTGATGATACCTTCCTGGAGTCCTTTCTTCACGACTGAGATTGGTTATCAACCACGGTCTCAGCTTTACCTCGTAGCCATTATTCGAGTACTACTCGACTTCGAGTCACTGGGAAGTCTAAATGGCAACAATGCCTTGTGTTATTGACTCACCTATAGGTCGACAAGAGGAGGAGTCTTTCCTTATACGAAACTAACCACTTAATTCTACCCAAGTGTTTCCTACGCCACACTATCGACAACAACAATAACAAACAACAATTTTTCTCAAAGATTACTACTCCTGAAAATCATATTCGACCTACTATCATCACTCTTAAATTTTCCTCAAAACCCATTAGTGTTCCTGGGTATCAAATCGACCGAAAAAAGAAAAGATAATAACATCAATACTAATCTTATTCATTCGACCTAATAATTTCTTATCATGAATGATCTTAAATAAATAAGTAAACCGAATCTATTATTAAACCTTACAAGGATTTCTGATGGGTGAACACTTGAGTGAACTTCAATCCGAGACCCACTGCTCCAATATCGATCAACCCCAAACCTCCAAATCGAATAACAACACCTCCTTTCTTGAGAACTTCTCAGATCTTTGGTGTATTTTTGATGAGTTTGTGATTCGATAATCTCTTGGAGGCGCGGATTTATGGAGCATATTGGAGAGTAACTCCATGGGTTTTTCGGTTTTTGGGAGGTATAATCTTACCATTTGAGTGCTATCTCTATTTCAATGGGTGTTTAATCGTAGTTTGACTTGTGATTCCTGAAAAGGACAAAGGATCTAGGTCAAAAGAAAATAATACTTGCTGTGTTGAAGGATGGTGATGGTTCGAAGGTGTATGGGGAAGAGATGGGGGCGGACAAAACAATAAAATAGGGTTACAGGTTTTTGGATTGTGTGTTAGTGGGTGAGTGATGTTTTATTTTAAGTGGTTAGTGAATATTTAGTTAATAGTGTGGTATTTTTTATTCCCGCGTTTCGTTAAACTGTGGCAGATTCAGATCCTTCCCGGAACTGTCTCAGATATGAGATAGTGTATCTTTAAAGTTGTTATGTAATACTTGAATATTTTTCTGAGTCCTTAATTATTCACTAACATTTTCTGAACCTCAGATTTATTTCTGGTTGGCGTGTGATGTCAGTCTGTGTGAAACTGGGATAACCTCCCGTTTTCAATACAATAATCATGAGCAAATCATAAGATGTGATAATTCCACTGTTCCATGGTGAGATTTCTGGGTGACAATATGTGCAAGTCTGTTATCCATTTTAACACATAACGGTCTAGTCAGGTGTCCTAGTCACAGAAAATGAATTGTCATTAATATAAATATTAGAGAAATTTTATCATTTGTCACAAGTCGAGACTCTATTGTTCCTTGTATTGCTCCTAGGCTATAGTCTGCTGCTCCTAGAGGTACTTTCTACGCCTGTAAAAGGTAAGGCACACACATTAGGATTTATCTTGTTGTCCTTTGAATTTGTTTTAGCATTCCTAGTCTCTTTTGGATTATCTTTAACGCTCTTGTCTATCGCCCTATATATTTGAGATGTAGAGGTGGACGCAATAGTGGTACTAATCCTATAAAGACCAGGTGCTATCACATTCGGTGTTTCGACAATTGCTTTCCCTTTATTAGCACATTTTGCTTTTTCACTTTCTTTTGGTAAGGGTGTTAGAGTGACTGGTTTTGTCAAATCAATTATCACATCAACTTTTGGAACACATTGAGAAATTGACATTTTTGGTTTTACAACCGGTTTGTCCGAAGTTGATGGTTTTGCAAACTTAGTTTCCTCACCCTTTCCTTTTTGACTATCCAGCTGAGACTTCAAAAGATCATTTTGCTCTTTCATGTTTTTGTAAGCACACTCATACGACAATTTGTCATACTTGCATTCTTCCTTTTTCCGATCAAGTTGTTTAAAATATGTGACATTTTCTTTTTCAAACTTAGTAAGAGCATTTTCATATTTTAAAATAATTGCAGAAGTCTCAGCTCGGAGTCTTTCATCATCTTCCACATAATATGTTTGGCAAATTGAGAGGGATTCGATACACTGTAAGGTGGTTAAACCTTTGTGACTTTGTGTATATGATATATTGAGTTAATATGATCAAGTATGCGGAAACTACTTAATCACACTTAGAAGGTTATTTTGGTTATGGAAATAGAACAGTGATGCTTGTGTATATTGAACAATGAACACCGAAAGTATAATACCAAAGGATTCAATATTACTGATAATGTTTATGATTGTTCTTGTTCTTGACAGTTATGAATAATGAAAGTTTTATCAAAATGTTCTTATTCAACATATAAAAGTTAATCACTTAAAAACACACTATATTAGTCACACCTTATGACTAAGCTAAGATCTCCTTTTATAGTCCAAGGAGATCTTTACAATATTGTTAATTATTATCAAGTCTTTTCGAACTACTTGCTAGCTTATGTGAGTCAGTAACTAAGATACAACATGTATCTATGTTTACAACTTGTTCTGAGAATATAACATAATGACTGATCACATAGGGAAAGATATTATCTACCATGTATAATTGACTTTAGTGAATACTTATCCATCCAGCAGACTTAACATTCAAAGAGCAGACTTAATCTTGACACTCACCAGAATTAATCAAGCAGACTTAACCAACAGACTTAATCTTGGAAGAGCAGACTTAACCAGATTTAACCAGCAGACTTAACTTTGTTACTCACCAGACTTAACACTAAAGCTACCAGAATTAATCACTTAAGAGAAATTCTCGATACTTAGTCTTCAGAATATTTAATTCCCAACAATCCTCCCCTAAACATGTGAACCCTTTTCAACATGTTTCTTCTGAATTTAATTTCTGATTGTGAGGATCTTGCAAACACTTCATAGTCAGACCCTTGATCTGAGCTTTCTTCTGAACTGTGAGATTGAATATCTTTCTCAGTAACTCATATGTTTTCTGTTCTTTGACTTTAACAATATCAATACACATCTTCAGGCTTCAAACATGACCTAAAAAGATGGTGCAATTTCCTTGGATGGAGGAATTATAAGAGTCAATGGTGCTATGTATCTTGGATGCTTGTTTCAACAAGTGAAATCATCTATCAGCATGCCTTTGCAAGTGATGAACAAACGTAGTGAACTGAAATTGAAACTTTTCTCCGTTTGACCTAGATAGAACTTTCTCCTTTGGAATGCTTCATCCCTTCTAAATATATATAATACTCCAGAATCAGCTCTGTTCTTGTCATTTTCAACCTCTATGTCATCATCTTGTATGCTCTTGTCTTTTCCTCCCTTTCATTGGTTAATCTTCCTTCTTTGGGTTTTTATTTCCTCCCCTGGATTGCAAATAACATTTCCTCCCCTGTTTGGAAGATCTCTCACAATGTACAAAAATATTTCTCTCCCCATCATCTGAGCTATCAATTAGAACTTGTTATCAGACAATGTTGTACATGAGGCCATCAATTCCTTAAGAGTTTAATTTGCTGCCCTCATCACTTCTAGGTGTGTTAACTCCTATGAGAGGTGATTCATGGGGCAATAACTCATAATCCTTCGTTTGATGGGTTTTTGGGCCATTTTTATTCCAAAAACATTCTTTTAAGAAACTTTTTCCTTAGCAGTATGTACTTGATTTTATTATGAAAAACCATACTGCTTTCAACCATTTTGAAGGGATTAAGTGTATAACAGACACTTAATCAAAATTTCGGTTTAAAGCAACCTCTGGTTGTGTGAGAACCAATGTTTTTCAGTTATAAATAACTGCCTGTGTAAAGATAAACCTATTCAAAAGGCTTTCTTGACAGGGTTTCCAGCTCATAGCAATTGTTGCCTCTAACACAAGTGTTAGATTCACATTTACTAGCTATTCTTTCTATCAGATGTCCTTAGACTTTCTCATTATACTTAAAAGTATAAAATGATAGAAAGTGAGTTGCATCAGTTACTTTCTGATCAACTAAGTCATCAATTCAATGTGAAATTTCATAATCAGGTTTCAAGAAAGAAGTTTTAAAGAGATGTAATTTCCCAAACTCTTTCTATCATGAACCTATTATGTCAGCAACTAGTATCATCATTCTGCTGCTCACATTTCACTTGAAATATCCTTTGTGCTCAAATATTCATACCTGAAATTGTTAGTCTAAAACCAAAAGAACAATGTACAAAGTACTTGTCTTATATTAGAATAAACATATGACTAACTGTATGAATAAACACAATTAAAAGTAATAGCTAGTACCAATTTACAAATCCAACAGTACAAACAAAAATTTATATACATAAACACACAGATTTAAATCATTGAGGATTTAGCATTCCAATACTTGCTACCAAGTATTGAAACCTACCAACATCAAAAGCTTTTGTTAGCAGATCTGCAAAGTTGTGTTCTGAAGCAATTTTAAGAACTTGAATTAATCTTTTTTCATTGCAGTCTCTTATAAAGTGATGTCTAATTTCAATGTGTTTTGTTTTAGAATGTTGTACTGGATTTTTAATTATGCAAATTGTACTACTATTATCAATATGAATAACAGTGTTCATAAAATTGTACCCATAGTCAAGAAGTTGGTTTTGAAGCCATAGGACTTGAGCACAGTAACTTGCAGCAGCTACATATTCAGCTTCAGTTGTTGAAGTAGCCACAATTGTTTGCTTTTTACACTGCCATGAGATAAGTCTACACCCAAGGAATTGACATCCTCCAGTTGTTGACTTTCTGTCCAAGCTAGCACCAACATAATCACTATCCAAAAATGCTACCAAGTCAAAAGGTGACTCTCTAGAATACCATAGTCCCAACCTAGGTTGACCCTTGAGATATCTAAAAATTCTTTTGACTGTTGTTAAATGAGAAACCTTTGGAGTTACTTGAAATCTTGCACAAGCACAAACAGAGAACATGATATCAGGTCTTGATGATGTAAGATACATCAAAGAGCCTATCATAGATCTGTAAGTGTGTACATCTACATTGTCTCCATCTAAATCTTTAAGAAGTGGCTTCTCAGAGTCCATTGGTGTGCTTGCCATTTTTGAATCAGCAAAGTTGAACTTCCTAAGTATCTCAGCAACATATTTATCTTGACTAATAAATATGCCTTCATATGACTGTTTAACTTGCAAACCCAAAAAGAATGTAAGTTCCCCCATGGAACTCATCTGAAACTTATCATGCATAAGCTTCTCAAACTCCAAACACATCTCCTTCCTTGTAGATCCAAAGATAGTGTCATCCACATACACCTGCACTAACAGAAGATCCTTCTTGTGCTGTTTGATGAAAAGTGTCTGATCAATCTTGCCTCTTTGAAATCCATTTTCAATTAAGTAGGAAGCCAGTGTTTCATACCAAGCTCTTGGTGCCTGATGTAGGCCATATAGAGCTTTTACAACTTTGTACACTTTGTCTGGATTGTCAGGATCAATGAAACCAGGAGGCTATGAGACATAAACCTCTTCTTCAATAGTACCATATAAAAATGCACTCTTGACATCCATTTGATAAACTGTGAAGCCTAAAAATGAAGCATAAGCTAAGAAAAGCCTAATTGCCTCAAGTCTTGCTACTGGAGCAAAAACCTCATCATAGTCTATCCCTTCTTGTTGTGTGTACCATTGGGCTACTAATCTAGCCTTATTCCTAATCACTATTCTCCTTTCATCCCTTTTATTCTTGAAAACCCATCTAGTGCCAATTACCTTTGCATCCTTAGGTAAATCAACTAGCACCCATACCTTCTGAATCTTGAACTGAAGAAGCTCCTCTTGCATAGCCTCTACCCAGCTTGAATCATCTAAGGCTTTCAGAATGTTCTTTGGTTCATCTTGTGAGAGAAAACATACAAACAAGCAAGAGTTTGAAAACTCATGCTGTTTTGAAGCATAAAGGGCATCAAGAAGCCCTTGTTGGTCTGAAGACATCAGTTGTTGTCTTGTCTTCACACCTGATTGTACATCTCCAATCACATTTTCTAGGGAGTGGACTTTGTGAATCCTTGTGTGTGATGTAGAAGGAACTGGATAATCAGGTGGGACATTGCTCATATCCACCTCATCTTCTGTTAATTCTGCTTCATTTGTTAATTCTGTTTCTTCAGTTAAGTCTGTTTCAGCAGCATTCTCAACAGCAGAACTATTTTCTTGTTCCTTTGTTCCATCTTCCTTGTGTTCATCTTCAACATCTTCTTTAGCTTTACCAGAAGAAGATTCATCATTTGTTGAAGTTGAATCCACACTGGTACTTATTGGCATCCATACATGATCTTGATTTGTCTCCTTGTCTAACCCTGCCTCATTTGTTGTTTGTGAACCTGAAAAATCATTAGTTTCTGCAACAACATGCACATAATTCATAGAATGGGTTAGTGTCTCAAGATCAAATAGCCATTTCGGTCCTTGACCTTCTACATTGGATTTATGCTCTAAAAATTCCACATGTAGGTTTTCCTCTACTTTCTTAGTTCTTAAGTTGTATACTCTAAAAGCTTTGCTATTGAGAGAATATCCAACTAAGAAACCTTCATCTGCTTTACCATCAAATTTTCCTAAATGGTCTAAGGTATTCAGAATTGTCACATGACATCCAAAAGGTCTAAGAAATCCTATTGCAGGAGTTCTACCTCTAAAAAGTTCATATGATGTCTTATTGTGAGGCTTGACAACCAAAACTCTATTCTGGACATAGCAAGCAGTGTTGACTGCTTCAGCCCAAAAAGTGATAGGCAACTTAGAGTCAGCTAACATAGTTCTAGCAGCTTCAATTAGTGTTCTATTTTTCCTTTCAGCAACTCCATTCTGTTGTAGAGTTCTAGCAACACTAAATTCTCTCCTAATACCTTTTTCTTTGCAGAAGTCATCCATAACTCTATTCTTAAACTCTGTCCCATTATCACATCTAATGACTTTTACTTTCTTGTCTACTAGGTTTTCTATCTCTATAATGAAAGTCTTAAGGATGCTAGGTGTCTCATCCTTAGTAGCTAAAAAGAAAACCCATGTAAATCTACTATAGTCATCAGTAATAACTAGACAATATCTCTTATGCTGCATACTTCTAACATTTGTAGGACCAAATAAGTCAATATGAAGCATAAACAATGATTGATTGATAGAGTTAAAAATCTTGGGCTTACAAGTGGCTTTGTGTTGTTTGCCTTTAAGACAAGCAATGCATGTTTGATCATTTTCAAATCGTTTTTGAGGTAAACCTCTTACCAAACCATTCTTAACAATCTTATTTATGGTTTTGAAATTAATATGACCAAGCCTCCTATGCCATAACATTGATTCATCTAATGTGGCCTTTGCTACAAGACAAGTTAAAGCCTTTTTAGGAACAATGTTCTTCATATCAACACTGTACATATTGCCCTTTCTAGGAATTTTAAGAAGTACTTGACTTTCATCAGGCATCTTAAAATCAGGAGAAAGAACAAGACATTCAGTGTCACAGAAAAGAACTTTGTTCATTTTATCACACATTTGTGAGACACTAAAAAGATTATAATTTAGCTCTTGTACATAGTACACATCTTCAAAATCTAAATTTCCAGTTTTAATTGTACCCTTACCGAAAATTTTGCCACCAACACCTCCTCCAAAAGTAACATAGCCTCCATCTATTGATTGAAAATCTAAGAGATAAGACTTGTTGCCTGTCATGTGCCTTGAACATCCACTATTTGAGTATCCTTGATCCTCTTTTTTATCAATTGAATGTTCCTGCACATTAATAAGAAGTATTAATTTCTTTTGGGGACCCAAGCCATTACTGACTTGGATCTGCCTCTTGCATCAATGAAATTTAATCTCTTAAGAACAGTTGATGCAACATTGGATTTAAGAATCAAACATGCTGAGGCCTTAACAGCATTTGCCCTGTTTTTCCAAGCAGCAGAATTAACTACTTGCTTAGCAGTATTAACTGCTGGCTTTGTAGTTGATTCCTTAATTTTCCAAACTTGTTTTTGGACCACTGCTTTTGATTGAATGGGCCTTTTAGCAGTTTTTAATGCATATTTGAAAGTTGATTTTGCATTTTTAACTGCTGGTTTTGGGTAAACAAACTTAAATGGTCTAGCATAATTAACTTGTTTTAAGCCAGACTTAATTGAAACTGTTTTGGGAGATGATCTATTAAAAACAGAACTAGAGTGAAAGTAAGTTTGTGGAGTTTGCCTTTTGAAATTCACCCAATTGTTTTCATACCTAGATACCCATTGGTTGCAGAAAGCTGTAAGATGGTCAAAACTTTCACAAGTGAAACAAGCTTTGTTATAAAATCCAAAGTCATTACTGTTTTGGTGAGACTTGAGGTTATTCCAACTTCTTTGGTCACCTCTGGGCTTGTTTGTGGATCTATATTGTTCACAATATCTAACTGGTTGCCTAACATGTTTTACATTGGACTTAGGCCTATCAGTATTGTGTTTGACTATCTTAGGAACACTTGTTCCTGCTTTCTTAACCACTTTAGGTTTAGACATAACCTGTTCATCTTCATCATCATCAGATACCCAGTCTTCAATGACTACTCTATCTGATCTTTTATCAGAGGACACCTTGTCCTCAGAAAGTGAAGTTTTACTTAAACTTTCACTAACTTTCTTAGGCTCATCAACAACTACATTGGCTTTTGGTTGTACACCATATTGTAACTTTGGTAGTTGAAATTTAGGTAAGCATGAGTGTTCTAGGTCAATCCCTGGGGGTTTAGGGATACCTCTGTATAGAGGTGGGACACTCTTATATCCTACTCCTGACTTAGCTCTGTTGATTACTTGACATTCTATCATGTTGGTTACACCTTTAGAAGCATGTTCTAGTGTTTGTGTAGTCAAGTGAATGTTTTCATTTTCCTTTTTGACCCTATCAAAAGCCTCTCTTAAAAGCTTAATTTCAGCATCTCTAAAGAATATGTCATGTCTAAGAAGAGCTTTGTCATCAGAAAAAGCAAGTTCATTTTCTTTGTAGTATAGGATCTGCTTTTCTACTGATTCTAAACCACACTTATAATCTATATAGTTTTGATGAGTTTTACTTAGCTCTTTCTTTTGTTCATCATAATGTTTGATTAAAGTTTGTAATTCTTTAAGAGCAGTACAAGCATTTGAACAAGCTTTATGAGATTGTACCTCAGTAGTAGAAAAAGCCATGAGTGCCATCTGTGAAGAATCTTCTTCCACATCAGCCATGAAACTCCAATCAAAACCTAGCCCATCAATAGCTACCATAGCTTTTGAGTTTGGCTCAGAAACCTCCCTTGTTTTGGATGTGCTTCCAAAACCTTTGTTCTTGCTATCCTGCTGCCTTGGCCTTCTACATTCTCTTGAGAAGTGCCCCATCATGTGGCAGTTATAGCACTCTATCTTTAACTTGTCAAAACCAGTAGTATCAGTGTTGCTGATTAAGAGCTTCTTCCCCGTCATTTGATAGAACTTCTTGGCTCTCATGCTAAGAAGAGAAATTTGCCATTTAAGGTCCATTTCCTCCAGATCATCATCATTGATCTCTTGGAGGTCTTCATAAGTGAGCATGGACCCATCATTTCGACTTTTGAGAAATGCACAACAAGTCTTTTCATCCAAAATACCCATGGTACTGCTTGATGAACTAGCAGCACCAACACCATCAACAACTTTCACCTCTTCACTTGATTTTGAGGTACTAGGAGTTGACATAAATGCCATGTTCCCATTATTAGAACTAGTACCTCCACTTCTCTTCAAATCTTGCTCCACAATCTTAAAGTTGCTATACAAATCTATCAGTTCCATTGTATCAAGGTCTGGCTTGTTCTTCCAGACAACAACATGTATAGCCCACTCTTCTGGTAAGCTTCTCAGAAATTTTGAGTTCAAATCTTCTGAGGTATTTCAACACCAAGAATAGCAAGTTGGCTCACAATATTCTGAATCCTATTAAACATATGGTCAAGAGATTCATTGTTGGTAGAGGAGAAGTTTTCAAACTGCTGCTTGAGCAGTGTCTTGTGGGTTTTCTTGGTGGCATCATTTCCACCATATTTGGCAACAATAGCTTCAAATAAAGACTTGGCATCTTTGAACTTGCTGAAGTTTAAAAGTTGATCATTGGGAATGGTCATCATCAGCATGCTTCTTGCCTTTAAGTCATTTTTCTTCTTTATTCTGTCTTCTGCAGATGTTGGGTGTGTCTGCAGAGTTGTCACCACTTTTTCATCCACTGTTGATGTAGTGGTGGTAGGCTGGTGATGAGGCGAAAAGTGTACCGCTTTTAAGGGGTCATTTAAGCCCGAAATCGTATTATTTGATCAAATATTGCCCTAAATCGTTCCTTTTGTCATTTTAGGTACTTTTGAGGAGAAATCTGGAAAAGGAGGCATTTTGGACGTTTTTGGAGCATTAAAGTGAAGAAAACGGCAAAGTCTCAAGAATCGGCTAAAAGTTACTCTTGACGGCGTCACAATTAACATGGGACGGCGTCATGCTTTGGCAAGAAAAGTTGGATGTGAAATTTACTCATGACGGGCCAGTGAGTTTGCATGAGAATTCTGACGGCGTCACGCTTTAACTAAATCAAGGGCGTCACGGCTTAAATCATAAGGGGACGGCGTCACGTTCAGGATCCGACGGCGTCAAGCCTTGATAAGCCAGAATGGATTTTTGAAGAGCTAAAGAGGGACGGCGTCAAGATGGTCATCCGGGAACCCTAAAAGCGGCGAGGTGACGGCGTCACAATGCATAAGGTGACGCCGTCAGATGTCAAAGTCTATATATAGTTTTCTAATTTTTTGTCATTAAGGGGGAGCTTAGTGTGTGGAATTTTGGAATAAAACCCTAAGACGATTTTAGCTACTTTTTCAGGGCTTCTTGCCTTGAGATCTTCCATGTTTCATTGAAAGATAAGTTATCAATTAATCATTCAATATGTCTATGTGTTGTTTGATTCTATCTTATGCTTGTCTTTTGTTTAACATGTTAGGCTAATTTTATCTTGTGTTTGCTTAGATCTAATGAAACCTAGCTATTGATTATTGGTTGTTAGTGTGTTGTTAGTTGTATTGGATGATTGTTTATCTATGTTAGGCTTAAGAAAACTGGCTAACTTCCTATTCGGTAACTTGCTTGAACGTCTTAAGAAACATGAACCAAACGCGTACTAAAGGTTTTTATGGTTGTATTTAATGCACAAGCGAATTCTAGTGATCCCATGTTAGGAGCTTCCTAGCCGGCTCGACATAGGAGTGAAGTAGGAGCTTGTAGAGTTTGGGGAAGTAAGTACGCCACCCCACGAATGGTATTAAGGAATACACCCGTCATCCACGCGACTAATACACACTAATTAACCGGTAAAAGATAGTTAGGGAGTAAGGAAATCTAAGTAAACACATTTCTCTACACATAAGTTTCTCATCACTTTTCATTTTTGTTATTTTATTTTATTTGCATTTGTAGTAATTTGGGTTAGTTGACTAGCAACTAATTCCGCCCACTCCTTCAAAACCCGAGATTTTACTTGCTTACCATAAAATATAAAAATACAAAAAGAATCTTCCTCAACCCTTAGACCTAATTAGAGTAGCCTTTCACACCTAACGAACACTATTCCCTGTGGAGAACGATCAATCCCCCGTACTTACCACTACACTATACTACATCGGTCAGGTACACTGCCTGGTGGGGTTGTAAGCCTCTTGAGATCCCTCGAGAGGTAAAACCTGTTGTAAGGTTGCAAAACCCACGCATCAAGTTTTTGGCGCCGCTGCCGGGGAATAGTCATTGTTTAGGTTGAATTTTTATTTTATAGGTCTACTCACTAGATTCCTTTCTAGTGAGATTTTTATTTTATTTTTCTAGGTTTTCTTTAGTCTATCTTATTTCTTTGTTTGTTTGTTCGTAATTTCCATTGACTCTTCCGTTCACCATTATGGAGAACGCGAATCCACCATACCACCAACCACGTAATTCACACCACTCTATATGACATCTTGATGTTTAAACAACATAAAGATGAACCTCTCTATGATGCATGGACTCGTTTTAAATATTTACTCCAAAAAGTCCCTCATCATGACTTCGATTTTTGGTCCCTAACTCAAATCTTTTACAATCATGTCGACCGACATGCCCAAAGGTACATTTACCATATTGCCGGCAGGGATATTAGAGAATTAAGTGCTGAGAAAGCATGGGAAGCTATTGAAGAGTGTGCCCAATATTATTATATAGTAGACAACCCAACAAACGTTAGTACAAGTCAATTGACCACAAATTTCGAGGATCATGAAACAAGTTTGTTTGGGGATGAATATGTTTGTGTTGAGATACCTAAGTGGATGTCATGTAATGCCATATTACAAAACAAACACATAGGTGACCTTGATATGACGGAGGATTTAGCCGAACATGATCACATTGATCAAAAAGACCTAGGTTTTGTGATTGATGACGTCGAATCTCAAGAAACACATGATGAATCTTTTAGGCAGTTTGAATATAGCAGTCAGAATATTGAGGATGATCCGTATGATTTGGACATAGAAGTTGAAATGCCTAGAGAAGCACTTGAGATACTTGGGAAAATGTTAGGGTTAGATCCTACTAAAACGCATGATGAGGATATAGGTGAGCTTGACGTAAGGAATGATGAGGTAAGTAACATAAGCCCACCAAGTACCCCACAAGTCCTACCATCATTTGAGGCACACACACCGCCCGTGACTTACCCGGAAGAAGTTGAGGAGACTATAGAAACCCCAATAGAGGTAGAGCCCTTGGACCAAACACAACTAGAAGAAATAGGTTTGAATACTTGTAGTCATAACCTTTCTTTTAGTTCTATGGAAGTTCCTAGTTTTGATGAACCGGAGCCTAAACCAAAACCGTTACCTAATCTTCCATCCTTAGATGTGAACTTAGGAATTGAATTAGGTCCCGACCCACCCATCAAACCATATAGTCCGGGTAGTCTTAAGGTAGTAGACATTAAGCCTTGTAGAGAGGAAGCCAATATAGGAGTGAAACATGACCTTACATACTTACATCACCCATTCATGATTGATCACAAGAAACATTATGGGTTTAAACCGGGTTTATTAGGTCAAGATGGATTCCCAACTAGGAGTCTCTCGAAGTTGATAGAAGATGATCCCTTTTTAGGAGGAAACTCAAATCACCCATTGACCAAAGTGAACTAGGCAAGGTTATGATGAAAGGAGCACACCCCTTTGAGCATATAATTCATCCGTCACTCTTTCCTCACATGGCATACTTCCACCCAGATGGTGTGTATCGCTACTATCACCCGCACTTAATCCTAAGTGTAGAAAAAACCTCTCCTTTATCCGTTAAATAAGGGTAGAGTCAGGCTCGTGACTCGAACAAAAACAAGCGCTCTTGGGAGGCAGCCCATGTTTTATTTGCTTTGTGTGTTTATTTATTTGTTTGTTTGATTTTATTTGCTTCCGTATGTATGTTTAATTTTTATTATTATTGATTCATGTTCAAAACTAAAATTGTGAAAATGCTTTATTTTGTTTTTAACTTCGTCTTAACTACATATAAAGGTATTTTGCAAAAGATAAGTGTAAGGGAAAGTCAAATCGGTTTATTAGAACAAATGAACATGAATCATAATAATATTAAATTAGCATACATATTAGTATTTGTTTGAGTCAAATGCTTGTATCGAGTCATAATGATGTTTTGCAGGATTTCCAGGAAGTAAGGTAAAGGTTTTTCCAGAAATTTTCCGGAAACTTAAAATGAAAATTTTTGTCAGGTCATTTCTGACGGCGTCAAGGTTTATAACCTGACGGCGTCAGATTTAATTTCCAGAAAATTTTGAAAATTTTGTTTTCATAAAAAGTTTTTATTAAAATCTCCAACTTATAATCTCCAGGAATCTGCAAAGTTATCATTCCACAAGCATTATATCCTTATATATAGATTTTATCCCGCCGATGTTATGCAGGTTTTCGTGTTTGTTTTCTCAGGTTCAACAGGTTATTTTGGACAAGGAAATGTTTTGAATCAAGCTTATGGCGATGCATTAGTCATGGAGCTTCAACATTCTCTTTGGAGGAAGATTTAACCGTGTAATTTCATTATCCAACGAGCGAATCAGGGGAGTATTTGATTTCATTCTTTTACTTTATGCTTTTACATCTTGTTATTTGAACATTGGGGACAATGTTCATCTTAAGTGTAAGGGGAGGGTAAAAGTACGATTTTTGAGAATACAATTGTGCTTGATTTTTGTTTGTTTGATGGTAGATGTGTAATAAAACTGAGAGAAATACTTGTTAAGGTAATTTTAGTGCCAAATTTAAAATTTTTTACAACATATAGGAGTGAAACTTTGATCCTAATAAGCGTCTCATGGATAGGAGTTATATGACTAGCACAAAAACCGTACCACTAAAAAATTTTCCACCCCCAAATATGTGAGGTTCGCCCCTAGAATTGGTAGGAAAAGCATTTATGCTATGATGTGTGTACCGGTAGCACTTAGATTCTAGAACTTGCGTTAGGACCATTCCGAGGCCACAAGTGAGACTACATTCGTGTAGTTAGATTTACTACATGATAAGAGGCATTAGGATTAACCCATGTTTTACACCTGTGTTTTTGTTATAATTACTTTGGCTACATTGGTCAAGTAATTCTCCCACACCCTTTGCGTTGTACTCATTTTTAGTACACGATACCCCTAGTACACCCCTCAGAGCCTATCTTTTCGTTTCGACCTTTAAGCATTTTACTTAAAGGAAGAATTTGTTACACCCCACTTAAATGTACACCCAAATCGCCTTAGCCTACCTTGTATGCACTCATCTTTAGTGCATTATTGTGACAACATTTGTTTAAACCCAAGTTAATTATCTAATTGATTACATGGTTGCTAAGTCGAGTCATATCTTTGTACATATTGTTTTGGGACGATTGGGACTCATGGGTAAAGTACTAGTGTAATGGAGTAATGGGGAAGAACATCATTTATTACCCCCATATGTGCTAAATGTTTTAAAAGTACTCCAAGTTTTTCAATTATCTTAATTCGAGTCATTAGAATAGTTATTTGTAAAGTTATGTAAAAGTTCAAGTGTAAGGGGATGCAACGCCCCTATGATGTATTATTTTGGATGGTAGGGTAAAAGTGTATGCAAAAAAAAAAAAAAAAAAAAAAAAAAAAAAAAAAAAAAAAAAAAATCAAGAAAAATACAAAAAAAATGAGAAAAAAAGAAAAATAGAAAAAACATACGGACTACCATCCCGTTTCATTTTATGTTTATTTTATGTTTATGTTTTGTTATTTTCTTTCATTAGCTTAAGATCGAGTCTAGTCTTGGCTTAGCAACGTTGTATAGTACATGTGATTGATCAAGATCTTTAACTCGCCACCAGTAAAATATCCTTTATCCAACAAAACCGTGTTTTCCTTTTCCCTACACCTAACGTTATAACCCATTTAAAAGCCCTCTTTGATAGTTTATCTTAGGTGCTTACGCCTAGTGGAGGAGGTTTTCGATCCTTTCCCAAGCCTATGGTGATCTATTTGCTATGACAGGTAGTGAGAGATATTTTCCGTTTTCATTTATGAGATTTATTTTGATGACACTTGAGAGATGTGAGTATCTAAACACTACTTGTGAGGTGCTAGTATGTAATCTCCGTGCTTATTATGATTGAAGTGGAACGAATATTTGTTGTAATTACTTTTATGTTTGCATTAAATGACCCCTAACTTGTATTTTGATTAGAATAAAAGCGCATTTGCTTGAGGACAAGCAAATCTCAAGTGTAAGGGTATTTGATGAGGCGAAAAGTGTACCGCTTTTAAGGGGTCATTTAAGCCCGAAATCGTATTTATTTGATCAAATATTGCCCTAAATCGTTCCTTTTGTCATTTTAGGTACTTTTGAGGAGAAATCTGGAAAAGGAGGCATTTTGGACGTTTTTGGAGCATTAAAGTGAAGAAAACGGCAAAGTCTCAAGAATCGGCTAAAAGTTACTCTTGACGGCGTCACAATTAACATGGGACGGCGTCATGCTTTGGCAAGAAAAGTTGGATGTGAAATTTACTCATGACGGGCCAGTGAGTTTGCATGAGAATTCTGACGGCGTCACGCTTTAACTAAATCAAGGGCGTCACGGCTTAAATCATAAGGGGACGGCGTCACGTTCAGGATCCGACGGCGTCAAGCCTTGATAAGCCAGAATGGATTTTTGAAGAGCTAAAGAGGGACGGCGTCAAGATGGTCATCCGGGAACCCTAAAAGCGGCGAGGTGACGGCGTCACAATGCATAAGGTGACGCCGTCAGATGTCAAAGTCTATATATAGTTTTCTAATTTTTTGTCATTAAGGGGGAGCTTAGTGTGTGGAATTTTGGGATAAAACCCTAAGACGATTTTAGCTACTTTTTCAGGGCTTCTTGCCTTGAGATCTTCCATGTTTCATTGAAAGATAAGTTATCAATTAATCATTCAATATGTCTATGTGTTGTTTGATTCTATCTTATGCTTGTCTTTTGTTTAACATGTTAGGCTAATTTTATCTTGTGTTTGCTTAGATCTAATGAAACCTAGCTATTGATTATTGGTTGTTAGTGTGTTGTTAGTTGTATTGGATGATTGTTTATCTATGTTAGGCTTAAGAAAACTGGCTAACTTCCTATTCGGTAACTTGCTTGAACGTCTTAAGAAACATGAACCAAACGCGTACTAAAGGTTTTTATGGTTGTATTTAATGCACAAGCGAATTCTAGTGATCCCATGTTAGGAGCTTCCTAGCCGGCTCGACATAGGAGTGAAGTAGGAGCTTGTAGAGTTTGGGGAAGTAAGTACGCCACCCCACGAATGGTATTAAGGAATACACCCGTCATCCACGCGACTAATACACACTAATTAACCGGTAAAAGATAGTTAGGGAGTAAGGAAATCTAAGTAAACACATTTCTCTACACATAAGTTTCTCATCACTTTTCATTTTTGTTATTTTATTTTATTTGCATTTGTAGTAATTTGGGTTAGTTGACTAGCAACTAATTCCGCCCACTCCTTCAAAACCCGAGATTTTACTTGCTTACCATAAAATATAAAAATACAAAAAGAATCTTCCTCAACCCTTAGACCTAATTAGAGTAGCCTTTCACACCTAACGAACACTATTCCCTGTGGAGAACGATCAATCCCCCGTACTTACCACTACACTATACTACATCGGTCAGGTACACTGCCTGGTGGGGTTGTAAGCCTCTTGAGATCCCTCGAGAGGTAAAACCTGTTGTAAGGTTGCAAAACCCACGCATCAGCTGGTAAGAGTTTCCATCTTCAATAATTTCCCAAAGTGCGTAGTCTTGCACTTGGAAATATTGCTCTATCCTCAGCCTCCACATCTCAAACTCATTCTGTTTGAGCATGGGTAGTTTTGCAGCAACATTGGTTTGAATAGATTCAACATCCATTTCTTCTTCTTTTTCTTCTTCTAAATCAACTATATCAGCCTTTCTCTGATACCAATTGAGAGGGATTCGATACACTGTAAGGTGGTTAAACCTTTGTGACTTTGTGTATATGATATATTGAGTTAATATGATCAAGTATGCGGAAACTACTTAATCACACTTAGAAGTTTATTTTGGTTATGGAAATGGAACAGTGATGCTTGTGTATATTGAACAATGAACACCGAAAGTATAATACCATAGGATTCAATATTATTGATAATGTTTATGATTGTTCTTGTTCTTGACAGTTATGAATAATGAAAGTTTTATCAAAATGTTCTTATTCAACATATAAATCTTAATCACTTAAAAACACACTATATTAGTCACACCTTATGACTAAGCTAAGATCTCCTTTTATAGTCCAAGGAGATCTTTACAATATTGTTAATTCTGGTCAAGTCTTGTCGAACTACTTGCTAGCTTATGTGAGTCAGTAACTAAGATACAACATGTATATATGTTTACAACTTGTTCTGAGAATATAACATAATGACTTATCACATAGGGAAAGATATTATCTACCGTGTATAATTGACTTTAGTGAATACTTATCCATCCAGCAGACTTAACATTCAAAGAGCAAACTTAATCTTGACACTCACCAGAATTAATCAAGCAGACTTAACCACCAGACTTAATCTTGGAAGAGCAGACTTAACCAGATTTAACCAGCAGACTTAACTTTGTTACTCACCAGACTTAACACTAAAGCTACCAGAATTAATCACTTAAGAGAAATTCTCGATACTTAGTCTTCAGAATATTTAATTCCCAACATAAATTATGGACATTATTTCGGTTGACAGAACTGCTTCAAAGAGAGTATCATTGTGGTTTTCCAGAAATTTGATGCGTTCAATGTTTTCGTTAGCTTCCTTCACCAGGGATTTGTGGTCCTTGACGAAGTCGGCTGTTTCTTTTAAAATTGCATTTTCCACATGAATTACTCTCGCACTTATGTCATAGAGTGGAGTAGTAATTTCTGTTTGAAACACCTTTTTCATTTCATTATGAAAACTTGAATGCTAGTTGCTGATGCTGAGATTCGTTTTAGAGTCACCAATACTTTGAAGAGTTTTTACTCTATCTTTGAGATCATCCAAATATCTTCTAGCTTCACTTGTGTTAAAAGGGTTGCTAGAGGACATTTGTTCCAGATTTGAAAGATTTTTGGAAACAACTTTTGGTTTTGTTGAAGCAACAGGTCTTTTGAAAACCTTTTCTGTTTGTTGTTGTTTAACAAATTTTACGCCAGAAAGTATGTTGAGCTTATTATAATCAATTGGTTTAATTTCTGGGTTCATTTGTCTCATTTTTATTCTACTCTCTTCGGCAAGCTCAATCGTTTCATCATAATCCTGAACCTCGGGAGGATCATGTTTATCAAACAGCACATTACCATTATACAACACATTCTGTTCTTTCTGAGCTTTCTTGAGTGTATAAGGGTTTTCACAACCGATAGCCATTTTCTTCATTCTGTGCAAAAGCGGATTTGGATATTTAATTAGCATATGAATTGTTTGAGAAGAATGACTCGTTTTGACAAGCAAATCTTCCAATTTCTTAATTGTTTCTTGTTTCTCAATGATTTCATCAGGAAGATCATTTTCTCGTTTTGAAAAATCTGCTTTCAACTGTTTCTTTTCTTTTTCAAGATCAGAGCAAGTTGATTTTTGTTTAGAAAGTTGGTTTTGCAAATAAAAAAATTTCATGTTTAAGGATCTTATTTTCTTGTTTAAGTTAACATCAAGGGTGTCAAACTTAATTTGCAATTGTATTTCTCTTGAAACGGAGTTTTTGTAACCATCTTCCAATTCTGACTGTCGTGTTTTAGTAATTTCAATTTTTTTTTCATTCACCTTATATCTCTCAAGCTCAGCGGTCAATTTTTCATTTGCGGCCTTAACATCGCGATTGACCTTTTTGACTTTTTCAATTTCAACACTACAATTGTTCAATAATGATTCAAATAGCGCACGTGTTTCCTCATCATTCTTAGTATGCTGTGACTCGAAGCCTCCATTAGGATTCACATCTGGAGTTGCCAAATTAATATTGCTACAACTTGGCGTGTCCATATATGTATCATAAGTGGGTGCAGGAGTCGCAGGATGCTGTTCATTCTGAGGTGACATATCAAATATTTCATTATTGCGACATGTAGTGAATGGTGGTACCTCAGAGACTGCATTGGTGTCATAAACAGGAGGTGTCTCAGAATCCGTATCATACTTAGCCTCCTGGAGATTTGCCATGAAAATGCAGTTTGCATCGATGTCCTCAAGGTCTTCCATATCATCCATAAGAGCAATAAAGTCATTCTCTTCTGCATTCAACTGAAACCCTGCCTTTTCTTTCTGTGGCAAAAGCACTGCCTTCTGTAGATACTCTAGATCTTTCTTTTTCGGCTTGGTGGGACAATTCCTTGCCATGTGACCAATTCCCTGACAGTTGAAACACTTTAACAGATTACCCTGATTCATATTCCCAGCAACTGGAGCAGCAACATTCCCAATCTGATTCCCAACATTCTGACCCCTCTGATTTCCAACAACTTGACCCATCTGATTCCCTACATACTGACCCATCTGATTTCCTACATACTGCCCTGCATTCTGATTACCCATCTGATATCTAGGAGCATATCCCTGCTGATTCCCATAACCTCCAACCATTTGTCCTTGTTGACCCATGTTGAAACTCGGCTGTGCAATTTTCCTGTTGCGAGTGTTCGATGAGATTCTTTGATTGTTGTTGGTAGGTGTAGAGTAGCGTCCTTGGAATGCCTTTGTTAGGTAAGCAAATGCTTGAGTCAAAGCAGCAGTGGACTCGTCATTGTCAGTGAATTCCGGTTCTAGGTATTGTGGGTATTGTTGTTGTGGAATGACATGTTGTTGTTGTGGGTAGAATGGTTGTTGTGGAACATATTGCACGAAGTTCTGAGTAGAAGATGATGATGGTTGTGTATTCACTGTTACAGGTGTTGGTGTTTGAGTAATCAATGCAAGAGGATCATGTTGCTTTTCTAACTTCTCTTTCCTGACTTCATTCGCCTCTGCCTGGTTTTGCTTTAGAAAGTCATAGAGCTGATCATAGTTCACCTGATGAAGGTCCTTTGTTTGGTTAACAATTGTGACAAATCGTCCCCATTCTTCTGGTAGATTGTTGATGAACTTGATGTTTTGAACAATTTTCCTTGGTGTCAACTTGTTTCTGATGAGCTCGTTCATTAAGGTGCAAAACCTGGTGTAGTAAGATTCAATGGGTTCCACTGGAGTAGATGTGAACTTCTCCCATTCAGTTAGCTGCCTTTTTTCAACATCTTGTTGTCCAATTTCTGTGCCATGACAAAGCCTTCTAACTCGTTCCCATATATCATAAGTAGTTTCACAACTGTCAACAGCAGCAAAGATCTCATGTGGTAAACCAAGTTGAATTAAGTGTATTGCCAAGTCATCAGCTGCAATTTGCTTCCAATCCTCTGCTGTGTAATCATCTTCTCTTTGTTCACGAAAGAATGGTAGAGTAGGAGGTGTGTCATTTGGATTTCTAGGGTCTTGAATCTGACGAGGCTTGAATGGTCCATTCTGGATGGAGTTGAGCAGGAGTTTACCTTGCCCATCAGCCGGCATCAGGTTTGGTTTTGATATAGCGAAGCAAACGGCTCGTCCATGGAAGATATCCACCTTTTTCAAGCATATGAGGACGGTTTTCTGCACCGGCTGCATGAATGTCTTGTTGAGTAGTCATTGTTGATGTTTCGTATGAAAAAGTTGATGTAGGATCATTGCAACAAAATAGGAGTTGTGATTGGTGAAGGTTAAATTCAGTTGTTGCAGTGAAGTCTTGGTCTTTAGCTGAAGATCGTTTGAAGTTACTTGCAATTTAGATAAACTATGACAATTTAGATAAAAGTAGCAATTTAGATAAAGTTACTAATTTCGACAAGTCTATAATTTAGACAAAATCAAATGATCACAAATTCGACAAAGTTATCTAAATTATAATTTAGATAAAATGACAATTTCTATAGAAATTTCAATTTAGACAAAATTATACAATTTTGACAAAATTTCAATTTAGATAGAAATATGCAATTTATATAAACTTTGCAATTTAGATAAAAATCTATCTAATTTATACAAATTAGAAGATGTTTCCCTTGTCGAAGTATTCCTCACACTTGTACAAGCACGAGAATACCGAGATCACGTTTGATGTTGTAGAAATTAAGTGTAATACGAATTTATATAAGTTTTGTAAATTGCCACAATTTTCTTATAATTGCGATAGATGTCCAACTAGAATTGCGATAGAACACCAAATCCATAATTGCGATAGAATTCCAATTCCACAATTGCGATAAGTCCAAATCCAGAATTGCGATAGAATTTCCAAGCATAATTGCGATAGAGTCCACTTCTAGAATTGCGATAGGATCGTAAATCCAGAATTGCGATAGGCTCGTAAATCCAGAATTGCGATAGACCCAGTCCAGAATTGCGATAGAAGCAAACAATTTCTATAGGAATTCCAAAATTGTGATAGAAGACCCACAATTCCTATAAACCCTCAAAGTTATCGAAATTCTTACACAAGAATTCCTATAAACCCTTTTTTCTGTCGAAATTCTTACACAAGAATTCCTATAAACCCTCTTTTCTATCTAAATTCTTATACAAGAATTTCGATATTTTAGAAATTCGATGAAGCTTCAAACACAAGTCACAAACAATCGTCAAGGCCTTTTTCACGATCAAATTTCTTCACAAACTCATATAAACTTATAAAATTCGACTCTTTTATCGCCCATATGCTATGAAAACTATTTTTCGATACAAAGAACTCAACTTTAACGAGTACAACTGGTTTTGAAGCTAAGATTCGAGCAAAAAGTAACCAAAACTCACTAACTACTCGTAAAAACTATAAAAGTAACAACTTTTAACCTACACAAAGCATAAAAATCAAAACTTTACGTAAAAAGTCGACATTTTATGGTGAAAAACATAACTTTTTATGTAGTTTTGATCAAAAAACGAAAGAAAGTAACTCCTAAATCGATGTTTGGCTCTGATACCACTTGTAAAACACGATCTTAATCTTTATCACACACTACTTATGAATAACTCGAATGGTACTCACAAGAACAAGAGAAGAGATGTGGCGATTATATTAAAACCGAATATTAGCTTAAAGAAAACAATACACAAACATAAAGCATACACACACACTCCCACCTATACTAGTCTTGAGGCACACTTGGAAATAAAGTGGGAGTGGGTATTTATTGATGGAGTTGGACGCCCTAATGGCTTGTGGATGGGCTTCGGTTAGGCCTTGGTCCATGGATTGGACTTGTACATATTTCCTATATTCCATGGACTACATAGCACTTAGAAATTTTATATTTAGTCCAACCGAGAGCCCTTGACTATCTATACTTAACGACATCATTACAAAGTTGTTAAATCAGAAATGAACATCACTTTAATTCAATGCTAACATTTACCATACCAAAAAAAATCAGTTTTGAAAAATTAAAAGTTCTGTTTGTGGCTAAACAAATGAGAGCAGTTGCAATATTGCAACTGAATTGCTCCTAATAGGTTTTCTTAGAACTCAAACAGTGTAAGATGGTATGTATGAAAAATCTCCATTGAGGGGCAAAGTGTCCTTTTTGAAAAGTTAGTTTATCAGAATTGGACACATACCCCATCCTGGATAGAGTTTCAAAAATTTCAGTGTTTGGCAAGGAACTAATACCATCATCATCTGTTAGTTTGAGATTTCTCCTAACAGATGACTCAGTAATAGTTATGGCTTTGCCATCCACTGTCGCAATTAACTCTTTGTCTCCATTATCAAATGTATTGGCAGTAGCAATCTGCCAAAACTGTTTGATTTGAGAGACAGAGATAGTAGAATTCACAGTAAGAGAGGAAATCTAGTATCTGAGGAAAGCCATCACTTCCCTCTGTTTTCTCCAAGAATGCAACCATGTTGTGCTTGTCGCAAAATTCCAAATTAGCCATAGTGAGCAAGAAAAGTATATTAGAGTGATGGGTAATGTTTGATTAAGAAAGTATGAGCGTTTGGCAAAAGCAATTTGAGATTTTATAAAGAATGCTTAGGGTTTCAATTTAACCGACTTATGAATTTGTTTCTGTATCTTGAATGAATTGTATAAGTTAAGATAAAGAATTTATCCAATTTAGGAAACCTATAAGCTAGGGAAGGTAGCGAAAATCTCTCAATGGCTATAATCAAAAAATGGTTATGCCAAACAGCACTAATGGTTACCCAGCAGTACTAAGTTTTACTCTAGCAGTACAAACTTTTGCCTAGCAGTACAAACTTTTTGCAAAAACTTTTTCAGCAGTATTAACTCAAATTTGCTTTCAAAACAATACTTCACTCATACATTTGGAAGGGATTAAGTGTAAAGGAAGACACTCAATCAATTTTGGTTGCATTTAACCTATGGTTGTGTGAGAACCAATATTTTCAGTATCAATACTGCCTGTGATCAGATAAACTCATTAAAAGAGCTTTATTGACAGGGTTTCCAACTCATGGTAGGTGTTACCTCTAACACAAATGTATTAGATTCACGTTTGCTCGTTGTTCTCTATACCAGATGTCCTTGGACTAACACACTACCAAATGATAGAATGGTAAAGAGTAAGTTAGATCAGTTACTATTTGACTAACTAAAAACCATCAATTCATGTTCAAAATACCACCTGATAAACGGAGGTTGATTTCAAGAAAGAGATTTTAAAGAACCTCCCAACCCAGGTGTAAAACCCTTGTCAAGTGATTCCCAAATCCCCTCTATCATGAATCAAATTCTCCATCTTTGAAAAACAACAGGACAAACATTTCATCACTTTAGCTTCTCACACAGCATCAATACCAATCATACTGCTTGCTTAACCTGCAAATGTTAGTCCAAAACTAAGAAAACACAATACAGAGCATTTTCTATATAACAGTATCAATTTTGACTAACAATTTTAACTTAGCAGTACTAATTTGCACTAGCAGTATTAACTCATAACAGTACTAATCCTTTACAAAACTTTACAAAAACACAAAGAGATTAAAACTTTATGGATTTAGCATTCCAATACTTGCAACCAAGTACTGAAACCTTCCAACATCAAGACCTTTTGTAAGTAAGTCAGCCCAATTGTTATTTGTGTGAATTTTAACAACTTGAATTAACTTTTTATCATTGCAGTCTATTATAAAATGATGTCTAATCTCAATATGTTTTGTTTTAGAATGCAAAATAGGATTTTTAATAATACATATAGTACTTTTATTCTCAATGAAAATCATGGTGTGCATAAAATTATACCCATAGTCCAGCATTTGATTATGAATCCAGAGTACTTGTCCACAGCAACTAGCAGCAGCCACATATTCAGCCTCAGTTGTAGAATTAGCCACCACAGTTTGCTTTTTACACTGCCATGATATCAACCTGTTTCCTAGAAATTGACAACCACCTGTTGTTGATTTCATATCTAAACTTGCACTAGCATAGTCACTATCACTATAAGCCACTAGATTAAAGGGAAACTCTTTAGGATACCAAAGGCCCAATTTAGGTTGACCTTTTAGATACTTAAAAATCCTTTTCACAGCATGTAAGTGTGAAGCCTTAGGAGTGACTTGAAATCTGGCACATGCACATACAACAAACATAATATCTGGTCTGGATGATGTGAGATACATCAATGATCCAATCATTGACCTGTAGAGATGAACATCAAAATCATCACCATCTGCATCTTTATGCAAAGGGTTGTCTAGATCCATTAAAGTGTTAGCTGTCTTGACATCAGTATACCCAAATTTCTTCAAGATATTAGCTGCATATTTATCTTGATTGATAAATATCCCATCTTCTTTCTGCTTGACTTACAACCCAAAGAAGAAAGTAAGTTCACCCATAGAACTCATCTGGAACTTGTCATGCATCATCTTCTCAAACTCAATACACATCTCCTTCTTTGTAGAGCCAAAAATAATATCATCAACATAGACCTGGACAAGCAAAATATCCCCTTTTTTCTTCTTGATAAACAAGGTCTTATCAATCTTTACTCTGTGAAACCCATTGTCCAATAAATAATTGGCCAAGGTTTCATACCAGGCTCTTGGAGCTTGATGCAAACCATAGAGAGCTTTCACCACCTTATAGACCTTGTCAGGATGACAAGGATCTTCAAACCCTGGTGGTTGCATAACATAAACCTCTTCATCAATAGTACCATACAGGAAAGCACTCTTCACATCCATCTGATACACCATGAATCCCATAAAAGAAGCATAAGCAAAAAATAGCCTTATTGCCTCAATTCTTGCAACAGGTGCAAAAACCTCATCATAGTTTATGCCTTCTTATTGAGTGTAACCCTGTGCAACCAGCCTTGCTTTATTCCTAATGACAAGGCCTCTCTCATTCTTTTTGTTTCTGAACACTCATTTTGTACCAATTGCCCACTTTCCCTTTGGCAAATTTACTAGAACCCAAACCTTTTGAAGCTTGAATTGTAAGAGCTCCTCCTGCATTGCTTCTACCCAGGATGGGTCACTAAGAGCTTTGGCAATTTTCTTGGGTTCTTCCTGAGATAGGAAACAAGCAAACAAATAAGTATGAAGGTCTACATATTTTTTCCCTTCATAAACAACAGTAAGAAAACCTTGTTCATCTGTAGGTTGTGTCATTGTCATTATTCTTTTCTTTACACTAGACTGTATATCACCAATCACAAGATTAAGTGAGTGATCTTTGTGAATTCTTGTATTTGGAGTTGTAGGAGCTTAATAGGTGTTAGGCATGTTGTTCAAATCCACTTAATCATCAGAAGAATCAACATCAGTAGTAACTGTTGAGCTAGCAGTATGATCATTTGGACCAGCAGTACTATCTTTTGGCTCAGCAGTAACATCATTAGTACTGTTGATGAGTGGCCTTTTACTCATTATTTTATACCCGAAAAACCCCACAAAAAAGACCAAAAACACCCAAAAACACCCAAAATGACCAAATATTGTTACAAATATCCTTGGAATGTGTTTTATGTGTTTTAGATACAAAAGGATTGAAAACGGGGCAAATACGGACAAAACCGAGCTTGGAATGGAAAAGAACGTGAAAAGCCGAGACCGGGAAGAAATTACAAGTTTGGACCAAGATATTTTTCAAGATGTCAAAAACAGCCCTTGGATAATTCCTAATTGACAAAATCAGTCCTTGGAAGAAAATTGCAAAATTGGCAGATTTAGTCCTTGAAGTTATCAAGTTTACAACTTTGGTCCCTAAATTAAATCCTATTACAAATACTAGCCTATAACCCATTTAATACTAATCCAACCCAACAACAGCCCATCACAAATCTTAAACCCAGCTCAGCCCAATCCTATCACAACCAAGCCCATCCCTTTTAACTAAAATACGGGGTCAAAGATAAAGTCAAACCCACACCCAAAGTACTGTTGATCATCCCTAACCCATCCTTTCCCGCCATTAACCTCTAATCCCTTCCCTGTCCCTTTCTCCTTTCCAACTCACCACTACCATCCAAAATCAGTCACATGACTGTGTTCCCCCCCCCCCTCCATGCCAACTTGGCAATCCCATAGGACAAGAAATATGATCAACGGTTGAAATTGATAGGAGTGGGCACCAAGAAAAATCCAAGGGCTCAAGAAGCACAAGCTGGAGTTCTCTCACAGAGAAAGCACAAGGAACCCAGAGAAACCCTAGATTTTTTTAGTATAAATAGGATATTAGGTAGCAGTAGAAAGGTAGGGATTTATTTAGCTTAAAATTTTAGGTAATGTTAACTTTTTAGCTTATTGTTATTCCAGTTTTTCAGTCTTTAAATCTTGTAATTTAAATTCAGTTAATGAAATATAAGTCTTTCCATTTTAATCCCTTGGTCAACAAAAGTCAACTGCTTATTTCTGTCTTATATTAGTGCTTATTTAGTATGTTTTCTGCTTATGTGATCTCCTTGATGAAATTTAATGCATATTTGAATAGCTTTTGTAGCTTAGTCTAGTTTTGCCTTTAAAAGTCATAAAAAAGTCAAAAACAGTTAATCTAGGAACCAGCTTATATAGTGCTTATTTTTTTTGTGAAAAGATGTTTAGTAGTGCTTTTTAACCTTGTTTGCACTTCTGTCTTTCAAAAGTTTAGGCTTAAATTGGTCTTAACCCTTGAATCACAAAAACAGTTACATTAAAGTGGTGTTTGGAATAGGCTTATTTAGGGAAAAACTGGCAGTCACTGTTCATGTGCTATTTTGTCAACTTAAATCTAGCTTAATTTGGTTAAAATAAGTTGCTTTTAAGTTATTAAGAGTTAATTTGATAGGCTTCATAGATTTGAGTGGACTGTTACAAGTATAGGGTACCAACTGATCTGAATAGCTTATTATAGCAATAAGCTGTTTAGAACATTTCTTTTGGAATATTTATGCTTAACATAGTCTATTAAGTGAGTTGGATTGATCTCAGTGTGCTTTGAGGTGTTCTGGTTGAAAAGTGAGAAATGATCTCACATCAGTAGACATACACTCACATAGCAGACTGCATCTTAGTTTTTTTTTCTTTTTTCAGCCCTTATTTGTTAATTTTAATTTGCTCACTATGAGATGTTATAAGCTGAATTCTTGCACAGATCTAGTTGGCCAGCTTATCTAGTTGGTAGTATTTTTTATAAATTTTATAGATTAGCTTTTAGTAGCTTTTTGATAGCTTGAAAACACCCTTTTCTGCCCTGCACCAAAGTGCATCAGCAGACTCTTTTTATTTTTTTTTTTTGATTAGTTAAGTGCTTATTTTGTTCCTTTTATGGCTTATTCAGTGTATTTTTAGCTTATTGTTAGTTGCTCTGCTTATCTCAATGTTTCCTTTAGCTTTTCATCAGCTTATCAGTCCATTAGATTAGAACCTAGCTTATTTCTCCCTTTTACTCACTGATCAGCCCCTTTTTATCCTTATTCCCAGCTTATTTGTGTTTTTCAAAAATTGTTGTAGTTTTAAAAATAGCTTATTTTGTTGGGTTATTTAAGTTTCAAAAAGAAAAAGTAGAAAAAAGATAATAATTTTCAAAAAGGTCAGGCTGGGATTCGAACCCTGGCCACCCAGCTCACCACACACACTCCTTACCAACGTGCCCTTGGGTCTTTTCCATTCACCTCTTGCAACATTAATTTCTTAACCCATGTTTCCATTTTGCTTAATCCGAACCATTTTGCTTATTCCCAGCTTATTTAAATAAGCTGGGACCTATTTACTATTTTTCTTAGCTTCAGTTCATCTTAAAGTTATTTCACAAAAAAATTTAGATTTTTATAGTTTTTAAATCATATTAAATTAAATATTAATCAAAAAAATACAATTCTTTTTTCTAAAATTTTCTTTTATCATTTAGGACTTAGAAAAATTAAATTTGCATCCGTAGGGTTAAATTTTAAAGGTTTTGCATTTTAGGCTCGTTTTTAGATTCCCGGTTACATTTCTTTTAATTAAATTTTTGCTTTCCTAGATTAAAAACCAAAAACTGAAAATCCTTATTTCAAGCATTTTAATACCAAACCTCAAACGATATCCTCAATTCACGCCTCATTGGGACACGACCCGGGTATCACTTATCCGGATTATTGCATCGAATTGCGTTGTGATTTGCACGTTGACCTTTTTCCGTAAAAGGTTGACTACTAGTGTGAACCCGACACGATCAGTTTTTGGCGTCGCTGCCGGGGAGGTGTGTTGCGACAATATCGTTACGGTTTGACGATTAGTGACTTGAAGATCCTTCCTCGTGAAGTTATCGTTTTCATTTGTAAATATTTTCCTAAATTTAAAAAACCAACAAAAATCCAAAAAAGTATTTGTTTTTCTAAATATAAAAACCCAAAAAGATTTTCTTTTCAAATTTATTTTCCTTTTTCTTTTGGGATTTTCAAATGTTTAAAAATCTAAAAATATTCTTCTCATTCCTCTTATTCGTTTAATTCTTTCTCACCCTCTATCCGTTTAATTCTTCTTCTTTATGTCTTTATCTTACCATTATGGTTGTGAATACTGTGGGGGTCCTCAAAATGGTGGAAATTGCCATGGTTGTAGCATTGTAAATACGGGAAACGGGTTTGTCTATGACCAAAATCCCTACAATGAAACAACCAATTTCTTTAACCAACCCCCACACCTTGAGATGGAGACATATTATTGTGAGTACTGTGGCGGTCCTCACCAAGGTTTTAATTGTCAAGCAGGGAACATGCTTGTCTATGAGCAAGTTCCATGTAACAATCAAAACTTTGGTTATGACCATTATCCATATAATTCACCGAATCAGTCACAGCAAACGTATTGTTGTGAGTACTGTGGAGGTCCTCACTATAGCTCCGATTGTCAAACAAGGAACCCGCTTGTCTATGAGCATATCCCTTGTAACAATTATGACTATTCTTATCTTGACCAACCTCCACAGTACCAAATGATTCAACCACAACCTCAGCCATTTCCTCAAGAACTTCTCATTGATCTTCTAGATTTAGTAAAAGATCTTAAGGATTTGACTAATAAACCTCCCCAAGATGATCCTCATGAAAAATCTATTGCAGAATTACTAGCCAGAGAACGAGCAGCGCAAAGGCGTTCCATATTTCTCAAGGCTGCCATTCTCGATGACGATGATGAGGACACTATTCAAATTGGGGAGTTTTACAAAAATTCATCAGCTGCAATACCCGTCCAGAAAAATCAGGAAAACAAGGGTATTGCAGAATTGCTAGCAGAAGAGCAAATGGAACGTATAAAAGCTGTTTATGATAGCAACAATGATGAGAAAGACGACGAGGAGGGAGCTATTCCTTTAAATGATACCATTTCTCCCCCCTCATCTCCTATCCCCGTTGAGGATAGTGACTTTTTCTCGGTTAACTCTTCAAGTGGCAATCCCACTCCGACTTCTGAACCAATCATTTTCGACTCTTCCCTTTCTCTCACACCGGTTGAGGGAAGTGATATCTCTATGGAAGAGCTCGAGGTTTTTCTTGTTGATGATCCAATTTCGCCAGAAATTGTTGATGTCGATAGTGATCCGGGGGGAGAAGCTCCGTTATTAGAGAAAATGATATTCGATGAACCATTATTTTCCCTCCCCCCGAAGGATGTTATTGTTGAAGATAAGCTATTAGATCCTCTGGAGCTCGAGCTCGAGGATTCTTTGCCCGAATATGAGAGTTTTATCATTGATGCGGCAGAAGAGAGTAGTGGCAGTCCCACTTCTCATCCCGATTATTCTCTCCCGGCTTATGAAGCCTTTTGCTTTGACATCGATCTTACGGAAGAGACGAGTAGTGGCAGTACCACTTCTCATTCTTATCTCTCTCTTCCCGAGTATGGTTCATTTCTTTTTGATATGAATGATCTTTATCATGAGGAGTTCTCCGGTGAACTCTCTCATATTATATCTCCTCCGGAATATGATCATTTTTATTTTGATCTTGAGGAAGATTCTAGTCTGGGGGGAGGTGTTATTGATCAAAAGAATTTGCTTATTGATGATGTCACCTCGACCCTCCCTCCCGAGACTTTTGTTGCAATTAAGAGCTTTAATGACAAATTTGCTTTTGATGATGAAGAGTTTTATACGATAATCATAAAAATCTTTCTTCCCTTCATCACATATGATGTGATTTCTCCTCTCTTTCACTCCTTCGGGAGTGAGGATACTATCTTTGACCCCGGTATCACCGTTTATGGTTGCTATTTCTTTGAACCGTGGGTATCTCGTCGGTGTGGAACTTTCATATGTTTCAATGTTTATCCAAACCTCTTGAACGAAAGTCCTATGGATATTTTCTTTTCCACTTGCGCCCCCAAGAAAAATTAAATTCGGGGTCGAGTCAAGCTCGTGACTCGGTTAACAATAAGCAAGCGCTTCGTGGGTGGCAACCTATGCTTATCATTCTATCTTCTTTCTATTTTCTAACACTAAGTGTGGGGGAATTCCTCTACTTGTTGCTTTGTTGTGTGTTTGCCTTTGTTTTCAGGATTCCCGTAGATCGTGATGATTGATGCGCCTGTTTTCAATCCAGCCGCCCAATATCCGATCTTTATGTTTATGTTTATCCAGGGATATCTTATTAATCCTTTTTGTGAAAAAGATTTTGTTTCCACACTTAGATAGTAGTATTACCTTTTTACGTTCTATAGTGTCGGCATAATAGCTGGTACTTTGAATATTGAGGGCAATATTCAATTCTAAGTGTGGGGGGGGGGGGGGAATTCTTGCGAATTTGACCTAAAATTTTAAAATTTTCACATATTGTACCTACTAGTCCTTAGCACCCCCGTTTTGACCAAAATTTAAAAAATTTTATCGTCTTTTGATTAAAAATTGCATGAAAAAGAAGTGCTTTGCACATTAAAAAATAATTTGCTATACATTAATGCTTCGGTATTAGTGGAAGTTTAGACTTGATTAGGCTAGAACAAGGGAAATCCCGACTCTGCTAGAGTGTTGATCTAGCTGCTTTCCTTAACGTTTAGGCTAAGTTTTTACGAATTGTGCAAATGAAAATGCTAAGCGTGGAGTAGTTGGTTCTCTTTAGAGCTTATATAAGTAATCTATGGATTTTCCTCCCAGGAGCTCCTAATCTGACTTAATAAGTGCTTATTTTCAAATGTTTGAACACAAAAATTATTTTGTTTAACATAAAATTTTTTTATACGATTTTGACAAATACTAGTTCAAAGTTTTATTTAAATTTCGGAATAAGCATACTTTCTTAAAAACATAATAAGAATGCAAAATGAAAGTGAGACGTTGCTTGAAAGTTGCAAAAAAATTAAAGTTTTGAGTACGAATAAATAAGTCCTAAGCTACGGTTCGAGATCGGTCCTTGGATCCTTATTTCCAAAAGGCGTTTAGGTCTTGGCTACCCTCTTACACCGGCCCCTGGATCTTTATTCAGGAAGGTGTAAGGTCTTGGTCTAACACCCTTGGAACCTCATTTCCGGAATGTCTAGAGTCTTGGAACTCTCCGTTGTAACGGCCCTTGGATCCTTTATTCCTAAGGTATAAGGTCTTGGAATTCCCCCGTGAAGCTCCGTAGTTTATGGTACAATAAGAAGTTAAGTTGTATAAAAAAAAAAAAAAAAAAAAAAAAAAAAAGTGAAAAAGTGATGAAAAATGAAAAAAATGTATGGAAAATGTTTGTTTATGTTGCTTATGAATAAATGTGCGAAACTTGCTTCTTGCAAAATTTAAATCAACCTTTCAACTAGTATTCGTCAAATTCTTATAAATGTTGATTTTTCAGGTCCAAATTTTGAAAACAAGCACACACACCTAACTTATGAATAATTGTGGGAGTGAAAAGTTAAGTCTCGGCTTACATAGATTACTAATATAAGTAGTGTTAGCATTTTACAAAAACATTTGCACAAGGGTTTTAGACTTAGTTGGGGAGTATAAAAAAGAGGATGACGATTACAATTTCCCGGAGTCACCCATTTTGTGTGATTCCCGTTCCATGATGCCATTTTTGAAAATCAAGCATGATATTTACGTTTGTTCTCGTTTAAATTACTTGCATTTTATAATAAGTCAAAACGGGGTATTTTTGGTAACCTTGATATTCTTTAGATCCTTTCATTACTTTATATGATCGGATTGCTAGGGACTAGCAATTGCTTAGTGTGGGGGGTGATGAGTGGCCTTTTACTCATCATTTTATACCCGAAAAGCCCCACAAAAATGACCAAAAATACCCAAAATGACCAAATATTGTTACAGATATCCTTGGAATGTGTTTTATGTGTTTTAGGTACAAAAGGATTGAAAACGGAGCAAATACGGATAAAACCGAGCTTGGAATGGAAAAGAATGTGAAAAGCCGAGACCGGGAAGAAATTACAAGTTTGGACCAAGATATTGTTCAAGATGTCAAAAACAGCCCTTGGATAATTCCTAACTGACAAAATCAGTCCTTGGAAGAAAATTGAAAAATTGGCAGATTTAGTCCCTGAAGTTATCAAGTTTACAACTTTGGTCCCTAAATTAAATCCTATTACTAATACTAGCCTATAACCCATTTAATCCTAATCCAACCCAACAACAGCCCATCACAAATCTTAAACCCAGCTCAGCCCAATCCTATCACAACCAAGCCCATCCCTTTTAACTAAAATACGGGGTCAAAGATAAAGTCAAACCCACACCCAAAGTACTAGTTGATCATCCCTAACCCATCCTTTCCCGCCATTAACCTCTAATCCCTTCCCTGTCCCTTTCTCCTTTCCAACTCACCACTACCATCCAAAATCAGTCACATGACTGTGTCCCCCCCCCTTCCATGCCACCTTGGCAATCCCATAGGACAAGAAATATGATCAACGGTTGAAATTGATAGGAGTGGGCACCAAGAAAAATCCAAGGGCTCAAGAAGCACAAGCTGGAGTTCTCTCACAGAGAAAGCACAAGGAACCCAGAGAAACCCTAGATTTTTTTAGTATAAATAGGATATTAGGTAGCAGTAGAAAGGTAGGGATTTATTTAGCTTAAAATTTTAGGTAATGTTAACTTTTTAGCTTATTGTTATTCCAGTTTTTCAGTCTTTAAATCTTGTAATTTAAATTCAGTTAATGAAATATAAGTCTTTCCATTTTAATCCCTTGGTCAACAAAAGTCAACTGCTTATTTCTGTCTTATATTAGTGCTTATTTAGTATGTTTTCTGCTTATGTGATCTCCTTGATGAAATTTAATGCATATTTGAATAGCTTTTGTAGCTTAGTCTAGTTTTGCCTTTAAAAGTCATAAAAAAGTCAAAAACAGTTAATCTAGGAACCAGCTTATATAGTGCTTATTTTTTTTGTGAAAAGATGTTTAGTAGTGCTTTTTAACCTTGTTTGCACTTCTGTCTTTCAAAAGTTTAGGCTTAAATTGGTCTTAACCCTTGAATCACAAAAACAGTTACATTAAAGTGGTGTTTGGAATAGGCTTATTTAGGGAAAAACTGGCAGTCACTGTTCATGTGCTATTTTGTCAACTTAAATCTAGCTTAATTTGGTTAAAATAAGTTGCTTTTAAGTTATTAAGAGTTAATTTGATAGGCTTCATAGATTTGAGTGGACTGTTACAAGTATAGGGTACCAACTAATCTGAATAGCTTACTATAGCAATAAGCTGTTTAGAACATTTCTTTTTGAATATTTATGCTTAACATAGTCTATTAAGTGAGTTGGATTGATCTCAGTGTGCTTTGAGGTGTTCTGGTTGAAAAGTGAGAAATGATCTCACATCAGTAGACATACACTCACATAGCATACTGCATCTTAGTTTTTTTTTTTCTTTTTTCAGCCCTTATTTGTTAATTTTAATTTGCTCACTATGAGATGTTATAAGCTGAATTCTTGGCCAGCTTATCTAGTTGGTAGTATTTTTTATAAATTTTATAGATTAGCTTTTAGTAGCTTTTTGATAGCTTGAAAACACCCTTTTCTGCCCTGCACCAAAGTGCATCAGCAGACTCTTTTTAATTTATTGATTAGTTAAGTGCTTATTTTGTTCCTTTTATGGCTTATTCAGTGTATTTTTAGCTTATTGTTAGTTGCTCTGCTTATCTCAATGTTTCCTTTAGCTTTTCATCAGCTTATCAGTCCATTAGAATAGAACCTAGCTTATTTCTCCCTTTTACTCACTGATCAACCCCTTTTTATCCTTATTCCCAGCTTATTTGTGTTTTTCAAGAATTGTTGTAGTTTTAAAAATAGCTTATTTTGTTGGGTTATTTAAGTTTCATAAAGAAAAAGTAGAAAAAAAAATAATTTTCAAAAAGGTCAGGCTGGGATTCGAACCCTGGCCACCCAGCTCACCACACACACTCCTTACCAACGTGCCCTTGGGTCTTTTCCATTCACCTCTTGCAACATTAATTTCTTAACCCATGTTTCCATATTGCTTAATCCGAACCATTTTGCTTATTCCCAGCTTATTTAAATAAGCTGGGACCTATTTACTATTTTTCTTAGCTTCAGTTCATCTTAAAGTTATTTCACAAAAAATTTCAGATTTTTATAATCAGTTTTAGTATTTTTAATAATTTAATTAGTTTAAAATAGTTTTTAAATCATATTAAATTAAATATTAATAAAAAAATACAATTCTTTTTTCTAAAATTTTCTTTTATCATTTAGGACTTAGGAAAATTAAATTTGCATCCGTAGGGTTATATTTTAAAGGTTTTGCATTTTAGGCTCGTTTTTAGATTCCCGGTTACATTTCTTTTAATTAAAATTTTGCTTTCCTAGATTAAAAACCAAAAACTGAAAATCCTTATTTCAAGCATTTTAATACCAAACCTCAAACGATATCCTCAATTCACGCCTTGTTGGGACACGACCCGGGTATCACTTATCCGGATTATTGCATCAAATTGCGTTGTGATTTGCACGTTGACCTTTTTCCATAAAGGGTTGACTACTAGTGTGAACCCGACACGATCAACTGTCATCAGGATTCTCTTGTTCTGCAACTCCACTTTCTTTGTTTCCATCTTCAGAACCCTTCTTTTCAGCATCATTAGAAGGTTCACCATCCTTTGAAGATGAATTAAACATAGAGCCATCCTTTCACAGTAGCATAAACATGTAGTCTTGACAAGATCCTGTCTCCATGCTAGATTGACCTGCATCAAAACTATCTTATGTACCTGCGAAATCATTAGAGTTTGTACCTGCAACAACTGGCACATAATTCATTGATTTTGTTAGCACATCAATATCAAACAGCCACTTAGGACCTTCTCCTGCAACACTTGGCTTATTCTCCAAAAATTCAACATGCAAGTTTTCTTCAACTTTCCTGGTTCTAATGTTGTATACCCTAAATGCCTTACTGTTCATAGAGTACCCAATAAAAAATCCATCGTCAAACTTTCCATCAAACTTGCCCAAATGATCTAAAGTATTAAGTATGGTAACATGACACCCAAATGGTCTCATGAAGCTTAGAGCTGGTGTTCTACCTCTAAAAAGTTCATAAGGTGTCTTGTTATGAGGTTTGACTACTAATACCCTATCCTGCACATAGCAAGCAGTATTAACTGCTTCAGTCCAAAATGTTGTAGGTAACTTAGAGTCTGCTAACATGGTTCTAGCTGCCTCAATCAGTGTCCTATTCCTCCTTTCAACAACACCATTCTGCTGAGGAGTTCTAGCTACACTAAATTCCCTTTTAATACCTTTTAAATCACAAAATTCATTCATAACTATATTCTTAAACTCTGTTCCATTATCACATCTGATTATCTTTACTTTCTTTTCAACTAGATTTTCTATCTCAGTAATAAAACTCTTAAGAATGTTACTGGTCTCATCCTTAGTTGCTAAAAAGAAAACCCAAGTAAACATGCTATAATCATCAGTGACAACAAGACAGTACTTCTTATTCATTAAACTACTCACAGAAGTAGGACCAAACAAGTCCATATGCAACATGAATAATGGTTGAGTAATAGAGTTTTGAGTCTTGGACTTACAAGTGGCTTTATGTTGCTTTCCCTTTAAACATGCAACACAAGTTTGGTCATTTTCAAAACGTTTTTGAGGTAAACCTCTTACAAGGCTATTCTTAACAATTTTGTTAATGTTTTTAAAATTTATATGACCAAGCCTCCTATGCCAAAGCATTGATTCATCATGTGTGGCCTTTGCAACAAGACAAGTTAAACTCTCTTTAGGAACAATCTTCTTCATATCAACACTGTACATGTTGCCATTTCTAGGAACTTTAAGTAATACTTGACTTTCATCAGGTAAATTAAAGTCAGGAGACAGAGCAAGGCATTCAGTGTCAGTGAAAAAAACACTGTTCATTTTGTCACACATCTGTGAGACACTAAAAAGATTAAACTTAAGTTCTTGCACAAAGTACACATCTTCAAAATCAAGTTTACCAATTTTGGTTGTACCTTTACCAGTAATTTTACCTCCTCTTGCTCCTCCCCCAAAGGCAACATATCCTTCATCAAAAGCTTTAAAATCTGAGAGGTAAGACATGTTCCCTGTCATGTGCCTAGAGCATCCACTGTCAGCATAACCTTGATCTTCTTCTTCATCTTGTGGATGTTCCTGCACATAAAGTAAAGGAAATTAGTTTCCTTTGGGGACCCAAGCAATTACTGACTTGGATCTGCCTCGTGCATCAATATAGTTATGCTTCTTCAATACAATTGATGCACTATCAAGTTTGGTAGGTCTCCAAACCTAACATGCTGAAGCCTTAACAGCATTGCCCTGATTGCCCCTAACAGCATTTACAACTGTTGAATTTGGCCTAGCAATATTAACTCTTTGGCTCAATTTCCTGTTAGTTAATGTTGTTTTGTTTTGATGAAAGGGCCTTTTAACAGTTTGTTGTGCTGATTTATCAAAACTTGATGTTGGTTTAGCACTATTAACTGTTGATTTGGGGTAAGCAGTATTAACAGGTCTAGCAGTATTAAGTGGTTTAAGGCCAGACTTCATCAAAACTGCTCTTGGAGCCATATTTCTGTTAACACTAGGGTGAGCATTTTTAGAAAAACAGTTGTGATTCACCCTTGCATTAGCATTCCCAGTTACCCTTTTACTCCCATATACCATCATTTCCCTTTGATGGTAATTGAAATGAGCCTGGACATGGTCAAAACTACCACAAACAAAATAGGCTCTATTTAACATTACAAATTCACTTCCTAGCTATTGGGATTTTTGATTATTCCAATTTCTCTGATTCCCCCTAGGACTATGTGATCTGTACATCGCTGCATACTTAACTGTTTTCCTTGCTGGTTTCTCTTGTTGTTTAGGTTTAACAGATTCTACCTTAGCAACAGCAACAAAGACAGTTTTCTTCTCTACCTTATCATCTGAAACCAATTTCTCAACTAATGGGTTATCAAATGATCCACTAACCGCTTTAAAACTCTCTTCACTATCACTTTTATATTCAGTCTCAGGCTTTTTGAGCTCATCTACACTAGTATTTGATAAATCAAGTTTTGGAGGTGGAAATAAACCTGTATGTGGAGGTGCAACAACCTTATAACCTATACCTTTCTTGAAATTGTTTGTAAGGTGACACTCTACTATCCTTTCTAAACTTTTAGATGACCCTGCATATCTCTCTATATTTACTTCAATGTTGTCTTTTTCCTTTTTAAGCTTTTCTAACTCATTTTTAAGCTCATTAGTTTCTAAGTCTTTAAATAACATATCTCTTTTCAAAACAACAATATCTTCAGTAAATACAGTTTCATTCTTTTTGTAGAATACAAGTTATTCTTCTACAACAGCTAAACCTCTCTTATGATTTGCTAAATTAAATTCAGATTGGTTAAGCTTTATTCTTAATTCATCATAATGCTTTTTAAGAGTTTCATAGCTTTTTAAAGCTACACAAGATTTTGAACAAGCATTATCAGTATATACCTCAGAGTCTAAGAAAGCCATAAGTGCAATGTTGGTAAGAGATTCCTCTTCTGCCATAAAGCTCCAGTCAAATCCAAGTCCATCAATGGCCACCATAGCTTTTGAAGAAGATTCTTCCAAACTCACAGCCTTCCTGGTGCTTTCTTCATTCCTAGAACCTATGTTGTCTTGATTCCTGATCCTGTTGTCCTGGTTCCTTGGCCCTCTGCATTCCCTAGCAAAGTGTCCCAACTTATGACAGTTGTAACACTCTACTTTTGATTTATCATACCTAGCAGTATCACTTCCATTGATAGTGATTTTCTTTCCTGTCTTCTGGAAAAATCTCTTGGCCCTCATGCTCAGCAAAGCTAATTGCCACTTCAAATCCATCTCCTCCAAGTCATCTTCATGAATTTGTATTAGGTCTTCATGAACAAGCTAAGACCCCTTAGCTTGACTGGCCAAGAATGCATAGACAGTATCATCACTTGAACTAGCAGTACTAGTTTGTGAACTAGCAGTACTAACTTTAGGGTTAGCAATACTAACTCCAAAAGCAGTATTAACCTCCTCAGTACTGATTGTGCTTGGAGATGACACAAAGGACATATTCTAAGAGCTTGAACTTGATCATGCAGGCCTTTTCACCTCTTGTTCAACAATCTTGAAGTTGTTGTAGAGATCATCAAAACTCATAGTGTCTAGATCAGGCTTGTTTCTCCAGACTACTACATGAGTATTCCATTCAGAAGGTAGACTTCTCAAGAATTTTAAATTTAGATCTTCTTGTGAAATCTCTACACCCAAGACAACCAGTTGGCTCACAATATTCTGGAGCTTGTTAAAGATAGAATCAAGAGACTCAGTGCTTGAAGCACTAAAGTTCTCATACATCTATTTAAGAAGAGTCTTCTGTGTCTTCTTAGTTGCTTCATTGCCTCCAAACCTTGTTGTTATAGCCTCAAACAATGTCTTAGCATCCTTGTGCTTACTAAAAGTTAACAGTTGCTCATTGGGGAGAGCCATCAGCAACATACTTCTAGCCTTGACATCATTCTTCTTCTGAAGCTTCTCTTCTGCAGTAACAGGACCTGATACAGTTGGGGCACCACCTTCACTTGTTGATGGTTTGAATGAGTTGCCATTCTCTATGATGTCCCATAGAGCATAATCCTGCATTTGAAAGTATTTCTCAATTTTGAGTCTCACATCTCATAGTTACCCTGCTTGAGAATAGGCAGTTTAGCAGTGGTAGTGGTTTGAGTTGTTTCGAGATCCATTGCTTCAATGAAAGTAGAAAGTTCTTCAAGTATGTTTCTTCAAGATCAAAGTTTCAGAACCTAAGCTTTGATACCACTTGTTGATCCCATTACTGAGATGCCTAACAGCTTAACCTAGGACCTCCTTTTATAGGAACAAGGAGTCCTTTACAAGATAACTACAAATATACAATATTCGTATCATTTTAAACATATAAAACATACACTAAATATCTTCTATACATATCACATTACGCGTCTTCATCTCTGGTAGTACCAATCTTTATCAACAGTCTTCAGCAGTACAAAATTAGTTTGGCAGTGCTAACTTTTACTCTAGCAGTAATAACTCGATTAGTACTATTAGTTATAATCTTTAGCAGTTCTAACTGTGATCTTGGCAGTACTAATAATTCCCAACAATTAAACAAGAGACGACAAATCAATAATCAATAACTAGGTTTTATTAGATCTAAGCAAACACTAATTAACTTAGCCTAGCATGTTAAAGCGAAGAGAAGAGAAACAAATAATCAAACAACACATAAATATATTGAATGGTTAAAAGAACAACTTATCTTCAATAAAACATGAGTTTTGGGGACTGTGAAACACTTACAAAAGCTGAGAAAATCGTCCCCTAAGTGATACTCCAAGATGTTACAATGAATGAAAAAGATACGAAAAGTATATATAGATTTACATCTATGACGGCGTCACTTGCAAGTTGTGACGCCTTCAGCTCCCCTCCAATTAGGGTTTCGTCCGTAATAATCGTCGTCATGACGTCGTCTCGTTAGATCTCTGACGCCGTCAGGTATGTCTTGACGTCGTCACTTTATGAAACTTCTGAGTCGTCACATTATAACTTTGCACTTATTCTTGGTCTTCACACACAAGCGACGGCGTCAGGTTGAGGGTTGTGACGCCGTCAGGTCTCCATCTTGACAGATTCGCGACTTGGTCGTTTTTCTTCGTTTCTTCGTCGATTATGGTTAAAAACATGCCGGTTTTCATAATTCTCATCCCAAGTACCTAAAATGCAAAAAGAAATGATTTAGGGCAATATTTGATCAATTATGTGGGAAACTAGAAGGGGGGTTGAATAGTTTACCGGTTTAAAATTCTTTTAAAAATCTTGTTTTAAAAGTTGGCTATTGGAAACTTTGATTCGAACTCTATGTGTAACCAATCAACACCAATATGAACTACACACTAAACTAACTAATATAAACTAATGAAAGTAAAGAGTAGAGTTGGAAAGATCAAACCGAGACAAAGGATTTATAGTGGTTCGGCTACGAAGCTCTTCTTCGCCCTACTCCACTCCCCGAGTAACACACTCGAGAGTTTCAAGCACTATGTCAACAACCTCCCTTCAGGCGGAGAAAACCATACACGTCGCTTATCCTATTACCGACACTAAGCTAAATGTCGAGTGCTAATCTTAGCTAGCACCAATCTACCAAGGTCCACGTGACCAAACACTCAAGCCCAATGGCTTCAAGAGATCACCAAGATCTCGACACGATCACAAAGATCAACTCTCACTTCACTCTACTTAATTTAACTACTCTAGATCCTTTGACTACTCACACACAAGCCCAATGGCTTCAAGAGATCTTCACTATCTCTTAAGATCACTATGATCTTCACTCACACTCTCACAAAAGAAGGATAATCTTGATGTATGCTAAGATACAACAAGGATGTAACAAGTGTTACAAAACCTAACCACTACAACTCTTGTCTTCTTGAAGATCTTGAGTTCTTCTCTTGCTAATGAAGAGGGATGACAACACCTTGTATCTACTTGGATACTTGTGTTCTTCTCTTGCTAATGAAGAGGAATGATAACACCTTGTATCAACTTGGATACTTGTGTTCTTCTCTTGCAAGTGAAGAGGAATGAAGAGGATCACTTGAAGGATGATTGGATCACTCTTGAACAAAAGAAAAACTAATCCTAAATGATCTAAGAAAGAAAGTGTGAAGAGAGTATTCAACTCAGAAAGTTTTGTGTGTGAAAGGATGCCTAAAAACTGTGAAAGGGGTGGGTATTTATAGGCAAAGAAAATCTGAACGTTACAGAAAATTTTGTACGGACGGCTCCTTTAAATACCCCACGGCTCCGTTAAATTTAACGGTACCGTGGAGCCGTCCTAGACTAGGACGCTCCAAATTTTGTCTTTTCTGGTGAAAACTTATTTGGGGAAGGTTGGAGCTGATTTTGGGGGGAAAAATAGCTGTTGTGATTTTCAAACTAATTTTTCCATTAAAACATTTCTTAATATTTCAAAAATAATTTGTCATGTGTATTTTTCAAAAAAATGTTTTGTCCCATTTAAAATGTGAATTTTCAAAACATAAATTCACTTCTTTGATCACTAGTTCAAGTTGTAACTTTGTTCTAGAGTGATTTGCGTAGAAACGGGATCTTCCGATTAAAGACTTGTTTACGTTAATTTTAACGTATCGTGATTTCACATTTTGTCATCCTCAAAACGTGAAGTAATCGAAAGATATAAATAACGTCTTTAGAACATTATTTGCATCAACAATCTCCCCCTTTTTGATGATGACAAAATATAAACTCATGTTAGGTTAAAATTAGTTTTAACAAGTTTTTAATGAGTTTACTCCCATTTCTCCCCCTTTTTGTCTAATCAAAAAGGTGACGAAGGCTCCCCCTTGATGTGTACTCCCCCTCATTTGGAGAACACAAAGGAATTGAGCAATGGTTCGTGCTACAAAACAAGGTTAGAAGATACATATATAATATGTAGCAAGTAGCACATTTGACAAATATCCAACCACACAAAAAAAATAGCTAAGAGCTAAAGATGATAATGAACAACCCTCATAGAAACCCATTCATTCATTAAAAGAAAATAAATGTCATACATGGATATGACTTCATGGAAACATAAAAGAGACAATGATAAGCATAAATCCCTAATGACTAGAGGCATGTTTCATTTCCAAGGGGGCTCCTAAAGACCTATTGTGGGTTGGGAGGTGGTGGAGATTGGGGCCCCATTTGGGGTGGTGGTGGTGTCAAGAGATGTTCTATAAAGTAGAACATGAAATGAATCTCGTCTCTTAAGAAGTAGATGAGGTTACGGTTATGGAGACAACATAGGCAATTAGCGCTATGTAAATCAAAGGGATGTGGTTGATTGGGTTGTGCCATGATAGGAGATGGTGATTGTGGTAGGTTTGTTGGAGGTGAAATTGGCATGGCATTGTCCAATGGAGTTAAGGGGGATGGTGTGTACTCCATTGATGATGTAGTATAGTAGGATGATGAAGATGTTGTGTAGGTAGATGATGTTTTAGATGGTGCATAAGGTGGTGATGGTGAGTATGGAGTGGCTTGGGAAGGTGGTGTAATAGCTTCATCATCTTTTGTGAGATCCACAAAGAGTGGTTTTGAGGGTGGTTTTACGGTTATCCTAGGTTTCTTGGAGATGTGAGAGGTTGAACCATGTGTGGAGGACATGGTGTTTGTGTGATGGGAGGTTGAAGGTGAAGTGCAAGATAAGCTTGCAAGGGTGAGGCCTTAAATAGGCAAGTTGGGTGAAATTTGAATTAAAGTTGATGGGAGTGTTCTATGGTGTAGGAAGGGAATCCTAGGGTGTGTTAGGTTTGCAAGGATTTGCAGGTTTGAGGTTAGGGGTGTAGGGTTTTTGGTAGGAACAGTAAAAATCCGTCAAACAGGGGTACGGTTCCTTTAAATGACCCACGGTACCGTTAATTTTAACGGTACCGTCCATATTTAATGGTACCGTGCCACTGTTTGCAAGAAGATTTCTGTGCAGGTTAGTTCTGGGCAGCTAGGGGGATGTTTTCTAGGGGAACTAATTCCTGGAAATGATAGTGCCTCAACTCACTAGGTACTTGTTTTCCTAAAGTGTCCCATTTAAGCTACAACTAGCACATAAAGGCTATCATGTAATTTCCTAGGATAATTATAAGCATGCAATAAGAAGGGACAAAATAAGCTATCATCCAAATATCACATAGATTGATTAGGCAAGGAGATAGTTAAGCATGCAATAAATCAATTAGCATTCATTCATAGATAAATCCTAATAAGAAACATAGATTTCTTCAACACTTATGACTTGAGCATCCCCCATTCTTGGCATACTCTTGTCTTGAGCATGAGTCTCATTTTCATGATTTGGATCATCAAAGGGTGCATAACGGGTGGAGGATTCGGAAATGAGGATTGATGAGACATGTGACTCGTTAATGGGTTGCATGATGGGTTTGTGATGAACTCAAATAAGTACATTTTATTACTATCATTTATCCTATTAATTTGACTTGTTTTACTATATTATGTATGAGGATTGATACTTAATCGTTTACTTTTGTAATTCTCAGTTGAAAACAAGCATTTGGTGAAACTTGGCGATTTTGGACTAATTATGGAGCAAAACATGCATAAAGTGAAGAGTCTACTAAAATGGACAAGATCAAGTCAAATCTGCTCCAGATGCGCCGCATCTCACTCATTACATGCGCCGCATCACTATCAAGATCTCACCAGATACGATTCAAGATACAAGAGGACATGCGCCGCATCCAAAGATGGAGATACGCCGCATCTTCTGGCGGTGTACGAATATTCCTGAATATTATAATCTTGGACCCCACGCGAAGTTAAGTACATGCGCCGCATCTGCTTACAAGATGCGCCGCATCTCACCCTCAGACGGAAACTATAAATACCCCAAGACCAGACGAATTTTGTACGACATATATTAAAACCGAAGACCGAAGACCAGAAACCTAGGACGAATTCAGTCAAGGTAGCAGCACAAGACACACCCAAATCAAAGATACAAGAGCTGTAAGAAGGTGCTGCATATGTTTAATTCATTAAGTAGTTTTGTTTTATTGTGTTAGTAAACTTTAATTCATCAAGATTGGTGGCTTGTGTAACGTGACAACGGAAAGGTTGCACTCCCTTAAAACTACTTTCTCATTAATTAAAGTTTATATGTTGATGTCATTGGTGACTTTTATTAGTGCATTGATAACCTCTGTGGCTAGCTGAGCGTTGATCGGGTCGCCATGCCTCTGCCCTCGCCTGTTTATTAGATGCCTATGTATTCTATGGTCTGTAGAAAAGTAGGAGAAAGATAAACGGGATAGTCATAAGTAATCATTAAGGGTTTACTCGCCGATAAGATTAGAACCAACGAGAAAGGACTTAATCTCGGTGCGTCGCATCGAACTATACACTTCATATAACACTAGCAATAAAACAAGTGACAAACTACTTATCATAAGGACAGCCCTCTTATTGTCTCGAGTATTTATCTGTGTACGTGTGTGCTACTTGCTGATTCGTGCCTATTGGTTTAGTTTATTATTTAATTGCAACCAAATCGTGCCAGTCTCTCAGGCTGAACCCCCTTGCGTTAGATTAGGTTGTATAGCTAACTTAATATATTAAAATACTGATTAGAATAACTAGATAATACGTTCCACTCTTAGTGATCGACACTCTACTTACCATTATATTCATACGACCGGGTACACTGCTCGTTAAGTGTGTGTGTTATTGATAAGTCGGCTAAATATAAATTTAAAACTTGAGTAGGCATTAAAACTGCTAAACCGCAACGACACACGCAGCACATCAGTTTGACAAGGGAGTATTGAGGACCGTTAAGGTAAGGGTGTAGGTTCATGAAATGGTGATAGAGACGGGTTAGGAACATCCCATAGGGTATCAATTTATTCTTGTTACCCTTGAGATGGACAATTCTCTTAGCGAAGAAGTAAGAGAGGTTGTATGGTTGTTGGGTTAGGAGACAGTAAATCATGTGAGCACAACACGCCGGGAGTTGCTCACGATTTCCTGTGAGACTTAGAACATTTTCTCGCAGGATGACTGCCCAAGAAAGTAGTTCATGACGAACCTCTTCCAAACGAATTTTCGTTGGATTAGGGTAAGAGGGGTACTTATAAGTACGGATGAGTTTGGTTAGTTCGATTGGAGAGGGTATGTACGAACAGTACGGACTATTCTCCTCACGATAGTGAAAGAGAGACTCAAGACACCAATCTTCAGTATAGGCACATTGCCCATGATTGGGTATTCGAAGGATCTGAGCAAATTGCTCAAGAGTTAGGACAAATTTGAAGTTTTGGACCCAAAACCAAAGTGACAAGGATTGATCCTCGTTACGTACGAGTTCAACTTGTCAAAAGAACTCTAACACAAAACGAGGACAAATGTGCTCGTTAATGTGGAGTAGACAATCGAATCCTATAGCTCTAAAGGAAGTGTTGATGTCCAGATGGTAAATTAGGGATGAATCAACGACACGGCCTTCATGAAACCGACGGGTTTCAAGATTGACATAGGCACGAATGTGGTTACCGGGAGTTGTGGGTTCTTGTGAAATTTTGGGTGTGTAGGTATCGGTTAGAAGATGATCAAAATCATATTCATGATACATTTTTGTTTCCTAAAAAAATTTAAGGAAAAATTAGAGTGAAGAATAGTTGCATTATGTACATGCCTGGTGTGTGTGCCTAAATGCAAACTATGTGGAGGTGCGGTAATCTCGACTCAAAAAAAATAATGAGATGACCCTAACACTCCTAATTTTACTTTTGCTCAAACAAATATGTCGAAAAATACATATTGATTATGTAATTCGATCAATATTCGTGAGATCATGTATGCATGAAAAGATGTTTTTAGTTTGCATCAAAAATGCATGAAAAGAACAATTTCATGGTCCTAGTTTCGTGAGATTTTGAAAATGATGAAATTGGGGTGTTTTGGTAACCTCAATGTTTTTGGTACCAAAGATTTTGAAATGTTTTGGTGTTGATGACTTCTAATTGAAAATTTCCTAGAAAAAATTGAAAAAACCCCAATTCAATTTTCATCAATGCATTAACCCTAGACCCAAAATTAAAAAATTGGAGTAAGATGACTTACAATTTTTGTTGAAAAAGGGTGAGAATGATTTAGAATCTTGAAACTCAATGTCTTGAATATGATCTTGAAGGGGTGTAATTAAGTGTGGGTGTGAGGTTAAGTTATGACAGCAGTTGCTGAGGTTATGAGGGTTTGGAATGAGTAGTGTGGAAAAGGGGAACTGAAATACGGAATGTTCCAGATGCACGGTTCCACGGTACCGTTAAATTTAACGGTGCCGTGCCACATTTAGTGGAGCCGTGATCTGCTGGGACTGTTTTCTGTCCCATTTTGATTTTTGACGAACAAGTCTCGCTGTTTTAGTGAGACCTATTGTCACGAGTAAAGGATTTGTACCTAACAAATTCTTTTGACTAGGGAGACCTAAACTAAACTACACGAGACTCACGAGATGACTTCAAGAGTCATGAGACTTATGGAATATGTTCCATCATTCCTAGACCTAGACGGAGATAGTTAAAGGATTCTCGTTTGAGAGGTTTGGTTAGGATGTATGCGATATTGTCTTGGGAAGGAACTTTCTCAATGGAAATGTTTCCTTTTTGAACATTATCGCGAAGGAAGTGGTGGCGGATTTCGATGTGTTTGGTACGGGAGTGTTGAACGGGGTTTTTTCTCAAGTCAATAGCACCTTTATTATCACACATAATGGGAACGTCATCTAGATGGATGTCATAGTCTATAAGGGCTTGTTTCATCCATAGTGCTTGTTGACATGCCTTTCCGGCACTTACGTACTCGGCTTCGGTCGTGGAGATAGCAAGAGCCGTTTGTTTCTTGGAGAACCAAGAAGTTATACAACAACCCATGAAGGTACAAACGCCACTCGTACTCTTTCGATCTACATAATCTCCCGCATGATCAGAGTCGGCATAGACAAAAGTTTCTACACCGGTCCCTTGGGATAAAATAATCCCAAGTGTATAGTGCCTTTAATGTATCGGAAGATACGCTTAACCGCTTCAAGGTGAGAGGTTTTGGGATCCTATTGGAAGCGAGCACAAAGGCAGACACTAAACATGATGTCGGGCCTACTTACCATGAGGTATAGTAAACTTCCTATCATACCTCTATACTTAGTGCTATCCACGGACTCACCTTCTTCATCTTTCGTGAGTTTTATTTCCGTGGACATGGGAGTTTTCATGGGCTTAGACTCTTCTAAACTAAACTTCTTAAGCATCTCTTTACTATACTTAGCTTGATTAAAGAAGATGCCATCTTCCATTTGTTTAATTTGTAAACCAAGGAAGAAATTTAATTCACCCATCATGCTCATCTCAAACTCGTCGTGCATGATTTTTGAGAAATCATCGCACATCTCATGACAAGTTGATCCGAATATAATGTCGTCGACATATATTTGAACAATGATGAGATGTGAATTTCTTTTCTTTGTGAAGAGTGTGTTATCAACCTTTCCCATGGTATATTCATGTTCAATCAAGAAGGCTTTTAGTCTATCATACCAAGCTTTAGGAGCTTGTTTAAGACCATAGAGTGCTTTCTTGAGTTTATAAACATGATTCGGACATTTAAAATCAACGAATCCCGGAGGTTGCGCAACATACACCTCCTCGTTGATATAACCATTAAGGAACGCACTCTTCACGTCCATTTGGTATAGCTTAAAGTCTAAGGCACATGCATAGGCAAGGAGTATTCTAATTGATTCTAATCTAGCTAAGGGGGCATAGGTTTCATCATAATCTATTCCCTCTTGTTGGTTGTAGCCTTGTGCTACCAACCTTGCCTTATTCCTAACTACGACGCCATTTTCGTCGAGTTTGTTTCTAAACACCCATTTAGTTCCTATGATTGTTTGATTTCTAGGAAGAGGTATTAAATCCCAAACTTGGTTTGCGGTGAATTGATTTAGTTCCTCCTGCATGGCAACTATCCAACTTTCATCCTTAATTGCTTCACCTACATTCTTAGGTTCTACGGTAGATATGAAACAAAAGAAGTTACTTTTGTTTTGTGCTTGTGACCTAAGGGTTCTTTGGTTTAGGTTACCTATGACTGATGCGTGGTTTTGCGACCTTACAACAGGTTTTACCTCTCGAGGGATCTCAAGAGGCTTACAACCCCACCAGGCAGTGTACCTGACCGATGTAGTATAGTGTAGTGGTAAGTACGGGGGATTGATCGTTCTCCACAGGGAATAGTGTCGTTAGGATTGAAAAACTACTTTAATAGGTCTAAGGGTGAGAGAAGATTCTTTTTGTATTTTTATATTTTTATGAAAGCAAGTAAAATCTCGGGTTTTGAAGGAGTGGGCGGAATTAGTTGCTAATCAACTAACCCAAATAACTACAAATGCAAATAAAATAAAATAACTGAAAATGAAAAGAGTTGTGAAACTTATGTGGAGAGAAATGTGTTTACTTAGATTTCTGTTAACCCGAGTCGTTTGTCCCGACGAAGATCGAATGGAATTTGTGTTCCCGGAACGTGATTCGTGTAGTGAATGAATGTGTATAAGTGAGAATTGTGATTTCTACACTACAAACAATGAAATAGCAATTAAAAACTACTAATAAAGCTATAAGTACAATTAATCTAAGCACGAGAATCTAAAACCGGAATTTTAAAACGTTACGCGACGAATTATAAAACGCGAATAAAAATGATTTACTAAAATTTAAGCCCTAAAAATGAAAATAATTTTCCTAGATTAAAAATGAATAAAGAAAATTTTTGGAAAAAGAAAAATATTTTTTTGACTTTTTAATAATTTTTTATGAATTAAAAACTAATTAAAACAATTTAAATGATTTAAAAATAGTAAAACTAATTAATAAAATCTGAAAATTTTTGAGTAATTTTAATTTTTAATAAAAAATTTAAGAAAAATAATTTCAAAAGCTGATTATGTCTAAATAAGCTAAAACAGTGAAATAAGCACTTGGTAAAAAGCTAAAAATAAGCAATCATAAGCCAAAAATTATCAAAAGCTAAAAACTGATTATTCTACCTACTGGAAGCTCAAAAGGACTGAAAATGGCAGAAAAGCACAAGCAAATAGCTAGAAAATAAGCTGAACAGCTTACTACCAAATCAGTTTTAACATTGTTTTCTACTCAACTTGCAGCCATCAAATAAGCAGTCTAATAAGCTCTTAAGTGAAACCTAAAGGGGGCAAAAGCTAGACAGCACTACTGACTATTCAGAAATACCAAAAGCCTCAAAAATTAAGCTCCTATGCTACCTAATTAAGCCACAGATCAGCAGGCATAAACACAAAGTCTGCTGCAGGACAAGATTTGGAGCAGATTTGCAGACCAAGAATTAGCAGTTAAATAAGCACTTAACTAGAATACCAGATATTAAACTTGAAGCCAACTATATGAACTACCTACAACCCAAAAATTAAGCCAACAACTTAAGTTAATAAGCCAGAAACTACGCTAGATCAGCAGTCCCAAAACCTGGTTCTGCACAAAAAGAAACTAAGACAGCAGGATGGGGAATTGGCGCAAACTTGATGCAATCTTTTACCACAGCTATTGTAAACAGATTTAAACTCCTACTAACTTCTCAAAAATCCAAAATGGGACTTTAAAATAAGCTCAACTTCTTCTAATCAGCTTAATGAAATTCTAAACTAAACTATTCTAAAACCAAACAACCCTTTCAATATCAGAATTTGCAATCCAACTCTATACTAAACCTTTTTGTCCTAAAATCTATACTACTCTCTTATAATCTAGGCTAATTCTTATCTAAAAATAGAATACAAAAAAAAACAGATAAGCTAATAAGAGATTCTGATTAATAAGCTAATAAACAAGCTAAAATTTGAAATGAAACTTACACCATATCTAGCTGAAACAAAATTTACTCAGGGCCATCTTATACCCCAGGCTCATATAATAAGCCAAAAATACACCCAGAACAGTCAAATACCCTCAGCTTAATCAAACAGCTGAATCAGTTGACTTTGTTGACCAAATTTGACTTTAAGCAATATGAGAACAAATTGTTAAAAATGTAAACATTAATCACTTTCTTATTATCAAATATCAAAAACAATATCAGAAAAATTAAAATAAGCACTTATAAGAAAGATAAGCTGATGCACAGTAACCTTGACCGAACTTTGACTTTCATTAAAATGAAGAACTGAGTACAAAAGATGACTGAAATGTAAATTACAATTTGAAATTAAAATTTAGACTACAAAAAACAGTAAATGACACGAAATTAAATCGGTAACAATTTTTTAAAGACATAAAAATTGGACGATTATCTCTGTAGAGGAAGGCTCTATTTATAGGAATCCAGGGAAGCTTCTGGGATGTCCAGCTTGGCGATCCTCGTGTTCTTGAGCTCCTAATCACCCTTAGATCACTTGCTTGCTTCAATCTTTAATCTCTACCGTACGATCAAATGATATGACGTGGTTTGGCCAATCAACTACACCCACGTGTCACTGGCAGTGTCAGTCTCCTTCTAGAACCTTTTAATTATTAGGTAATAATTGGACGAGGTTAATCTGGCGGGGTACAGTAACTAGGGTTTATGGGTAAAAATTGGGGATAAATAAAAAGGGCGCGTACGTGTGTGTGTGTTTTTATTTATTTTTTTATTTTTCTTTGACTGGCTTGTTATAACAATGACCGGGTTTGATTGTTGGGACGGGTAGGGTCCGGGTTTTGGGTTGGGTAGAATGTTTTGGTGGGCTATGGGTTTAGGAAATAATGATGGGTTGGGTCTAATATAAAGTGTGGGTTGGGAGATGTATAAAAGTGGATCCGGGTTTTATTTATAGAATAGGTTTAAGGGTTAGGGACTATAATTGTAAATTCTGATTTTAGAGGGACCTTAGCTGCCATATTTTTAAAGATGATCCAAGGAGCTGAAATTAACAAACTTTGATAGTTGGAGGACCTCGGTTGACTTTTTGACCACTTCTTTGTTCCCGGTTCCGGTTCTGAGCCTTTTCCGTATCCCGTGCTCGTTTTCTTGATTTTCTTGTGTCTTTTGTCAGTTTTCACGATATCCATCCCTGCACATACAAAAACACAAAAACACAATATCTTTTGGCATTTTGGTCGGGTTTTTGGTTATTTTGGTCCGGTTTTGGTCAAGAAAAGGTATGTGTTTAAGCACATACTAAATTCCCCCAGACTAAGCTATTGCAATGTCCTCATGCAATGTTATAAGAACACGTTTTCGAAACCAAAAATTTCCAATCTCTTTTTACTAACTTTGAGAAGTAGCAAAATTTTCAAAAGAGATTTAGAAATCTTAAAGTTCTAAAAACTCCCCGATTTTCCTTTTATTCTATTTTTGTATTTTCTTATTATTTAAGTGACGGCTTTGTTGACAATCATTATCTTTCGATAACTTTTAGGATCTTCGAGCAGGAAACACGACTCATAAAGAAGTGACCATACGGATAAAATTCGTCGTCCCTGATTTTTCACGAGCCCCCAAACTAAGCTTAAAAACGAAATCATTGTTATTTACAAGTTAGATTGCCAACACTACTCAGAAAGCTAATTGTGGACTCCTTGTTCCCAAATTCCTATTTTCCTCTATTTATTTTATTTTTGGTGAGAAATGAATTTCTTCGAATTCTCGTTTCGATAATTTTTAGTCCGATAAAGATACCTAGTTTAGACGCTAAGTAGTTTCCAAACCTTCCCTCGAAAAACCGTTGCATACAAAAATGAGGTCCACATCAAGGTCTCTGATTTAACACGATTTTGAGGATATCCCTTTTATTTGCGACCGAAACAACTCATCTACGAGTCCAGAGACGGAAGCTTTTATTAGGACACCCCCGGAGTCGAAGTTTGGCATTTTTAGACATCATTATGCACATATTATTATTGATCCTTGGCCCTTTATAATAATCACAACATCGGCTGCGAACCGGCAAGATGTGATAGTCTATTATGACCTTGGAATTTTTCCTCTGCCTTTATTAGAAGTCTACAACATCGGCTGCGAACCGGCAAGATGCAGAAAACTTTTTATGGCTTTGGATTATTATTATTATTATTTATTCATTATATATTTTGCCAAATCCCGAGTCCTACGGCTTTTATAACAATCCCAACATCGGTTGCGAGCCGGCAAGATGGAATAGTCTATTACACCGTAACACTGGCAGTACCTTGATGTGTACCCAACTTTCATAAGCAAGGATTTTCTAAGGAAGAGTTAAAAACTAATTATCGCCAAAACCAAAATAGCTTTAATTATTCCTAAATTACTATTTTTGAGTGAAACAAGCTTATGGGAACAAAAAGCCACAAATAACTTCGATGAGCTCTAAAGAGATCCAACTACTCCACGTTTAGCAATCTAACTTATAAACAACTCTATCATTTCTCGTTCTTCGCAAATTTAAAATCTTAAATAATAAGATCCGCGAATGCTTAGCCAAATAATCAAGCCATGCATATATAAAGTCAAATACGGGAACTTGCAAACTCTTAAAAAGAATTCGCGTTTTCTAGCTCCTTGTGTAAAAGACTAGCACGAGCTTATAGATTATAAATGGTTAAGGGAACAAGCTAGGGCTCAACACGCCCGGTCAAGTCAGAATTTTATTCCTACTCTCTCCAGCGGAAAATCAACAAAAATGTCAAAATTTATTATATTTTTGCAAAAAATTCAATTTCAATTTTTGATTTCAATTTTGGAGGAAAAACGGGGTTGCATGAGAAAACGGCAAAAATGCAAGGCAAAAATCAAATCGCAAGATTACCCCCCCAGACTAAAACGAGACATTGTCCTCAATGTCTTAAAGGTAAGGGTTCTCCTACATAAATCTAAGGCCGTTTATTAATTATGCCAAAGATAAACGTAAAACGATAAGATTTAGGATATCGGATAAGCAGCGAATGATGAAACTCGAGTAGCGTGAAGGAAACTACGAGCACGAGAGTCTTCATCATCGGGCATTCCTGGACACATCACAGAAAACACGAAACACAAGATACGGAAGAGGTAGCCCTTCTCACTCAATTTATTAGAAATAAGATAAGAAGATAGAATGATAAGCATGGGGTGCCTCCCACGAAGCGCTTGTTTTTGTTAACCGAGTCACATGAGCTTGACTCGACCCCGAATTTATTTGTCCTTGGGGGAGCAAGTGGAAGAGATAATCTCAATCGGACTTTCGTTCAAGATGTTTGGATAAACATTGAAGCATACGAAAGTTCCACTCCGATGAGATACCCACGGCTAAGAAGAAGGAGAGATGCCGGGGTCAAAAATGGTATCTTCACTCCCGAAGGAGTGAAAGATAGGAGAAGTCACCGGATAGGTGAAGAAAGGGAGAAATATCATGATAACAATTGTAAAGAAATTGTTATCCTCACACCCGGAAGAGATAAAAAGGGTGGATTGGGTGGGCCAATTATCATACTTTTCAGAAATCTCATCCACCACTTTAAAAGTCACAACACCCGTATCGGACTTGATATCATCGGGTGGTTCAGCAGGCGGACGAGTGGGTGATGGCTCAACGTGTAATGACTCAGTTTTATGAAGTGAAAGGGGATAATCATTAAGCAATCTTTCCAGAAAAATAATTTCCCCTTCCGAGTCATGGGAATCGTCGGGGCGAGGTATTGGTAAAATCAGCCCATCAAATGTAGAGTCCTCGTCCTCGACGTTCTCTAACCCTTCATCGAAAAGAGGATTAACTTTGCAAGAAGTATACTCATCATTGAATTCAAAAAGAGGGTTAGAGAAAATCCCGGAGGTAACTTTGGAAATATCAAGGGAATCTCCATAAGATTGAAAATCACATTTATCGTCAGATATTTCCTCGGACTCAATTGGGATTGGGACAAGGTTCTCAACATTGTCTGATTCCGTTGCCGGAATAGTGTCGAGAAGCTCGTCCCCCATTTTTAGAGAGTCCTCGAGTACTTTGGTAGGAAAGACAGGTGAAATTTGAGGGAAAACGTTGAATGGCACAAGTTTCTCCTCGTCATCATCGGAATCATCGTCATAGGTAGATACTCTTTGAGGGAAAAGGTTGATCGTAATTTTCTCATCATAATCGTCGTAAATAAAAGACTTTTGATAATTGGACGCTCTTTCCTCGGCAAGTAATTCTTCTATAGACTTCTCATGAGGATCGGGAGTAGAAGTATAGTGTTTAATCACCAATCTCTTAACTTCTTGGAAGTCTTCCCAAATTCTTTCAATTTCGCGCATTCTATCTTGATTTGGACAATTGCCGGGATTTTGTGGGGGTTGGTTAAAACCATGAGAATCGTAACACAAATTTGGCTCAAAATAAGAATTATCAAACGATCCCCCACAATTTTCAAAATTTGACGAACTTTGAAATGAATCACCATTATAATACGGTACTTGCTCATACGAGTGTTGAAAAGGAAGATTGAAATCGTTTTGAGGATAATTATCAAAACTCGTATCACAAGCATAAGACGTTTCAGCACTCGGGACGTAGCATATACAATTCGTGTATCCACATTGATTACAAAAACATTGTCCGCACGGTGATCCTTCATCGGATGGGTTTCCACAACTAAAACAAGTGAACGAAGGTGGTGGTGGTGGTGTCGGATAATAATCGGGAACGTTTGAAAAATTGTTAAACGAATTGTGAACATATTCGGGAGAATTACAATTCAAACAAACGCCATCATGAATATCACTACCACATTGTTCACACGTACACCAAACACATGAACCTTCGAAGAACGGTTCTCCACAATTATCACAAATTGGATCCATAAGAATTAAACATAAGAGGAAGAAAGATATAGAATTATTGGTTTAGAGGGTTAAAGAAGAGAATCAAACATGAAGAGGATAACGGAGATTCTTTTTGGTTTTTCAAACATAAAAAACAAAAATCAAATTGAAAAAGAAAATATTTTTGGGTTTTTATATAAAAAATTAGATTTATTATCTTTTTGGTGATCGTTAATCAACCGTACTCGTTTCTTTCAAAACTACGCGCAGCGTGGCGGGAGAGAAGAATGGATCTCTCTTCGGTCTGCAATTTAATGTCAAGACCTCCTTAAACCCCGTGTATAGGTTGTAGTAAAGAAATAATCCAAGAAACGTTTAATTTTCCGATCTCTTTTGTTGTTTATTCGGAATGGTTTACAACCGCCCTCCTTCAACGGAAGACCGAGGATGTTTATTAAGATGAAAACACTTTAGGAAAAGTGTTTTTTTTTTAATTTATTATATTTTTGTATTTTTTTATTTTTTATAAAAACGATAACTTCCGAGGAAGGGTCTTCAAAACACGATTCGACGAACGAAATCACGAACTCACTTCAATCTTCCCCGGCAGCGGCGCCAAAAATTGATTTGAACAATTATAGTATATATTTTTCAAGGAAAACACACGTGGAAATATGTGTTAACCCGAGTCGTTTGTCCCGACGAAGATCGAATGGAATTTGTGTTCCCGGAACGTGATTCGTGTAGTGAATGAATGTGTATAAGTGAGAATTGTGATTTCTACACTACAAACAATGAAATAGCAATTAAAAACTACTAATAAAGCTATAAGTACAATTAATCTAAGCACGAGAATCTAAAACCGGAATTTTAAAACGTTACGCGACGAATTATAAAACGCAAATAAAAATGATTTACTAAAATTTAAGCCCTAAAAATGCAAAATAATTTTCCTAGATTAAAAATGAATAAAGAAAATTTTTGGAAAAAGAAAAATATTTTTTTGACTTTTTAATAATTTTTTATGAATTAAAAACTAATTAAAACAATTTAAATGATTTAAAAATAGTAAAACTAATTAATAAAATCTGAAAATTTTTGAGTAATTTTAATTTTTAATAAAAAATTTAAGAAAAATAATTTCAAAAGCTGATTATGTCTAAATAAGCTAAAACAGTGAAATAAGCACTTGGTAAAAAGCTAAAAATAAGCAATCACAAGCCAAAAATTATCAAAAGCTAAAAACTGATTATTCTACCTACTGGAAGCTCAAAAGGACTGAAAATGGCAGAAAAGCACAAGCAAATAGCTAGAAAATAAGCTGAACAGCTTACTACCAAATCAGTTTTAACATTGTTTTCTACTCAACTTGCAGCCATCAAATAAGCAGTCTAATAAGCTCTTAAGTGAAACCTAAAGGGGGCAAAAGCTAGACAGCACTACTGACTATTCAAAATACCAAAAGCCTCAAAAATTAAGCTCCTATGCTACCTAATTAAGCCACAGATCAGCAGGCATAAACACAAAGTCTGCTGCAGGACAAGATTTGGAGCAGATTTGCAGACCAAGAATTAGCAGTTAAATAAGCACTTAACTAGAATACCAGATATTAAACTTGAAGCCAACTATATGAACTACCTACAACCCAAAAATTAAGCCAACAACTTAAGTTAATAAGCCAGAAACTACGCTAGATCAGCAGTCCCAAAACCTGGTTCTGCACAAAAAGAAACTAAGACAGCAGGATGGGGAATTGGCGCAAACTTGATGCAATCTTTTACCACAGCTATTGTAAACAGATTTAAACTCCTACTAACTTCTCAAAAATCCAAAATGGGACTTTAAAATAAGCTCAACTTCTATCTAATCAGCTTAATGAAATTCTAAACTAAACTATTCTAAAACCAAACAACCCTTTCAATATCAGAATTTGCAATCCAACTCTATACTAAACCTTTTTGTCCTAAAATCTATACTACTCTCTTATAATCTAGGCTAATTCTTATCTAAAAACAGAATACAAAAAAAAACAGATAAGCTAATAAGAGATTCTGATTAATAAGCTAATAAACAAGCTAAAATTTGAAATGAAACTTACACCATATCTAGCTGAAACAAAATTTACTCAGGGCCATCTTATACCCCAGGCTCATATAATAAGCCAAAAATACACCCAGAACAGTCAAATACCCTCAGCTTAATCAAACAGCTGAATCAGTTGACTTTGTTGACCAAAATTTGACTTTAAGCAATATGAGAACAAATTGTTAAAAATGTAAACATTAATCACTTTCTTATTATCAAATATCAAAAACAATATCAGAAAAATTAAAATAAGCACTTATAAGAAAGATAAGCTGATGCACAGTAACCTTGACCGAACTTTGACTTTCATTAAAATGAAGAACTGAGTACAAAAGATGACTGAAATGTAAATTACAATTTGAAATTAAAATTTAGACTACAAAAAACAGTAAATGACACGAAATTAAATCGGTAACAATTTTTTAAAGACATAAAAATTGGACGATTATCTCTGTAGAGGAAGGCTCTATTTATAGGAATCCAGGGAAGGATCTAGGCTGTCCAGCTTGGCAATCCTCGTGTTCTTGAGCTCCTAATCACCCTTAGATCACTTGCTTGCTTCAATCTTTAATCTCTACCGTACGATCAAATGATATGACGTGTTTGGCCAATCAACTACACCCACGTGTCACTGGCAGTGTCAGTCTCCTTCTAGAACCTTTTAATCATTAGGTAATAATTGGACGAGGTTAATCTGGCGGGGTACAGTAACTAGGGTTTATGGGTAAAAATTGGGGATAAATAAAAAGGGCGCGTACGTGTGTGTGTGTTTTTATTTATTTTTTTATTTTTCTTTGACTGGCTTGTTATAACAATGACCGGGTTTGATTGTTGGGACGGGTAGGGTCCGGGTTTTGGGTTGGGTAGAATGTTTTGGTGGGCTATGGGTTTAGGAAATAATGATGGGTTGGGTCTAATATAAAGTGTGGGTTGGGAGATGTATAAAAGTGGATCCGGGTTTTATTTATAGAATAGGTTTAAGGGTTAGGGACTATAATTGTAAATTCTGATTTTAGAGGGACCTTAGCTGCCATATTTTTAAAGATGATCCAAGGAGCTGAAATTAACAAACTTTGATAGTTGGAGGACCTCGGTTGACTTTTTGACCATTTCTTTGTTCCCGGTTCCGGTTCTGAGCCTTTTCCGTATCCCGTGCTCGTTTTCTTGATTTTCTTGTGTCTTTTGTCGGTTTTCACGATATCCATCCCTGCACATACAAAAACACAAAAACACAATATCTTTTGGCATTTTGGTCGGGTTTTTGGTTATTTTGGTCCGGTTTTGGTCAAGAAAAGGTATGTGTTTAAGCACATACCAATTTCCTTACTCCCTAACTATCTTTTACCGGTTGATTAGTGTGTATTAATTGCGTGGATGACGGGTGTATTCCTTAATACCAATCGTGGGGTGGCGTACGTACTTCCCCAACTCTACAAGCTCCTACTTCACTCCTATGTCGAGCCGGCTAAGAAGCTCCTAACATGGGATCACTAGAATTCGCTCATGCATTAAATACAACCATATAAACCTAGTACGCATTGGTTCATGTTTCTTAAGACGTTCAAGCAAGTTACCGTATAGGAAGTTAGCCAGTTTTCTTAAGCCTAACATCGATGAACAATCATCCAATACAATTAATAACACACTAATAACCAATAATCAATAGTTAGGTTTCATTAGATCTAAGCAAACACAAGATAAATCTAGCCTAGCATGTTAATTAAAAGACAAGAACAAGATATAATCAAATAACACATAGACATATTGATTGATTAAATGATAACTTATATTCAATTAAACATGGGAGATCCAAGGGTATGAAAACCCTTAAAAATGGCAGAAATTCGTCTTAGGGTTTCTCCTCACAAAGTTGTACACAATGACAAAAAATTGCAAAACTATATATAGAGTTTAGGGGCTGACGGCGTCACGTTATGGATCTTGACGCCGTCACCTCGCCGTGTCTAGGGTTCCCGGATGGCCTTCTTGACGCCGTCCCTCTTTAGTGCTCCAAAATCCGCTCTGGCTTATCAAGGCTTGATGCCGTCAGAAATGGGCTTGACGCCGTCTCTCGTTAAGTTAAACCGTGATGGCCTTGATCACCTTAAAGGGTGACGCCGTCAGATTTTCCATTGTAAAATTCTCTGGCTTATCATGTGTATTTTTCATATCCACCTCTTTTGCCAAGCCATGACGCCGTCAAGAGCAATACTTGACGCCGTCAAAGGTACTTTTCCAGCCGATTATGAGACTTTGTCGTTTTCTTCACTTTTATGCTCCAAAAACGTCCAAAATGCTTCCTTTTCCAGATTTCTTCTCCAAAGTACCTAAAATGACAAAAGGAACGATTTAGGGCAATATTTGATCAAATAAATACGATTTAGGGCTTAAATGACCCCCTAAAAGCGGTACACTTTTTGCTTCATCAAATACCCTTACACTTGAGATTTGCTTGTCCTCAAGCAAATGCGCTTTTATTCTTATCAAAATACAAGTTAGGGGTCATTTAACGCTAATATAAAAGTAATTACAACAATTAGTCGTTCCACTTTAATCATAATAAGCACGGAGATTACACACTAGCACCTCACAAGTAGTGTTTAGATACTCACATCTCTCAGGTGTCATCAAAATAAATCTCATAAATGAAACGGATAATATCTCTCACTACCTGTCATAGCAAATAGATTACCATAGGCTTGGGAAAAGATCGAAAACCTTCTCCACTAGGCGTAAGCACCTAAGATAAACTATCAAAGAGGGCTTTTACATGGGTTATAACGTGAGGTGTAGGGATATGATAAACACGGTTTTGTTGGATAAAGGATATTTTACTGGTGGCGAGTTAAAGATCTTGATTAATTACATGTACAATATGGCGTTGCTAAGCCAAGACTAGACTCGACTTAAGCTAAAAACAAAATAACAAAAACATAAAATAAACATAAAATGAAACGGGATGGTAGTCCGTATGTTTTTTCTATTTCTCATTTTTTTTTTTTATTTTTCTTGATTTTTTTTTCTTTTTTTCATACACTCTTGCCCTACCATCCACAATAATACATCATAGGGGCGTTGCGTCCCCTTACACTTGAACTTTTACATGACTTTACAAATAATTATTCTAATGACTCGAATTAAGATAATTGAAAAACTTGGAGTACTTTTTAAAATATTTAGCACATATGGGGGTAATAAATGATGTTCTTCCCCATTACTCCATTACACTAGTACTTTACCCATGAGTCCCAATCGTCCCAAAATAATATGTACAAGGATATGACTCGACTTAGCAACCATGTAATCAATTAGATAATTAACTTAGGGTTTAAACAAATGTTGTCACAATAATGCACAAAAAATGAGTGCATACAAGGTAGGCTAAGGCGATTTGGGTGTACATTTAAGTGGGGTGTAAACAAATTCTTACTTTAAGTAAAATGCTTAAAGTTAGAAACGAAAAGATAGGCTCTGAGGGGTGTACTAGGGGTATCGTGTACTAAAAATGAGTACAACGCAAAGGGTGTGGGATAATTACTTGACCAATGTAGCCAATGTAATTATAACAAAAACACAGTGTAAAACAATGGGTTAATCCTAATGCCTCTTATCATGTAGTAAATCTAACTACACGAATGTAGTCTCACTTGTGGCCTCGGAATGGTCCTAACGCAAGTTCTAGAATCTAAGTGCTACTGGTACACACATCATAGCATAAATGCTTTTCCTACCAATTCTGGGGGCGAACCTCACATATTTGGGGGTGGAAAATTTTTTAGTGGTACGGTTTTGTGCTAGTCATATAACTCCTATCCGTGAGACGCTCATTAAGACCAAAGTTTCACTCCTATATGTTGTAAAAAATTTTAAATTTGGTACTAAAATTGCCTTAACAGGTATTTCTCTTAGTTTTATTACACATCTACCATTAAACAAACGAAAAATCAAGCGTAATAGCATTCTCTAAGGTATCATCATTTACCCTCCCCTTACACTTAAGCTGAACATTGTCCCCAATGTTCATTCAAAGGATGTAAAAGTAAATAAGGTAAAAGAATGAAAACAAATACTCCCCTGATTCGTTCGATGTGGATAATCCGGTAACATGGTTAAATCCTCCTCCAAGAAAATGAACGTTGAAAGCTTCCCTTCCGAAATATAAATCATCTTCTTGTCCAATATAACCTGTTAAACCTGAGAAAACAAACACAAAAAAACCCAAAGCATCAACCTGAACAAAGAAAACTCACAACTAGATGTAATTCCAGACTTAGAAATAAAAACAAAATGATTAAAGATATAATGCTTGTAGAATGAATATTTGCAGATTTCCTGGAGTTTATAAAACTAAAGATTTAACAAAAACTTTATGACTCCGGTAGAAAAACAAAACTTGCAAAATTTCCAGAATTTTACACTTGACGCCGTCAGGTGTTAACCTTGACGCCGTCAGAAGTGACCTGCAGAAATTTTATGGTTAGTTTCCGGAAAACTTCTGGAAAAACTTATGCCTCACTTCCTGGAAATCCTGCAAAATATTCATTATGACTCGATACAAGCATTTGACTCTAACAATTACTAGTATGCATGCTCATTTAATATTGTTGTGATTCATGTTCAATCTTGTTTTTGTAAACAAATTTGGATTCCCTTACACTTATCTTTTGCAAAATACCTTTATATGTAGTTAAGACGAAGTTAAAAACAAAATAAAGCATTTTCACAATTTACTTTGAAACATGAGCACAAACAATAACAATTAAACTTGCATACGGAAACAAATAAAATCAAACAAACAAACAAATAAACACACAAAGCAAATAAAGCTTGGGTTGCCTCCCAAGAAGCGCTTGTTTTTGTTCGAGTCACGAGCCTGACTCTACCCTTATTTAACGGAAATAGGGGAGGTTTTCCCTACACTTAGGGTTAAGTGCGGGTGATAGTAGCGATACACACCAGCTCGGTAGGAGTATGCCACGTGAGGAAAGATTGGTGGATGAATTATATGCTCAAAGGGGTGTGCTCCTTTCATCATAACCTTACCTAGTTCACTTTGGTCAATGGGTGAGTTAAAGTGTTCTCCTAAAAAGGGATCATTTTCTAACAACTTCGAGAGACTCCTAATTGGGAATCCATCTTGACCCAATAGACCCGGTTTAAACCCATAATGTTTCTTGTGATCAATCATGAATGGGTGATGTAGACATGTAAGGTCATGGTTCACTCCTATGTTAGCTTCCTCTCTACAAGGCTTAGAGTCTAATACCTTCAACGTAACACTACCCGGACTATATGGTTTGATGGGTGGATCGGGACCTAATTCAATTCCTAAGTTCACATCTAAGGATGGAAGATTAGGTAAGGGTCTCGGTTGAGGCTCCGGTTCATCAAAACTAGGAACTTCCATAGAACTAAAAGAAAGGTTGTGACTACAAGTATTCAAACCTATTTCTTCTAGTTGTGTTTGGTCCAAGGGTTCTACCTCTATTGGGGTTCCTATAGTCTCTTCTACTTTTTCCGGGTAAGTTACGGACGGTGTGTTAACCTCAAATGATGGTAGGATTTGTGGGGTATTTAGTGGTCTTGCATTTCTAACCTCATTCTCCATAGTATCTAAATCACCTATATGTTCATCATGTGTTTTGGTAGGATCTAACCCAAACACATTCCTAAGTATCTCAAATCCTTCTCTAGCCATTTGAAATTCTAAGTCCGATTCATAGTAATATTCAACTTGATTACTATGTTCCAATTGCCTAAAGGATTCCTCATGCGTGTCATATGTTTTGGTGAAATCTATCCCACTCATGCAACTAGGTAGTTCAACACTAACCATCTCACAATCTTGGTCCAATTCAAGGTTCATGTTCTTAAAAACTAGGTCTTCTTGCTCATGGTACCTATAGTCGGATAAATCCTCCTCATTTGTTTCCTCAAGTTGTGATGTATATAAACCCATCAATTCATTCAACTTATGGTTCACGGTTAGGAAGCTTTCCTTAAATTTTTTCCAAAGGGTTTCACTAAAAGGAGTTGATCCTAACAATAATTGTTTAATAGAAGCCGCACATGCACATAATTCATCAAACCTATCAAACTTTACACCCATCTCCTCTTGTATATATCTAAGATCACTTAAAAATTCATTGGAACAACAGGAAGAAAATCTATCCGTGTAAAGTAATTGTTCCTCTATTGTTAATGATCTAAATGGAATTTCATCCGCCATGGTGACAAATGAAGATGGTTTTACAAACAAAGGGCACAAAGAAAAAGATAGACTAAAGAAATCTAATAAAAAGAAAATAAATATCTCACTTGATAGGAATCAAGTGAGCAGACCTAATAAAATAAAAATTCAACCTAAACAATAACTATTCCCCGGCAGCGGCCCAAAAACTTGATGCGTGGTTTCGCGACCTTACAACAGGTTTTACCTCTCGAGGGATCTCAAGAGGCTTACAACCCCACCAGGCAGTGTACCTGACCGATGTAGTATAGTGTAGTGGTAAGTACGGGGGATTGATCGTTCTCCACAGGGAATAGTGTCGTTAGGATTGAAAAACTACTTTAATAGGTCTAAGGGTGAGAGAAGATTCTTTTTGTATTTTTATATTTTTATGAAAGCAAGTAAAATCTCGGGTTTTGAAGGAGTGGGCGGAATTAGTTGCTAATCAACTAACCCAAATAACTACAAATGCAAATAAAATAAAATAACTGAAAATGAAAAGAGTTGTGAAACTTATGTGGAGAGAAATGTGTTTACTTAGATTTCCTTACTCCCTAACTATCTTTTACCGGTTGATTAGTGTGTATTAATTGCGTGGATGACGGGTGTATTCCTTAATACCAATCGTGGGGTGGCGTACGTACTTCCCCAACTCTACAAGCTCCTACTTCACTCCTATGTCGAGCCGGCTAAGAAGCTCCTAACATGGGATCACTAGAATTCGCTCATGCATTAAATACAACCATATAAACCTAGTACGCATTGGTTCATGTTTCTTAAGACGTTCAAGCAAGTTACCGTATAGGAAGTTAGCCAGTTTTCTTAAGCCTAACATCGATGAACAATCATCCAATACAATTAATAACACACTAATAACCAATAATCAATAGTTAGGTTTCATTAGATCTAAGCAAGCACAAGATAAATCTAGCCTAGCATGTTAATTAAAAGACAAGAACAAGATATAATCAAATAACACATAGACATATTGATTGATTAAATGATAACTTATCTTCAATTAAACATGGGAGATCCAAGGGTATGAAAACCCTTAAAAATGGCAGAAATTCGTCTTAGGGTTTCTCCTCACAAAGTTGCACACAATGACAAAAAATTGCAAAACTATATATAGAGTTTAGGGGCTGACGGCGTCACGTTATGGATCTTGACGCCGTCACCTCGCCGTGTCTAGGGTTCCCGGATGGCCTTCTTGACGCCGTCCCTCTTTAGTGCTCCAAAATCCGCTTTGGCTTATCAAGGCTTGACGCCGTCAGAAATGGGCTTGACGCCGTCTCTCGTTAAGTTAAACCGTGATGGCCTTGATCACCTTAAAGGGTGACGCCGTCAGATTTTCCATTGTAAAATTCTCTGGCTTATCATGTGTATTTTTCATATCCACCTCTTTTGCCAAGCCATGACGCCGTCAAGAGCAATACTTGACGCCGTCAAAGGTACTTTTCCAGCCGATTATGAGACTTTGTCGTTTTCTTCACTTTTATGCTCCAAAAACGTCCAAAATGCTTCCTTTTCCAGATTTCTTCTCCAAAGTACCTAAAATGACAAAAGGAACGATTTAGGGCAATATATGATCAAATAAATACGATTTAGGGCTTAAATGACCCCCTAAAAGCGGTACACTTTTCGGTTCATCAATGACATTTTCAATAGGATGGTTTTTGGATTCCTTAATGTTGACAATTTTGTCAACTTCAACTATTTCATCCTCAATGTCATCTTTAGGGTTTTCTTGCCATTAACCTTAATGGCTTCATCCTCATCTAAGTTATCATCAACCAATGGTGATGTCTTAGATTGTGGTGGACTTTCATCGAATGTCACGTTGAGTGATTCTTCGACTTTCGAGGTTTCTCTATTTAGGACAACGTAGGCTTTACTATTTTGGGAGTAACCTAGGAATACACCTTTGTAAGACTTTGGGTCAAACTTGGTGAGGTAATCATTTAGTGTTTAGTATGAAGCATTTGCTTCCAAACACTCTAAAGTAATCAAGAGAAGGTTTTCTTCCTTTCATGATTTCATATGGGGTTTTTCCTAGGATAGGTCTAATTAGAATCCTATTTAGAATGTAAGTTGAGGTGTCCACCGCATTACACCAAAACTTTTGCGGAATTGATTGTTCATTCAACATCGTTCTACTCATTTCTTGTAGAGTACGATTTTTCCGCTCAACTACCCCATTTAATTGAGGAGTGCGTGGAGCCGAGAAATTGTGAGTAATACCATTAGCATCACAATATACTCCAAATTGCACTTCATTATCAAATTCCCGACCATGATCCGTCCTAATAGAAACTATTGTACATCCTAGTTGATTTTGGACTTTCTTACTAAAGATTTCAAATTCCTCAAAGGCTTGAGTCTTATTCTTAAGAAATCTAGTCCAAGTATACCTAGAGTAGTCATCAACTATTACTAAGGTGTAGAGATTTCCTCCGTAGCTCCGTACGGCGGATGGACCGAATAAGTCCATGTGAAGTAGTTCTAGGCATCTAGAGGTCGAGACCATATTCTTAGCTTTGTGACTAGAATGAGCTTGTTTTCCAACTTTACAAGCGTCACAAAAGTGTGAGTCGAACTTAATCTTAGGTAGGTTTCTAACTAGTTCCTTAGATGCCAATGATTGTATAAGACGCATATTGGCATGACCTAGTCTCCTATGCCACAGAGTGGTATGATCATCTATAGTTGCTAGACAAATCTTATCTTCATGCTTATTTCCTATCTTCATGACAAATAAGCCGTTTTTCCTAACTCCTTTGCCTATGGTTTTCCCATTCTTAATAATCTCACTACCCTCTTCAGAGAATATGACTCTACACTTATTATCTACCATTTGACTAATGCTAAGTAAGTTAAAACCTAAGTTATCTACGTGCTCAACATTTCTAATAATGAGAGAGTCTTGAGTAATCGTACCTTTGCCTATAATGTTGCCCTTAAGTTTGCTACCGAAAGTGACATTACCTCCGTTGTATGCCTTGTATGATGAGAATAAACTTCGGTTGCCCGTCATATGGTTAGTGCATCCACTATCCTTGACCCATTCGTCAGGCTCCAAGTCAATTCCCAAGCATATCTATTGCATGAGACAAACATTCAAACATTTGGTCCCCAATATCTCATGGGTCCAAAGTGGTTAGCATTAAACATCCCATGCATTTCTTTCATGTGGTTAGGATGTTGAAATGGAGGACAAATTTCCCATGGCAAGTAACTTTGCAGTTGACAGTCATTCCAAGTTACGGGATAGTTACTTGGAAAACTTTGTCTTTTATAGTTACGTCTCGGTAGAGGAGTTCTTGACCTGAGGTTTGGGAGTGTTTGTTTTTCTAGGTGGAGGAGTCTTAGGCCTTGTGTTAGGTTTTACAACTCCAGGTTTGGGTTTTGACATGGGTTTGTAAAATCTCTTAACTTCCTCTATACTAGCAATTGAGACCTTTGTGCCATTAACAACTATGTGAGTTGGTTTAGGACTTGATTTGTTTTTGAGATTCGACTCAGTTCTGTCCCCAGCACCAGACGGTACCACGGTTCCATTAATTTTAATGGTACCGTTGGTACCTTTAATGGTGCCGTCTTGGGATTTGACAGAATCAGTAGGTTTGACAGATTTTACAAGATTTGTTTTATCTGTCGAAACATTTTCTGTATTCTTTTTGAACCTAGTTATCCTAATTGCATTTTCCTTAAGTTTTTCATTTTCTAATCGAAGACTTATGCATGACTCACATCCTACGTCTATTTCTTTGTTTCTTTCAAGTCCTTTGACTTGATCCTTTAGTTCTAAGATATTCACTTCGAGTTCATGCAATTTTGACTTTAGTGATTTGTTTCTACTTAACATTTTTGAAACAATTTTGCATAGATTATTATGTTCGTCATGTAGTATGTTATCATCTATTGACGAGTTGTCATCTATGAAATTAGGGTAGTCGTAACGTACCTCATTAGAAGCATGAGCCATTAGACATGTTTCGTCCTTGGGCTTCTTTTCTTCATCATCACCGCTATCGCTCCAGGAGCCTCCTATGAGAGCTCGTTGGTTGTTGACTTTCGGTGGCTTGGGACACTCTCCTATGAGGTGATTAGGATCTCCGCATCTAAAGCATTTCCTATCACTTGTCCCTTTCTTTTTAGCATGGTTCTTTTGTGATGTATTCTTCTCATCACGAGGTTGCCTAACGAACCTACCTCTTCTCCTAAAGAACTTTTTAAAGTCCCTAACCGCTAAAGCATATTCCTCATCTTCACTATCGGAACTCGAACATTCCTCATCACTAGACTCCTTCTTGGCTTTCAATGCTAGAGATCTAACTCTCTCGCTTTTGCATTTGACTATATCGGAGTCTTTCTTAATTATCATCTCGTGAACTTTCAAGTTTCCTATAAGTTCATCGAGTGACAACATCGCCAAGTCCTTTGACTCTTCAATGGCGGTAACCTTTGCTCTCCATTTAGGATGTAGAGCCCTAAGGAACTTTCTAACATAATTCTTGCTAGAGTAACCTTCATCAAGAGCTTTAAGACTAGTAATAATAGTATTGAATCTAGCAAAAGCATTATCTATAGATTCATCTTCCGTAATGGAAAATTGTTCATATTGTTGAACAAGAAGATCTACCTTGTTCTCTTTGACTTGGTTATTACCTTGGTGAGTGACGAACAAAGTTATCCAAATATCTTTTGCCGTATTACACATGAAAATTCTTTCAAATTCCTTTTTAGGCAAAGCATTATAAATCATCATTTTAGCCTCATTATTTTTGGCTAATTTCCTTTTAAATTCATCACTTTGTTTATCATAAAAAACTATTTCATCCTTTTTAGTTTCCGGATTCATTTGAATAGGTTGAAAGTCACCCTCGGTAATAACATGCCAAAGATCAATGTCTTTTGATTTCACATACGTTTCGAATCTTGTTTTCCAATAAATAAAACAATCGGTTTCGAAAAGTGGTGGTCTTTGCATAGATTGCCCTTCTAGATATTTGTCGGAATCCATTGATCGATTCAAGTTTTAAAATACAATATACTTTAAAATCTTGACTGACGTGGCTTCTGATACCAATTGTGGGAAACTAGAAGGGGGGTTGAATAGTTTACCGGTTTAAAATTCTTTTAAAAATCTTGTTTTAAAAGTTGGCTATTGGAAACTTTGATTCGAACTCTATGTGTAACCAATCAACACCAATATGAACTACACACTAAACTAACTAATATAAACTAATGAAAGTAAAGAGTAGAGTTGGAAAGATCAAACCGAGACAAAGGATTTATAGTGGTTCGGCTACGAAGCTCTTCTTCGCCCTACTCCACTCCCCGAGTACCACACTCGAGAGTTTCAAGCACTATGTCAACAACCTCCCTTCAGGCGGAGAAAACCGTACACGTCGCTTATCCTATTACCGACACTAAGCTAAATGTCGAGTGCTAATCTTAGCTAGCACCAATCTACCAAGGTCCACGTGACCAAACACTCAAGCCCAATGGCTTCAAGAGATCACCAAGATCTCGACACGATCACAAAGATCAACTCTCACTTCACTCTACTTAATCTAACTACTCTAGATCCTTTGACTACTCACACACAAGCCCAATGGCTTCAAGAGATCTTCACTATCTCTTAAGATCACTATGATCTTCACTCACACTCTCACAAAAGAAGGATAATCTTGATGTATGCTAAGATACAACAAGGATGTAACAAGTGTTACAAAACCTAACCACTACAACTCTTGTCTTCTTGAAGATCTTAAGTTCTTCTCTTGCTAATGAAGAGGGATGACAACACCTTGTGTCTACTTGGATACTTGTGTTCTTCTCTTGCTAATGAAGAGGAATGATAACACCTTGTATCAACTTGGATACTTGTGTTCTTCTCTTGCAAGTGAAGAGGAATGAAGAGGATCACTTGAAGGATGATTGGATCACTCTTGAACAAAAGAAAAACTAATCCTAAATGATCTAAGAAAATTGTTCATATTGTTGAACAAGAAGATCTACCTTGTTCTCTTTGACTTGGTTATTACCTTGGTGAGTGACTAACAAAGTTTTCCAAATATCTTTTGCCGTATTACACATGAAAATTCTTTCAAATTCCTTTTTAGGCAAAGCATTATAAATCATCATTTTAGCCTCATTATTTTTGGCTAATTTCCTTTTAAATTCATCACTTTGTTTATCATAAAAAACTATTTCATCCTTTTTAGTTTCCGGATTCATTTGAATAGGTTGAAAGTCACCCTCGGTAATAACATGCCAAAGATCAATGTCTTTTGATTTCACATACGTTTCGAATCTTGTTTTCCAATAAATAAAACAATCGGTTTCGAAAAGTGGTGGTCTTTGCATAGATTGCCCTTCTAGATATTTGTCGGAATCCATTGATCGATTCAAGTTTTAAAATACAATATACTTTAAAATCTTGACTGACGTGGCTTCTGATATCAATTGTGGGAAACTAGAAGGGGGGTTGAATAGTTTACCGGTTTAAAATTCTTTTAAAAATCTTGTTTTAAAAGTTGGCTATTGGAAACTTTGATTCGAACTCTATGTGTAACCAATCAACACCAATATGAACTACACACTAAACTAACTAATATAAACTAATGAAAGTAAAGAGTAGAGTTGGAAAGATCAAACCGAGACAAAGGATTTATAGTGGTTCGGCTACGAAGCTCTTCTTCGCCCTACTCCACTCCCCGAGTACCACACTCGAGAGTTTCAAGCACTATGTCAACAACCTCCCTTCAGGCGGAGAAAACCGTACACGTCGCTTATCCTATTACCGACACTAAGCTAAATGTCGAGTGCTAATCTTAGCTAGCACCAATCTACCAAGGTCTACGTGACCAAACACTCAAGCCCAATGGCTTCAAGAGATCACCAAGATCTCGACACGATCACAAAGATCAACTCTCACTTCACTCTACTTAATCTAACTACTCTAGATCCTTTGACTACTCACACACAAGCCCAATGGCTTCAAGAGATCTTCACTATCTCTTAAGATCACTATGATCTTCACTCACACTCTCACAAAAGAAGGATAATCTTGATGTATGCTAAGATACAACAAGGATGTAACAAGTGTTACAAAACCTAACCACTACAACTCTTGTCTTCTTGAAGATCTTAAGTTCTTCTCTTGCTAATGAAGAGGGATGACAACACCTTGTATCTACTTGGATACTTGTGTTCTTCTCTTGCTAATGAAGAGGAATGATAACACCTTGTATCAAATTGGATACTTGTGTTCTTCTCTTGCAAGTGAAGAGGAATGAAGAGGATCACTTGAAGGATGATTGGATCACTCTTGAACAAAAGAAAAACTAATCCTAAATGATCTAAAGAAAGAAAGTGTGAAGAGAGTATTCAACTCAGAAAGTTTTGTGTGTGAAAGGATGCCTAAAAACTGTGAAAGGGGTGGGTATTTATAGGCAAAGAAAATCTGAACGTTACAGAAAATTTTGAACGGACAGCTCCTTTAAATACCCCACGGCTCCGTTAAATTTAACGGTACCGTGGAGCCGTCCTAGACTAGGACACTCCAAATTTTGTCTTTTCTGGTGAAAACTTATTTGGGGAAGGTTGGAGCTGATTTTGGGGGGAAAAATAGCTGTTGTGATTTTCAAACTAATTTTTCCATTAAAACATTTCTTAATATTTCAAAAATAATTTGTCATGTGTATTTTTGAAAAAAATGTTTTGTCCCATTTAAAATGTGAATTTTCAAAATATAAATTCACTTCTTTGATCACTAGTTCAAGTTGTAACTTTGTTCTAGAGTGATTTGCGTAGAAACGGGATCTTCCGATTAAAGACTTGTTTACGTTAATTTTAACGTATCGTGATTTCACATTTTTTCATTCTCAAAACGTGAAGTAATCGAAAGATATAAATAACGTCTTTAGAACATTATTTGCATCCACAAATTATATATAACTTTTGGGCTTAAATAACCCTTAAAAAGTATCAAATAAATTTTTATCATCATACCCGTAGTCATTCCAAATATAAACCAAACACCACCTAAACTCTTTACATGAGGGAATGATAAACAACAAAAATAAAAAAGATGGTGGTCCCTTCGGGGTAATAATGGACTCAAATGATAGCATACATGACCACATAATCGAGTGACACGTTAATTTATTCACTCTACTAGGATGTCTGAATGAATGTCGATGTCTTATCTCATACCTATGAGAGATATTTTAAATATCAATCTTCTGACTATCCATTTAAAATGAAATCAATTGTTGAAATTAAAAGCATTTTAATATTTCATCTATTTTTTCTAATTTAAATATCTCTTAAACCGTTAATTGTTAAGCGAAAATAATTATACCATCGCGACGAGCATTTAATTATCTTTCTATAGACGAGCACTTTGATGTACTTTCGACAAACAAATTTTTTTTCTTTTTTTTAAACTTTTTTTCTTGTTTTTTCGACTTTTCATCATATATTTTTTTTTCATTGTTGAAATTTGCATGAAAAATCACATATGATATGTAATATCACATGTGATATTAGTGTTAAATCACATATGATATATAATATCACATGTGATATTAGTGTTAAATCATATATGATTTTTTCATGCAAATTTCAGTAACGAGAAAAAAACAAAAAAAAACATATAAAAAGGTGAAAAACACGAAAAAAAAAAATAATTTTGTCCAAAGTATATCGAAGTGCTTATCTATAGAAATGTAATTAAATGCTCGTTGTAACGGTATTTTTTTTTCGCTTAACGATTAACGGTTTGAAAGATATTAATGTTTGAAAAAAATGATGAAAATGAGTTTTTTAAATTGTTTGGATTAATTTCATCTATTAGATCAAATAAAGATAGAGTATGGAAATTAATCCCTTGATATGTAAAAAAAGTTTGTTACTCAAATGATCTTAAATCTATCTAAAATATATGAAAATTATTGAAGTTGAATTTGATTACAAAGTTAGCTAAAGCAAATTAAATGATTTAGATTTTAGACACGTAAGAACTTACATAAAGAAAATGTACTGTAAAATTAGCTAAATAATTGAGCTGATGACATGCATGTATTGATTGGTGCTCAAATATCCATATTTTGTTCAGCCAAGAGCATCGGGTGTAGTAACGCGTCTCTCGGCGTTATGCCGACGTGACATCAGCATTGCTGGCGTTATCACACCGTGGTATGCTTGAAACCAACGGCAATGGTCGGTGCATTGGTACACCAACGCCCGTTGATTTGCATTTTCTTTTTCTTTTTTCTTTTCTTTTTTGAAATTTTTGTTGATTAAAAAAATTGGTATTGATAGCAACAAAGAAGGAAGAAAAATGAAAGAAATGGTGTGTGTGTGTGCAGCCAATTGATGAAGACAAAAAAAAAGTTATATATATATATATATATATATATATATATATATATATATATATATATATATATATATATATATATATGATTGAGCCCTTGATAGTAGGTTTGGATTGGGCTATGAGTTTATTTATTTATTTATTATTTATTATTAATTTTTTTAGTTTTAGTTTTGCAATTTTTATTTAAAAAAAAAGTTATTTGTATTTTAATTTAATAAATGCAAAATTAGTTTGTTTGCAAAAGTGTGGCGTAATGGATGATATTAGTGAAAGTGTAATTTTGAATGTTGATGTTAAAAATGGAAATAATGATGTGGCGTTAATGTGACAGCACTTTCTGATATTACGAGTGTTATTAGGGGGGAGGGAGTGGACTCGGGGATCTCATCGGCAAAGCTCGGTGCCGATTGGGCACACCGCCGCCGCTAGTCGGTGCCGAGCAAAAGTGGAGTGAAATTGGTGAACTTCACCGATGAGAAGAGGAGATCCATGTGGGTTTGCAACGGTCATTTTTGACCAAATCTGCCAAAGTTTAGCCGTTGGCTAAAAAAAAAAAAAAAAATTTCCCTTTTTTCAACCCCAATATTCACTATATAAATACCTCATTATCTCAATCAAAACTCAACACAAATCATACATCAAAAAAAAAAAAAAAAAAAAAAAACTACACCAAATCATGGATCCAAGAAGTGGTAAGAAAACAACCTCCAAAAAACAAACTCGATCTCACCCCAATCGCCCGGTTTATCCACCACCGCAACAAACTACATATCCAAACCCATTCTCTCAACAATTTTCACAACAATTTTCTACATCATCTCCCAACCAATTCTCTCAACCATCATCCCCTTACATTCCACAACCCACATCTCCACTTCCTTATTTTCCATATAATATGAGCACCAACCCTCCGCCAATGAATCCTCAACACTACAACATCAATACGACGTCCGAGTTGGTCCCCGTGGGAGGAACCTCAAGCCGAGGTTGTACCCGAAACGCAACCATTACCCGGTATACATACTTACTTTTATTTAATTTTATACATTTTTTGTTTACTTACTTTTATTTAATTTTATACACTTTTGTTTACTTACGTTGTTTATTTTTTTGTAGACACCGATGAAGAAGATGAAGACGATGACATTCAAGAAGTTGATGTGCGAGGAAAGAAAAAGGCTACCACAAAGGCAAAGCGTGAGCAATGGACGCCCGACCAAGAGGTGGCGTTGGCAAAGGCTTGGATTCAAATCTCCGAATGTAAAAGATTCGGGAATGAGCAAAATAGGGAAGGTTTTTGGAAGCGGGTTCTCGAGCATTACGCGACAACTATGGGACGTACTGTTGGAATTTACATAGCATGACAATCATAAAAACTCCATAATCAAAGTACACATATAGCGGAAGCGTGTAACAATTAGTATAACATATAATTATTAACATAAACATTAAATAGAAAACATACCCGATGCACTTCAATTAATTCTTGAACAATTGAAGATTATTAGATCAATGATAAACCCCTTACCGTTTTGTTTATCGATCTCTTGATAATAACTATAGTGAGTTATTACCTCGTTCTTGTACACACAAATTAAACCGTATCAAGGTTATGCAAGTAAAACACAAGAACAATTTTGGAACACAAAAAATCGATCCAAACCCTTGGGAGGTTTGTGTCGACCGGTTTTTAGCCAAGAAGGAGAAGAGGAAAACTTAGGGATAATTGTGTGCACAAAAGATTAACCAAACAATTACCCTTGAGTTTGTTTATATAGTGTTTAGGAAAACTTGAAGAAAAAACCAAGCATGGGTCGATCTATACCCTAAGGTCGGCCGAACCAACCCTTAAGGGTTCTAGAACTTTTTCCTTGTTTCCTAAAACACACTTTCCTTATCTTCGTCTAACGGTCGTTAGTCATTTAACTGAAAACACTAACGGTCGTTAAGTTCTCGTGTTAATAATAAATATATAAAATATATTTATTATTATTCCTTAATACTCATTTGTAATGTGTGCAATCCCGAGGTCTCGGGTTCGATACTAGACATTTACGTATTAATTATTTAACCATTTCTAACAACTCCCACTTGGTTAACTATTAATAGTAAAATGACATTGGTTGGCGTCTTGCAACACTCCAATGCCCCTAGTCCGACTCGAGCTAGATTTCCTGGAAAATCTTTAATGATTCATCATTATTATTATTATTATCCTTTTGTTACTAATACTCTATTAATAAAGAAATGGATCTAAGTCACTCTTTATTAATGTTTCTGTTTCTCGTTGTTAATGATTGAACAAAATTACCAAAACATCTGAACGTATTCCAGATAGACTTTGGGCGTGGCCACGCAAACATTTTGTCAACCCTACGAGGGGCCCAGTAGTATTATACTTCAAAACAAATTTGAAGGAACAAATTCTTTCTTGACTACAAGAATAACCCATGAACTTTGCAACACTTCTGAAAACAATCCTTATAACTTCCAGTTACGGTAAGCGGTAGATTGCTTTACAAAAATGCACTACATCCATGACTCTTATCTGGTATCTCAAGTCTGAGGATAACTATTTCATGAATTACTTGATGACAAGATCCATTAAGTAATCTCATGTTTAGTTGGGATAAGTCCTATACTCTACACTTAGAATATCATGTGAATTTGGTATGACTACGCATCAATACACTTTCAAGTATATTCTCATCAACATTCACATTTGTCTTAATTTAATGATATTCCCATATCATTAACCGACAATGGACACATTTAGAATAATAAAATTATTCAAGGATATAAACATGCAAAAACAGGATATATATATATATATATTTCAACAAGACAATAAAACATAAACAATACTTTATTTCATAAAATCAATAATTGTCTATTACATCCTTTATCCAAATACTAATCACAAATGGGCATGAAACTTTCAGCCTTACGAAGACCTATTCCTTCAGCTAACTTATAAAGCTTAGTGCCAGGAAGAGCTTTCGTCAATTGATCTGCCAAGTTATCATCTGTGTGAACTTTGAGTACTTCGATCTCCCCAATCTCTATTTGCTCTCGCACATAGTGATATTTGATCGGATAATGTCTGGTGCCCTTCATGATTCCAGGTTCATTGGCAAATGTAATTGCAGCTGAATTGTCACAATACATTTTTATAGGTCGTTGAATCGAAGGCATAACTCCAAGCCTTGATACAAACTTCCTAATCCAGACGGCTTCCATTGCAGCATCTGATGCAGCTATGTACTCACTTTCTGCTGCAGACATCGCTAATGTACTCTGCTTCTTGCTCCTCCAATCCACAGCTCCTCCATTAATGACAAAGACGTATCCAGTCTGAGACTTCATATCATCCTTATCACTTTTCCATGAAGCATCGCAGTAACCTGCAATATCAAGTTCTGCTTGTGGATCACCCCCATAAACTAAGAACACATCTTTAGTAGCCCTAAGGTACTTAAGAATATTCTTAACAGCAGTCCAGTGAGCTTCACCGGTATCCTGCTGATATCGACTGGTTAAGTTCTGAGCAAACGCCACATCTGGCCTTGTGCTTTTAACCGCATACATAATAGATCCTACAGCCGAAGCATAAGGAACTTTTGCCATGCGTTTCACCTCTTCAGGTGTTGAAGCACAAACTTTCTTGCTCAAGCCATGTTGTTCTTGCATCGGCAAATATCCCTTCTTGGAATCTTGCATATTGAATCTCTTCAATATTTTATCGATGTAAGCACTTTGGCTTAATCCAATTAATCGCTGAGATCTATCTCTATATATCTTAATTCCCAGAATGAAAGCAGCTTCCCCTAAATCTTTCATAGAAAAACACTTTCCAAGATATGCCTTGACTTCATGCAAACTTGGAATGTCTTTTCCCATGATCAATATGTCATCAACATATAATATAAGGAAAATTACTTCACTCCCACTAACTTTGTGGTATACACATGGCTCATCAAGATTTTGAGTAAAACCAAACTTCTTTATTTCACTATCAAACCTCTTGTTCCATTGTCGTGATGCTTGCTTCAATCCATAAATGGATCTTTGAAGTTTGCATACATGATTTGGAAACTTTGGATTCACAAACCCCTCAGGCTGCGCCATATAGATATCCTCATCTAGGCGACCATTTAAGAAGGCGGTTTTGACATCCATCTGCCAAATCTCATAATCATAGTATGCAGCTATGGCTATGAGAATCCTAATAGCCCTAATGTCAGCTACAGGAGAAAAAGTCTCCTCGTAGTCAACACCATACGTTTGAGTAAAGCCTTTAGCTACCAAACGGGCTTTATAGGTGTGTACATTGCCATCCATGTCAGTTTTCTTCTTGAAGAGCCACTTACTCCCAACTACCTTGGCATTAGGAGGAAGGTCTACTTCAATCCAGACTTCATTATCTCTCATGGATTGCATTTCCCCATTCATAGCAACCAACCATTTTTCCTTTTCAGGACTATTAATGGCAGCTTTATAACTAGGCGGTTCATCAAGATCCCCTAGTGTATATTCCTCACATTCTACGTTAAGACATAGACGTTCAGGAGCTTTTACAGTCCTTACGGATCTGCGAATGGGAACCACTTCAACTTCTGGTGGAGGACCCAGACTTTCTGGTTCTTCAGGAAGTTGGTTAGTGTTTTCAGAAGGTAATGCATCATCTTGATCTTCTTCAAGATCATATATTCTCCCACTTAATTCTTGAGATATGAGATCCTTCTCCAAGAAGTCTCCATACCTAGCAACGAATACTTTGTTCTCAGGAGGATAATAAAAGTAGTAACCCATTGTTTCCTTTGGGTATCCTACGAAGATACATTTTACAGATCTTTGTTGGAGCTTGTCACCCGAGTCACGTTTAACGTACGCCTCGCAACCCCAGACCTTAAGATAAGACAAGTTAGGAGCATTTCCAGTCCATAACTCATATGGTGTCTTATCTACCTTCTTTGTGGGAACCATGTTAAGAATGCGAACAGCAGACTCCAAGGCATAATCCCAGAATGAGAAGGGAAGAGTTGTTAGATTAAACATAGATCGTATCATATCTTGCAATGTACGATTTCTTCTCTCAGATACACCATTTTGTTGTGGTGTATATGGAGAAGTAAGGTGCTGGACAATTCCTTCCTTAGCTAGATAATCCACAAACTCTTGACTCAGGTATTCACCACCTCTATCGGATCGAAGAGCTTTAATCTTCTTTCCAAGTTGCAACTCTACTTCAGCTTTAAACACTTTGAATGTTTCAAACACCTCATGTTTATGTTTAAGTAAATAAACATAACCATAACGGCTGAAATCATCCGTAAATGTTAAGAAGTAGCTAGCACCTCTCCTTGACACATGTCTAAGTGGTCCACACACATCTGTATGAATAAGACCAAGTAGATCAGTAGCCCTTTCAATCCTATTATTAAAGGGTTTCTTTGTCATCTTCCCACTAATACAAGACTCGCACTTATCAAATGATTCATCATTGATCTTTTCTAAAAGCCCATCATGTTGCAGCTTTTTCATGCGATCCTTGCTTATGTGTGCAAGACGACAATGCCAAAGATAAGATGAATCCAGACTTTTCTTGATTCTCTTATTGTTGATGCTATACATCGAATTATTTTTAACACAAGCATTATCATTATCATTCATATCAAGTTCAAAAATACCATTCACAGCAATAGCTTTAAAATAAAATACACCATTTAAAGAAACACAAATTCCATTGCTATTAATAGTATGTTCAAAACCAAGGTTCAACAAACATGAAAATGAAATAACACCTCTAACAATTGACGGTGCATAATGACAATTATTTAAAGATAGTACTAGGCCCGAAGGCAACACTAAATCAAATACGCCTATAGCTTCAACTGCTGCATGTGCGCCATTACCCACGTGCAAGAATTGTTGTCCATAGGCCAGCTTTCTCTCAACTCTAAACCCCTGCATAGTATTGCAAATATGAATACCACATCCCGTATCATATACCCAGGAATTTAACTTATGAGTTAGAGTAAATAATTCAATCATAAAGAACGCACCTGAAGAGCTGGGTTTACCAGCTTCACTCTTTTGCTTCTTCTGTCGCAAGTCATTGATGTAGAGTGGACAGTTCCTCTTCCAGTGCCCTACTTCATGACAGTGGTGACAAGCCTGATCCTTCTTTCCTGGAGGACTCACCTTGTTCTTCTTGGGCTGGTGTTGATTCACCTTAGGATTTGGTTGATAGCCCATAACTTGTTTGCCTTTATCAACTTTACCCTTACCCTTGTTCACATGCGATTTTTTCTGGATCCTACCTCCTTGAATTTCCAACACTTGGGGAGTAGGAGCCTTGCCCTTATTTGGTAAGTGTTTCTCATAGTCAACAAGCAATGCGAGTAACTCAGAAACTGTCTTCCCCGAGCAATGCATGTTGAAGTTCTGAACGAAACCACCAAAATCCTTGTTAAGGGATCTGTTGATTAGGTGAACTTGAACATTCTCGGGGTATGCAAAACCACCTCTTTGAAGTTGATCAAAGAATTCCTTCATCTCATTAACATAGTCTTCAACTGGTTTGCCATCATTATGCTTGCAGCTGTGTAACTTGTCAAGAGACTCATACAATTCAACTTCAGGAGATTTTTCATAAGCCTTTTTTAGGTCATTGAGCATGTCATGTGGAAAATGATACTCAAACTTCTTTTGCATCATTGGTTCCATACTTTGAAGCATTAAGCACCCAATTTCATTGTACTTAGCATGCTCAATTTTCCATGCTGCTTTAACCTCATCAGAGGCGTCCGCAGCAGGCTCCTCAGGGCAAGGAGTATTCAAGTAATTGAGCTTACCAGTCGCCCTCAAGACAATTCTGAGCGATCTGTGCCAATCATTGAAGTTTTTCCCAGTCAATTTGGCTCTTTCAAGATGACTCTTGAAAGCAGCATACACGGAGTTATCGGGTTGAGCCATTCTACAGAAATAGAAAAGTTCAAACATTAGTATTTTCGATAATAATTATTCTCAAGAAAATATAATACCCATGGATATATTCATATAACCAACTTAATTTCCTTGAAAATCTAGGATCCAACTTTACATAGTTCCACTACATCAGTTGATCTGCTAGTAGTGGAAGTACAAAAGATGGTAATCTGTCGTACAATAATTGGCAAACAAGTTTTCCAATTCCTAGATAATTTATGGGATTTACTACATATTGATTCATCAATATGTCACGTAAGCATGTTTTATCCCATCTTATGCCTTAAGCTCTAGGTCTCACGCATCAGCTTAATTAAGTTGTCTAACTTAGAAACTGCAAATTCATCCATGTGTGGTCTCACGCACACTCGGAAATTTACCTTGTCATTAATTTTGGTCCAGGTCTCACGCATACCCAAAATTAACTTCAAGTGTTCCTTATAGTTAGATGGCACGTAACTTAAATTTTAGGGTATTTAGTTTTTGATGTGACAAAAACATGTACAAAGATGCATGCACTCATCTTTGTATCATTAGTTTTCAAAACAATTTTTAATTACCATTTAGTTAAGAGTAAACCAAAAAACTATTTACTTGAGGTATTGGGTTCACCAATTAAAGAGGTACCACCAATTATCGCCCACATATCCTACTACTTACATGTTATTCGGATATTTGCCACAAAAATGGCGCGTGGAATTGAGGTAAATCACCCTTAAGATGATAGTGTACGTATATAGTGATATAGGTAAGTCGCAGTTGACGCACAAGCGGGCCCGGAGAGCCGGTAGGAGCGAATCTCTTAAAAAACCCCTCTCCAGTTAAACCCACCACACAGTTTGTCAACTTTGGTCCGCCTTTCACACACTATTGTACAAAAACATCAATCAAGCAAAAGTTTATGATCTTAGTCTTAAAATTAAGTAACAAAGTTTAGATCTTGCTAGTCTCGCCTGGGAGCCAATTACCGTGCGAAGCGAACCACTGTCGGCACATAAGACACCGCAAGATCCTTACTTTATTACCGATGTTTCACCATTATTAGTCCAATTTAATTTTTCTTGAAAATTACCCTTTTTATTGCTTACTTTAACATATCACATATAAAAAAAACAATAAACAAGTAATTAAAAGAAAACAAATAATCAACTAATAATAAAACAATTAAAACAATTAATTGTAATTGAAACATCTAGCCACATGCAATCTTTTTAAACAAATCCTATTAATAATCTATATGTGAATTATTATGTATAGAATCAATAAAACTCCCATTGGTTTTCGAGCGCATTGTACCCAATGGACCACAGACACCAACAATTGGCCGCGTAAGTTTTAATGATAATATACCACGTTGCACATAACCGATTCATTAATTTAATATATATTAGGTCTTCCCTAATTCTTGATTTATTTAAACATGTAGCATACATCTAAACAATTTAATTCATATAATTTAATCCGTGACTAGTTATGCATAAATAGTCACGAATTCATGCATTACAAATAACACATAGGTCACAAGATTCATAACACAACAATTGTTTAAAGACCTAGGGTTTCTAATTAATTACAATTAATTATGAAAACCACGAACCCTAATTAGGGTTCATGGACAAATCGACACCCCCCCTAAATTAGGGTTAGGGTTCGACATTAATTAAAAAAACAAATTTTTAATAATTAAAACCCTAGAAAACAATCATGTATATTCTAAACAATTTAAAAGATACGTTTTTATTGTTTAAGTAATCAATTACATGTTATACATGGCTCTTGATGCCACTGTTGGAATTTACATAGCATGACAATCATAAAAACTCCATAATCAAAGTACACATATAGCGGAAGCGTGTAACAATTAGTATAACATATAATTATTAACATAAACATTAAATAGAAAACATACCCGATGCACTTCAATTAATTCTTGAACAATTGAAGATTATTAGATCAATGATAAACCCCTTACCGTTTTGTTTATCGATCTCTTGATAATAACTATAGTGAGTTATTACCTCGTTCTTGTACACACAAATTAAACCGTATCAAGGTTATGCAAGTAAAACACAAGAACAATTTTGGAACACAAAAAATCGATCCAAACCCTTGGGAGGTTTGTGTCGACCGGTTTTTAGCCAAGAAGGAGAAGAGGAAAACTTAGGGATAATTGTGTGCACAAAAGATTAACCAAACAATTACCATTGAGTTTGTTTATATAGTGTTTAGGAAAACTTGAAGAAAAAACCAAGCATGGGTCGATCTATACCCTAAGGTCGGCCGAACCAACCCTTAAGGGTTCTAGAACTTTTTCCTTGTTTCCTAAAACACACTTTCCTTATCTTCGTCTAACGGTCGTTAGTCATTTAACTGAAAACACTAACGGTCGTTAAGTTCTCGTGTTAATAATAAATATATAAAATATATTTATTATTATTCCTTAATACTCATTTGTAATGTGTGCAATCCCGAGGTCTCGGGTTCGATACTAGACATTTACGTATTAATTATTTAACCATTTCTAACACGTACTACCCGAACCGTTCATGGTTTGACAACGAAGTGGAAAGCAATGAACTACGCTATGGGTATATTTAACGGCGCCTACATCCAAGCGGTATAATTTTATATTTTTTTGAATTATATACTTTTTAGAATTATATAGTTTTTTTGAATTATATACTTTTTAGAATTATATAGTTTTTTTGAATTATATACTTTTTAGAATTATATAGTTTTTAGATTATTGTACACTTTTTTTGTTTATGGAATTGTGTAGGATCGTGTTAGGGCTAGTGGGTGTAGCGAAGTGGACGTCATGAAAGTCGCCCTTAAGGATTACAACACCCGAACAAAAGGTAAAGATTTTGGTCATATTCCGGCATGGGAGATTGTGAAGGATCACGATAAATGGAAAGAGCAAGAGTGTTTTCAAGATATTCCCGGCATGGGTTGTGTTGCTAGCGGTTCATCGAAGAGGAAGTCGGGGGAGTATGAATCTGGTAGCAATGACAACTTCATTCCCGACATGAATGAAGACCCCTCCCCTCCAATTGAATCAAGAAAGGCGAAAAAGAAGCAAGCGGCGTCCTCTTCGTCGGTCCATGATGTGGGCGAAGACATTAGCGCATACGCAAAAAGAAAGACAAAATATTTGGACATCAAAGAATAGAATGATCAATTGGCGGCAAGTTTTTGGGCTACACAACTTGACGCGACCAAGTCAAAGATTCGCCAACGGGATTTGAAGTTTTACACCAACCCGCACAATCACATAACCGGTCCCGCTATGTTGGAACTCCTCCTAGACGAAAAACCTCAAGTTGCCGCAAAATGGGGATGGCCATGTAACTTTTAAATTGTAGTTTCGTTTTCAATTAATGTTTCGTTTTAAGTATTGTAGGAATTTTTTTTTTAAGTTGTGTTTTTTTTTTTTTTTAAGCATTGTAACATGTACTCTTTTTAATTTTAAGTTGTGTTTTATTAAGTTGTGTTTTTTTAAGTTGTGTTTTTTTTTTTAAGTATTGTAGGATTTTATTTTTTTTTAAATGAAATGATATGTGTTTTATTTTTAAATAGTTTATGTATTAAAAATAAATGGAAAAAAAAAAATGTGGATGTGGGATTTGGGGTTGTTTGGGGACCATTGCCACCATTTTGGGGAAGTTTGGGGAAGGATTGGGGTGAAATGAGTTGGAGTGTTTTTATTGAATGATGATGAGGTGGCAATTTGGGGAAGTTTGGGGTTGGAGTGACCACTCCCTCCCCCCTTCTGATATTACGAGTGTTATTACACTTAATGCTCTAATGTTCAAATTTTCAAAGGTGCTAAAATATCCATATTTTGTTGCAATGTTACATAAAATTTTAATGAAATATGTCATACTGTGAGGCATAACACGTTACTAAAATGAGGATAGCTTGGATACAATTTTTGTAGCCAATTTGCTACAATCCTTCACAAAAAATACACAAGCAATAAATCAGGGACCCACAGAAAAGAATCAGGACCTACAAAAAAATTAGGAGCCCACATTTATAGCACAAAATTGTAGCCAATTGGCTACGATTAATTGTAGCTAATATATTCCCTACTAAAATATGCTATTTTATTGTATAAACCCTAATTTTAATAACAAGCTTACTTTCTTATACGAATAAGTTTAACTTTTGCTCGTGTAAACTTATACACAAATTGCAGAAGTCGCCTACTAAAATATGCTATTTTATTGTATAGGCGCTATTTAAATTTAAAAACTGCAGTGACTGTCCTTTAAGGTACTTTGAGGTTAAATGTTGACTTCGCCTGCAACTTGGTCAAACCACAAGAATGATTCTGCAATTTACTCTTTTTTAGATAAAAAAAAGTTGTGACTTTTGCAATGACTTTTTTAAACAATAAAAGTTAGACAAGAAGTGTTAGCATGCCAACAAGAAGTTTTAGTCACATTATTTAAACATGAAATTAAAGAAAGAAAACAAAAAGAGTAAATTGCAAAACTCGTCTTTGTGGTATGTCCATATCGCAAGTAAAGTCTTTATATTTTCGAAAGTTCAAATGTCATCTCTATGAGAAACTATTGGTGCGGATATCATCTTTGGCCTAAAGTGAAATGACTAAAATGCCCTAAAGTGAAAGACATAACCTCACTGAAGTCAAGGGCATTTTACTCATTTCAATTTGAGGCAAGGACAAAATTCGCACCAAAGGTTTCTCACAAAGATATTGCTTGCACTTTTGAAAAGATAAAAATTGTGCATATGCAATTTGATCATACTAAAGGGACGACTTTTGCAATTTACTCAAACAAAAAGTTCCATTGTGGCTCTTAAGGGTAAAAGCTATAAAATACCATCGTACTTTCAAAAAAGTACCAAGTTGAACCATTTACTTTTTTATTGCTTACTTGACCAACGAACTTTCAAATTTTAATTCGACTTGAAACATTTCTTTAGACCGTTAGTCTTCATGTGGCAACGTTAGTCCTATTAGTCAACGAACGTTTGCAAAGTTAGTCCTTTTATACTAACGATTGTTTTTAATTAACTAAAAATTTGGTTTTTCTTACGTTTTAATACTTATTCGCCCGGTTTTACACGTTTTGGTCCGTTTTCATACGATTTCGCCCCGTTTTACACGTATTCGTCCATTTTTACACGTTTTCGCCCGGTTTTACACGTTTTAGTCTGTTTTTACACATTTTCATCCATTTTTTTCACGTATTCGCCCAGTTTTTTAAAAATTCAAAAATTTAAAAAAATTCGAAAAAACTTATAAAAATTTCAAAAATTCGAAAGATTTATAAAAATTCAAAAAATTTATAAAAAATTTAAAAAATTTACAAAAATTCGAAAAAATTTATAAAAATTCAATAAATATAAAAATTCGAAAAATATAAAAAATTTTATAAAAATTCGAATTTTTATAAATTTTTCGAATTCAAAAAATTTTTTCGAATTTTTATAAATTTCTCGAATTTTTATAAGTTTTTTTGAATTTTTTAAAAAAATTTGAATTTTTATAAACTTTTAGAATTTTTATAAGTTTTTTGAATTTTTAAATTTTTTTTGAATTTTTAAAATTTTTTCGAAATTTTATAAGTTTTTTGAATTTTTATAAATTTTGTGAATTTTTATAAATTTTTTGAATTTTTTTAAATTTTATAAGTTTTTCGAACTTTTATAGATTTTTTGAATTTTTAAAAATTTTTCGAATTTTTTTAAATTTTTTCGAAATTTTATAAGTTTTTTCGAATTTTTATAAATTTTTTGAATTTTTAAAAATTTTTTCGAATTTTTTAAATTTTTTTTCCAAATTTTTAGTTAATTAAAAACAATCGTTAGTATAAAATGACTAACTTTGCAAACGTTCGTTGACTAATAGGACTAACGTTGCCACATGAAGACTAACGGTTTAAAGAAATGTTTCAAGTCGAATTAAAATTTGAAAGTTCGTTGGTCAAGTAAGCAATAAAAAAGTAAATAGTTCAACTTTGTACTTTTTTGAAAGTACGATGGTATTTTATAGCTTTTACCCAAAAGTTCCATTGTGGCTCTTAACTATACTCGGTGAAAAGTTCATTATATTAACATCTAGTCAAAATCGGATGAAATGAAAGAAGTAGAAGAATAAAAATGAATCTAAGATAAACAATAGGGACAATGTATATGGAGCCCATCAAAGTTTTCAACTTTTAACATATAAGAGGATTAGGTATCATGGCATAAGTCATGCTCTTCATTTGGGCCCCACGGGTATCACGTCACTACAACAAACCACAACTAACAACCCTCCCTTATCATAACATATCACAACTTACTCATTTGAACCCCACCGCTATTTATTATTATTTTTTTTAAATACCCAAATAAACTAAATTAATTTCATTCAAATAAAAACACATTACCACAAATTTAAACACATATTAATAATAAAGTTACGATACGAAAAAAAAAAGAAAAAAAAATACGGGAATTAAAAATAACGATACAACAAATACTAAACATAAACTTAATCCTCGTCTTCGTCCTCGTCGTTGACTTGATATTTTTTCATGATTTGTTTTTGACTCCGGCGAATGAAAGCGGCTTTCGCCGGTGTGGTTTGGTAGGGATCTATCATCAGAAACTTCAGCTCCTCCTAGGGGTGCAAACGAGCCGAGCCGAGCCCGAGCTTCACTATAATCGAGCTGGCTCGTCAATAAAATTAATGAGCTCGAGCTCGAGCTCGGCTCGATCCGAGCCTTTATTTTTATGCTCGAGCTCGGCTCGTGAACTTTTCATAAAGCTCGGCTCGCTTAAACGAGCCTGATCGAGCTCGCTTTATCTGCTTCACATTATTAGCGAACCATTTCATGTTATTTGATGTTATTTGATATTTGTTACCGAACCATTATTACCGAACCATTTCTGCTAACCATTTCATATTATTTGATGTTACTCCATTTGTTAGAGATTAGAGTCATAAAAGGCTAACCATTTCATTATTACCGAACCATTTCTGCTTCTCCAACAGTTAACAACAGTCAACAGTCAACAATCTCTAATCAAAAGAAAAGAAATTAGATCTCAGGTCGTGTTTCAAAAGGTGTATACCAAATCTTTATAAGATTTCTAAAACACTTTCATCATAGATCTATAAAGAAGACACACTTCTTCAATATACGAACCTTTCAAAGAAAAGATCAAAACGAAATCGTCTCATCCTTCTTTTGGTTCGGTTTAATCGAAAAACAAGAAACACAAAGAAAACCTACCCGAAAATTGTTCAACATCTTGAAGCCATAGTCACTTTGTGTTGTTCTTTTGTTCGAGCAGTGATTAAGTAACAAACAAGAGATTTTTTTTTTTTTATTGTTGACTGCGTTAGGATTAATAGGATTGAGAAGTTTTTGTGGCTGCGTTCTTTTGTGTTAAGAGAGAAGAAAGTGTTTGGTGAGAATAGGGTTAGAGTGATTTATATGCGTATTATTTAGGGTTAGTATTGGTTTGGGCTTTTTATTCTTGGATTTAACAAAGACATGGGCTTGGGCTTTTTATTCTTAGATTTAACAAAGGCTCGATAAGGCTCGACGAGCCTACTCGAGCTCGATAAGCGAAGCTCGAGCTCAGGCTCGATAAGTAAACGAGCTGATTTTCAGGCTCGAGCTCGGCTCGAGCTCGACAAAACTCGGCTCGTTTCGAGCTTTTTATCGAGTCGAGCTCGAGTAGCTCGCGAGTAGCTCGGCTCGTTTGCACCCCTAGCTCCTCCATCTCTAACGTCTTCCGATCCTTCTCCCTTCTCATCTCGTAAGCGGATATTTGAACGTTCGCTTTTTCAGAATATTTTTCGGACAAGCTGCCCGTAAAAGAAATCGTTTGAATCCCACCCGAGCTCGCCGCGCTGGACGTTGAAGTTGACTTCTGCTTCTTTGCAGCCCGCGCTTTATAGGCGCCGTCGGGACGAGGACGTCTGTCAAGACCAAAAATATCCTCGAGATATGTAACGTCAATGGGATCCTCTGCATCCCATTTGAGATACTTTTTCAAAATATCTCACACGTGAACATACGCGAACTTTCTCCCGGCAAAGCGTAGTTCAAAATTTTCCTTTGCATTCTCAATATGATCGTCGTCGTTTTCACCGCTTCTACGCTGCAAGTGCTTGTAGATAGCGTTGAATTTTTGGCAATCACCGTTAAGCCGTGTCCATTTCCCGGTGATCATATTTTTGGAACGAGGTTCATGAGCAGATTGATCATTGAACGTCTCGAGAATCTGGTTCCAAAATCCTTCATCGGAATGGTCATTTCCGATATCTTTATCTTGCGAAATTTCAATCCAAATTTCCGCAAGCAGCTTCTCTTCGTCCCTCGACCAGTTTCTCTTTGAAACTTGAGCCACCGCCTCGAGATCATCATCATCATCATCGTCCAAACTGACGAATTTTTTTATTTTTTTTCCATTGCTTTTTTCCCGCGTCCTTTGGACGGTTCAAGGGACGCAAGTACTTTGAACTGAGGTTCAGATGGTGGTGTCGGAAATGATAAAGGTTGGGAGGGGTTAAAGAATTGTGGTTGAGATTGGGAAACTAGACGTAGTGGGTAATTTGCGAATCCCTGAAACGCAAACTGTTGGTTTTGGTAAATCGCCTCGGGAGGCAATTGCGTCCCATACGGAGGCATTTGTGGCGATGACGAGTTAGAGTTTTGTGATGACGGGGTTGATGGGTTTGACGAACCCGCGTATTGATTCGAGGCGAGAAGGTTAGTGAAATACATATTCTCGTTCGGATTTTGCGGCATGGTTTTTTTTTATTTGCAGCTTATGGATTTGTTTTATGGATTTGCAATGTGTGTTGGTGTATATATGAGTGAGATTGCAAATATATGTGTTAGTATATATATATATATAGTGAATATATAGTGGTTAGTTTAAAAAAAATAAATAAAAAAAATTAAAAAAAAATATAAAAAAAAAGGCCAAACGATGCATTTTGAACGGTAATATTACCGTTTGGAATTTAATATTCCCACAAACGCTCTCCTTGTCAGGCTTTGGTGCTCGTCGTCTGCACGAAATGGGTTGCTCGGCGAACCACGGCGAGCCTTGCCGGTGTCACGGCGACCCACGACGAAGGTGCCAGCTCAGCCACGGCGAGGCACAACATATACCACACCGAATGCTCTAAGCTACTCATTTATCGAAATGAACTTATAGGCCGCCAACTATATGTTTATTTTCGTTTACACCAATTTCGGGCAAATTTATGCCCGAAAACTATAAAATATAAATAAGAAACAAACGTTTAACTTATCCACGTAATTCAAATGAAAAGTTTTATTTGAAATACCGATTATACCCCCGATATAAGTGTAAATTTATATTATTAAAAGTACTTTAGAAGGATAAAATTAGAAATTCGCGACTGCTTTTTTATTCATATTAGTTTAATATGTTAATGTTAGGTTCATTCTTGCCATTTAATAATTATCGGGATTAAATTTGACCGAAATTGGTGTAAAAGAAGAAAAATACATAATTTCGTGGCTTATAAGTTACTTTCAAAAAATAAGTGACCGACATGTGAAAAACTTAAAAGTTAAAGTGGCCTCTCGATATATTTTCCCAAAATAATAATAAGAGTAAACAGCAAAAAATTTCCTTTAACTTTTCGAAAATTGCAAAGAATGTCCGCAAAAAAAAAGTGCTAGAAATATCCCTAACGTTTCATTTTTCTGCAAGTTTTGCCCTTAAACCATTATTGTAATTGCAAATTCTTGTTTTTTGCTAACGGTCGTTAACTTTTTCACGTTAGTTGCCTGTTCATCCCAAAATTTCTTTTTTCTTTAAATTTTCCATTAATGTCTCTCAATCACCTCCATCACCAACACACGACAACACCACCACTCTCCACCACCATACAACAACCACCACATTAATCGGTAAAAGGCAAAAAATTTGCCTGCGGAACTTGTTAGCCCAGAATTGTTTATGGGGTTCAGTTTTCACATTGAGTAATTACACATTACTCCGTAAAAAGTTTTAATTCAATTATAAAAGTAAATCTATGAATATGAGATAGGAGAGTTTAATTATATACTAAGGGTTGAATTAAGTGCCATTATAGAGAGACCCTACCTCTCGAATTTGGTCAATTTGGACTTTGGAAAAGAACATATTGACCCTCTGGTGCTGGTGTTTTACTCGTACAAATATTCATTCGTGAAGCCATGTCTGTGTCATGATTTTTCATATACACAAATATGCATACATGTCTCCAGGGGCGGACTTATGTGTAAGGTATGGGGGCGTTGCCCCACAAATTTTTTTTGAACACACAAAATATGTAGAATTTTTTTTTTAATTGGTAGAAAAAATGTCAAGTGCCCCTAGGCAAATCGTAAGAGTGCCCTCCGCACTCTTTGAGATTATCAAAAATCAAAGTGAAAATTGTTGTAATATGAAATGGTGGTTTTTTCGTGTGAAGAAATTGAGAGGAAGAAAGGGAGATCGGAGAAGAAGATGAATTGGGAAATGGGGAAGTGGGTTATTGGGTAGATGCATCTCGATCCTCATATCAGGATTTTGTGATACTGCAAAGCAAAAATGATTCGGATCATACATAGGATCTTTGCAAGCTTAAGATCTTATAAGATTCTGATCTTAACCATACGATCTTAAGATCTAATCCGATCCGATCTTACTTTTCTCGGATTACAAACTAAAAAACTATAAATTTATGGGTTGTTTTTTTGTATAATTCAAAAAATAACGTGTTAATCTTTTTGAACATTTCATTATCATAATTTAGAACAATATTTCTATGAAACATTCATAATATTTTGTGTTTATAATGTATAATAATTTGTAGATTTGTATAATATTACAAAAAATATTAAGATATAACATTAGGGTAGGATTTTAAGATCCCGATCTGATCTTACGATCACGATTTTGCAAAGACGAAAACGATCCTGGGTAGGATCCCGATCTTGAACACCTTGGGTAAATGGGCCTTAAAGGAGCGGCAGTAAAAAATACTCCATCTGTCCCAAAATAAGTGTCCAGTTTGACTTTTCGGAATCAAACTAGTTCAACTTTGACCTTAAATTTTTTTTGTTTTACATAATATTTAATGAAAAATTATACCAATAAAAAATATACTTAAAATCCAATCTATTCATATATTTTGCATCAAGTATTATATAACACCCGTAAAAATAGATAAGGTCAAAGTTGAACCAATTTGACTTTAAAAAGTCAAACTAGATCTTTATTTTGGGACGGAGAGAGTAGTAACAAAAAGACAAAAAGCATCAATTGATTTAATAATTTAATATGTACTTATGTAGTATGTTTAATTAATAAACATTTCTATTTATTTATTTTGTTTGGTGTTATATTTTACCCTATTATCCAATCTATTAAATACCCAGTAATTGGAATTTGCAAAAAAAATCTTCAAAAGTCATTAGGGAGGTGATTAGTACATGAATGTGTGGCTCATATTGGTGGTTTTACTGTTTGGTACTATTCATACAACTGTTTTTAACTATTCATCAACTGTTCAAAGTGATTAAGAAATTAATTTAGTACATCATTGTTGTTTTTTCTATAACTTTCCAGACACATCCTCTTCATCTTAAAAAAACACACACACACATATCTAGAGGCATTATTTATTTAGTAAGTATACACCAGTTTGTCACCCACCCACACCAACATAAACACACACAAACCGGAAAAAAAAACATCGATCATTCCAGGAAAAAAAAAATTAACGATCGGCGTACGTTAATCAACAAAGAAAATTGATCAGACCAACAGATCCACAGATCGCAGTAACATAAACAAGGTAAAATTAGGTTTTTTTTTTTTTTTTTTTTTTTTTTTTTTTTTTAAATTTGGGTTTTTGTTATATTGAATATATGCAACTCAGGTTCTTTTGATTAACTTTAATTTTTATTTAATTGAGAATAATTGGTTTGTGGTTTTTTGGTATTAAATCTCTACATCTTTCGCGTTTTCCAGGTTAGCCGACAAAAGAAAATGGGTTTCGTCTCATGGTTGTAGCAAAGGTATACTCATTCATTAATTTTGATTTTTTTTCCCTCTAAGAATTATGAATAAACTAAAATATGGGTTTTGAAATTGGGGTTAATCATATTAGAAATTGATGGTGGTTTAAGTGTTTAATTTATGGTTTTTAAGTTTAAGGTTTACTCAAATTACTACTGACTATTTTCTTGGCCTTAATAAGCTTCAAATAAAGAAGGTATTTTTATAAGCATTATGAGTTGAGCTGCTGATTTTTATGGTTAACTGAATTGGGTTATCATTGTTTGTGGTTTGATTTTTAGGGTTAATTGAATTGGTTTGTGATTTTACAGATTATCCGCAAGTTCAGTGCTAAAATGTCTCCAAGTGTTTTTTATGTGCTAATGTTGTCAAGGTGAGCCTACCATAGTTCACGTTCATGAAGCAATTAAAAAAATGTCTTTTTGATTGAAATATTGCTTTTTTTCACATCTGTGTAATGTAGTTCTGATGGTCACATTAAGTTTGATGTCACATCTGTGTAAGGCACTGAAGGATCTACGCTTAGATGTAACAAAAGGGACTGTCACAACAGAAGGATCAGTCATACAAACAAAGTTTTTCGTTACTCGACTGTGGGTATGCTTGATATGGATTCTATTTGGTCTTTATGGTTTGTGTCGTTTTTCTATATAAAAAATGGTTCTTTTAAGTTTTGGGGCTGAAATCAGGTTGTTTAAGTGCTGAAATGCGTCCGTTTGCAATCTGAAATGGTGAATAAATAGGGCGGATTTGGGTGTTGAAACAGGAGCTGGAATTTGCGCGTTCGGGTGCCGAAACATGTGTTTTAGGGGCTGAAATGGGTGACTTTGTGGGATGAAATATGTGACTTTAAACAGCCAATAAATGAGTGAGTTTCTATTTTGTTCATTTTTCAAATTATTAATTACATTTTATGATAATTATTGCGCACATTATGTCAAAATCCTTCCACGAATAAACGTATCAAAATACTCATATATTGATTTATTATTTCATTCTACAATTTTACTCATATATGTGCAGTTAGGAATGCCAAAATGCCCCATGGAACTAGGCAGGGAAGACGGGATGACAGCAAGCCTGAAAGTAGCAACCATCAACGTATCATCACCCTTTCAGCCAAATAGAACTTTGCCGCAATAGGCCTTAATATAAAGGACGTTGTGATTCTATCAGGTACATACACTATTGCGCATATTATTACAGTTAACTACCTTTTTTTGACAGAAAATACAGCTTTGACAAGAGGACAAACGCAATATAGAGGTAGCAAAAGAATAACATTAAGTTGGGTCCGTAGACTAAAAATTGCAATTGATGCTACAAAAGGTACAAACTCTCCATCCAATAATCCAATAATGGTATATTATGCAGTCTATAAGATCAAGCTCACTCCATTGCTTTTTCTTAAAAGGCTTGGACTACCTGCACAATAGGAGTCATCCACGGATCATCCACCGTGACGTGAAGTCCAGCAATATACTATTGGATGGAGATCAAAATGCTAAGGTTTGCGACTTTGGCCTATCAAAGCAAGTACTTGAGGCAGATGCGAGTCATGTAACCACTATGTTCAAGGGAACTGCTGCCTATCTTGATCCCGAGTATGTTAACGTTTTTCTTTGTCAAACTTCCTCTAAGTCAAGTGTATACGGATAACAAGAATGTAACATTCTAATTATATGCAGATCGACGACCGGAATCATTTCCGAATCATCCACCAAACTCCTCCGACCACAAGGTACCGTCTATTTATTTAATTTTTTATGATATTGTGTCTATGTTTTGATTTGATGATACTTTTGTGTTTTAAATTTGTTATACTTTCATGCCAAAGGGGGTTTGCATTAGTTTCATAATACATAGGTTAAATCAGGTATGCAGTTTTTGTTACTGCTTTATTAAAATCCACTTTCAATTGATTTTTTAGATACGTCTGCTTGACTGTTTATATTGTTTTATTATTAGGATTATTCTACTGTTGCAACGTAATAAAATTAATTGCACTTATGATCTTCTATTACGATAATGCTGCTTAGGGTGTGTTTGTTTTGCCTTATATAGCAGCCTTGTGGCTTACTTTGTTTTGAGCTTATGTTTCATAAAGTCACTTATTGTGGCTTATTTTCAAACATATAAACAGGTTGTATAAGCATAAACAAACATAAGATTCGCCTTTTGCTGAAAAATTGTGAAATAGTATAAATTGTGACTTATTTAGGATTAACCAATTTTTTCCCTATCTGTTAAATAAGACTGCACAAATTTTGGCCTCTATATATTATGTTACACAAACTATGTTGCTACATAATTTGTTTGTTTATCTAAATAAATGATATAACTCACCACATCATTTTTGTCTATCTATTGTTGTTATCTCTTAGAGTATCAAACAAAGCCACAGATGTGGCAAGTTATATATACTGTAAGGAAGACCAGTATCAAACCTCAGGTTACTCTTTGAAGTACAATTGATTGGTGATTTTCACCCATTTTAACTCTAATAGGTCAAATGTTGTCACTTCACATATTTTTTAGTGATTGATGTTTCTTTTGTCTGTAAGAGAAAAAACGCTAATTCCATTAAATTTTTGTGTACAGGTTTTTGACACTTTTGGGCCAGCTACATTACAAGAACAACCGTGGTCTATACAACGCATCATTTTCTTGAATTGAATTCTATGCCTTCTTAGAAACCTTTTGTGAACATAAGCAACTTATACTTTCAGTTATTTGTATACATTTCAGAACGTTTGTAAATGATGATAGAATAAGAGACATGTTTTATTGAAAAGAAAAAGATAGTTTCTATTGGTCATCGTTACACGACTTTCGTTATTGTTTACCCAACTATCATATATCTTCATGCAAAACACTCTGCAGTAACGCGCGGGCTACCCCGCTCGTATTTTATCAAAACATCAGTGACGCTACATATAATCTGATAAACAACCCAAGTCAGTTTGTTTTATAAACATATTCACCTATATAAAATAAATGTTATTGCGTTGTACTAGTAGTATTTTTGTTGCATTTAATGATCGCAGCTTTATTGATTTAATCAAACCCGACCCGATCCGACTTGTTTCAAGTTACACAAACTTTTTTTTACGTTCAATGCCTCCCGTGATCAAGTTTCCTGGTTCCGCCATTGCATGTCTCCCTGTGCACAGTTCTATATATATATTTTCTTGATCCTGTTGCTGCTTAAAAAGGATTGTGTTATTTTGAAACAGAATACCATGAAGTCGGCAAAGAAAAGGTGCAAAAAACATTGTAAAGCCAAACACGGGTCAATGAAGGATGTACAAGTAGACCCTTTTAACCTTCTTCCTGATGACATTCTTTTACTCATTCTTAAATGAAGGTTCCTGGTGATGTACTTCGTTATAGTGCTAGATTTGTGTACAAATGGTGGTTTAAATTAATTACTTACACAATCTTGTTAGACCATGTCTCTTTTATCCTTGAGACACAAACTGGAAGTCACAGAGTACGTCTCGTGGATATATCGGAAGAGGGAGAAAGGCATACAATATCATACCTGTTTCTCGGATACAAATATGCCCCACCTTAGATGAAAGGGACTAAGGTTTTACGAGACTTCATAGTCAACCCGATAACCATAGTAATAGTAAAGGTATTCTATAATAGGGCTATAGAAAATATGATGTGTCACATATGTTATGGAAATGGACCTAAGGGACTAAAGTTGCCAAGTGGCAAAGTATTATAATATATAGTGTGGCTAAAATAGAAGGAAAGGAACTAGAGGGACCATTCTTTCCAATTGAGCAAACTTGTCATCACAAATATCCATTGTCTAGAGAGTTCCAGGCATTTCTTAACTCTTCAAGAAAGAGAGTGTGTGTGTGTGGTTCGGTATAGAGAAGAGAGAAAATGAGGGAAAAAGGCCAAGCTTGGATGAATAATTGGTTGATGGGTTAGTGATCACATAATCAAGAAAATATGTCCTTGAGCAAGGTGTGAAGAAGAGGATGATGATGATGATGAATGATGATGATGATGGTGATATTAGAATGGTAGTTAGCTTGGATTGAAGGTAAGTAACTGTCACTAAAACATGTGTTATATGTGTATTTATCATATATGTATTATAATTGTATAAGAGCATAAGACTTGGTTTTAGAATGGTTGTAAGTTAGGGATTGGTGGCTAATGATTTTGACTAAGACTATGTTAGCTTGTTGGCTTGGGATTAATTAAGGTATGTAGTTGATTATGGTAGTTGTGAATCGATATTGGTTTATGTTATGAAGTTATGTATGATATGGATTAAATGTTGTAGATTGGAACCCTTAAAGTGGTTATGATGCTATTGTGAAAGTATGTATATGATATGTGTTTTACGTTGGGTTACTTACTAAGCGAAAGCTTATGTGTTAGTATTTCAACGTTTTGTAGGCTAATTGCGATGGAGATAGCTTGGCTTGGATTATAGCTTCAGGATTGGAAAGCGGCTTGGAAGATAGTAAGTGTTAGGAGCTTAGGTAGATACCGAGCTCAAGGTCCATGTTATACACCCGTTGGTCTTTTATTGGTTTGTAACGTATAGTCGAGTGTAATTCATGTCCTTGTCGGTTATGGTAAAGCACGTCCATTTGTTTGTTGTATAAACAGTTTTATGTAGTTTATGGTCAAGTTAAAGGGGTGTTTGGCATAACGTGTAATCATACCCATTTTGGGTTGTAACGGGTCAAGTTGTTATGTGATGCGTTTAGTATGTTAGTTATAGTTTATATGTATAGTGAATAATATTGGTAGTGATTATAGTGTTGAAATGGTGTCAAATGGTTTGAGTGTATGGGTGTCAAAATATGCAGATTTTGGCTTCTGACAGCATGTGTAATAGTTACGGCGTAACTAATCTTGTATCAGATTTTGGCTATCTTCGAAAAACCATATCTTTTAAACCGTAAATCGTCACGGGTCGCGCCACCCGGAGTTTTGAAGGTAATTGAGTCTAGTTTCATTTAAAAATAGTCTCAAGGTCTGAAAGTTTATAGATTTTTGTCAATGGTATAAAGAGTAACAGAAAGTCAGTTTTGGTTCACGCTTTTTGCGCATAAAAGTTTTAAATTTTGGTCAAATTGGTAACGGGGTGTAACAACTTGGTATCAAAGCTTCGGTTTAAGTGAATTAGGTTTCCACTTTAGGTTGCCTAGACTTAAACCACTCGTAGACGCGTTGAGCATAAGTTTAAGTAATGCGGAAAATAGATGCCTTAGTGGTATAACGTGAAAGTACTTATAGTAATAATGAGATTAGATTATAGTTTAGACGTAATGTGAATATTGCGACGTGGATTTAGTGGTTATAGAAGTAATAAGTTAAAAGCAGATTATAAATTTCCTAAACTATGTGATGGAATGCATGATATGTTAAATGTATTCAAGTTGATAAGTGTGTATGTGTTTTATAGTGTTAATGTAATTGTGATATAATTCTATGGCGGATTATATTACGTTAATTGCTATGTAAGCGAATGATATTCCTTGTACCGCATAGACTAAAGTTTTATTTACATGGATTGAGGCCTTAAAAGTTATGAGTCGTAGACGAAACTAATAGAATGTGTCTATTCGTAAGGTGATGCAGTAATTTAGTGTTGGAGGTAAGAAGTATGTTATAGTATATGGCGCAAAAAATCAATACTTACTTAGATTGCATTAATTGTGGTTTGGCGAATGAGTTGCATGGGTTGTGCTTACATAGATGATGATCTAGTAAGAGTTATAGGATTGAATAAGACTTGTTTGATTTGAATGATAAAGATGTATGAGGATGTGTATGTTATAAGAACTTAGATGCTTAGGTAAGGCATATTGTTGGAATGTGTAATCGTAAGATATTATGAAAATGTATGAGTAATGAATGATATATGGAATAGCTATTGCATAGATGGGTAAGTTGAAGTACCAACTACCTCAATGATAATAGACAAACGGTATGACTTAGACATGTTTAAATGTTTAAAATTATGAATTAACTATAGACTAATGAAGTGTAAGTGGTTAGTAATGTTTATCTTTTGTAGAAAGAATGTCGAATGTAGACTTTGTGTATGAGATTAAGTATGTATTATTGTGCTTGATGTTTATATATATAAGGTGTTACTTTTGTCATAAGCTAAGTGAATTATGAATGCGTGTTATAATATGATGTATAAAAGAAGTTGAATAAGCGTAATGCAAAGGAATCCGTACCAGATGAGTCATGACTAGAATTGTGTCGTCATATGAGCTGTCAGAAGTCGAGCTATACAAATGAGTTTTAGATGGTAATGTATGACCAATATATGGTCTACAAATATGACTCATGTCAATGTTGGTTAGGTTATGTTGAATTGAGGTGAGTTCAATCGGAATTAAGATAAGTAAACATTATAATGATGCACAGGTGCAAAATGGAATAAGAGGCCAACTTGAGATTGACGATAAAATGGTAAATGTAACGTGACAACTCAGATAAAATATGATACATATATATATATATAAGTATGTAATCGGCAAGTATCATATAGAATCCGTCCAAGTAATGAAGGTGATAAGTGTGCAATTGAGATTGCGTGAGGCAAGGAGAAAAGGAAACGGGAAAGTGCTAGTTTAAGAAATGCATGAATAATAAGTAAGTAGTGAAACGTAGAATTAGTGATCTAGACGCGATTGATTGGAAGTGACACATAGTGAATGGTTTGATGAATATAAGAAGTAAGTTCATGTCGGATTAAAAATTTGTAAGTAAAAAAAACATATATATATATATATAATATATATATATATATATATATATATATATATATATATATATATATATATATATATATATATATATATATATCTACATATTATATATAACAGGATGCGTATGACGTCATCAAATGCATGATTGATGAATAAGCGCTGGATTGATGAGTAATCATGCTCTTATTCCACCTAAGCAGTCCACCTAAGCAAGATTTGACCAAATTTTCGAAGGTTTGACCTTTAAATCCGAAATTTTAAAAAATGACCATAGTGAGATTCGAACATGCATCTTTAGGTAAACATGGAAACGTCTCAACCAATGGAACCAAGCCATTGATTGTGATGAAGCACCTAAAACAAAAAAGATATACTAGACAAAAGAGCAATTTAAATTATCAAGCATATCTTTTCCTTAAATATAGTTCTGCAATATTAATTATATGAGATAATTAGGAGAATCCCTACAAGTTAGTCAACCCTAATCAAAACATACAGGAAAAAAATATGCACTTCATTCATAATATATTTTTTCTTCTAATGTTCGGTTTACAATGTTTTTTTCTTCATCATAGTTTGCAACCATGAATGCTTGACATCTCATGTAATGTTTCTTTGATCTATTAATTAAAATTATGCATTATTCTAATTAAATATAACAACTCTTTTTCTTCATCACAGGTTTGCAATATTTTTAGTTAATATCCACCTTTTATTCATTGATCACACAAAACCATCATCTAATTCCTTTTTTTTTTCTCTAATGCTCATCTACTGACTTTTTTAGGTGTTCATGTATTAGAGCCAATTAATTATAATTTGCCAGGTTTGTGAGTTGTTATTTTATAGAAAATAAATTGATTCATTTGTTTGATTGTGAACAGGTTCTTGGGTACTCCTCTCCATATTTGGATTATTGTTATTTATTTGTTTCATTAACACTGCTGGCTTAAAAAAGTTAATACTGTTAGCTTTATCGGATATATTGTTAGTACTGCCAGCTTGCTTCTAAGGTAGGTTTGTTTTATAAATTGATTGTTAATTAATTAGGTTTTCTTATGATTACATGTATTATTATTTAATCTAAATGCTGTTTTTTAAGATACAATAATATGGCCTAATAAATATTCTAAACCTAATTGACACATTCAATACTGAAACTAAAAATCACGGATTGCAAAAAAAAGTCCCCAACTATGAATGATTTGTACAATAATATGACCATAGGAACCTAATTGACACATTCAATACGGAATCAAACGTTGGTGGTGAGCTATCAAAGCTTGTGCCTCGTCGTGTTTCAACTGAAGTGGATGCTCACCTTGCATATGACACACATGCCATTGTTGGGAAGGTATTACCAGGATGCCATTTCTATTCCGTGTGCCTGTATTTTCTAATTTTGTATTTAATTTGTGTCACAGATGTAAATTGTAATGGTTATCTTGCTGATGACCTATAGGATTTTTATGCAACTCATTTAATTTGTTTGATTAATTACGACTGCTTCTACTCTTTATACTGCTGGGTCGCTCTTTTGCGGATTATTGAGGTGTAAATATTTTTTGGTCATTGCAAGATCTGTAATCATGATGTGCCAGTTGTTTGTTGGTTTGAACATCCAATCATGACCATTTGAGAGTAATCTTTTCTTTGGGCCTACTAAATTTGGCTTCTTGGTAGACATTTTGGTTGATGCTATGTGGGAATGTCAATGTTTAACATGTTACTCTAAACTTTGTAACATTTTACTTTGGTGCAGGTGGAAAACCTGTTGCGTTTGTACAATAGTATTGACGTCCCTGCAGAGCGTTTGTTATTTAAAATCCCCTCAACTTGGCAAGTGAGTACACAATATTATAGTATGTTTTGATGTCGTTTGGTAATCATTAAGGTATATAAGATAACCGTTTTATTCAGGGAATCGAGGCAGCAAGATTATTGGAGTCTGAGGGTATACAAACACACATGACTTTTGTATACAGGTGAGTGTGCTATGGAAATGCCTGTAAACTTCGAAAAAGCGGAATCAAGATCCAAAACTAATAACTTGCTAATGCCTCTGTAGAAGATACTGTCATTTTAGTTCCATTTTATACATTATTCACGAACCTACCTCTTCAATTCATGATAATCAGTAAAAAAGTTTCTCCATTTCCATATGCGTGATGGACTACATTTTGTTTGAGAAATTTGCTTATTAAAGGATTTAAAAAGTAATAGTTCAAAACCCTTTTTTATGTATTATCATATGTTTCATGCCACGTAAAGTTTTAAGGTTTTGAGCCAGCAGTATTAATGAAACATATATGTATTGGAACGGTTCGACTGTACACATAGGTCAAATATCAATGCCACGTATATTAAATATACACAAATATAGATATTCTGATCCAGTTTTTAAATAAAACCAATCATAAATTAAATCTCCAGTTTCAGATTTAGTATATTCTGATCCAGTTTTTAAATAAAACCAATCATGTTAAGTTGTTGAATCCATTGTATTAGTGGTAAGTTAAGGTGTTATAACAATATAACCTAAAGTTTTAAGGTTTTGGTATGCAAATGTCAGAGCAATTTAATCAGACACTATCATTGACTGGAAAAATTCTGCTAGGCCTTTTTAATGCTATATTCGAGTTTTCTGGAGGTTGGCAGAAAGACGCTTCGAGTACTAAGACTCTTGCTTTTGAAGGCATGTTCATTTCATTATATACCGTAGCACTTGAGAAATCCCAAATTCTACTTTCTGATCATGTCAAGAAAGCAGTTCCATCTTCATGGGAACCTGCATTATTGGCAAGGTAAGAGTCCTATAGTTGATACCCATATGAATCCGCAATTAGATCATACTTTATGTTGCACTTTTGCATTGGTTTACTCTTCTCAATATGAAACAAAACTAGACTTTGAAATTATAATGTTTTATATGCCATTTGATAACGATGACATAACAGAATGTTGTGGATACAAATCAATTTTTTGTAGTGCTAATAGAAGATATTCTTTTAGATCAAAGTCAATACCATTAATACTTCATAATGGTAGCATTAAAAAATTAATTTTACCTTAAGATTTTGTGGAAAGTTCTTCAAGTGTTATTAAACATAGGGTGTAATTGTTAGGCCTGTTCATGACGTTTCTGTGAAACAGTTGGATGGTCTGCTGCGCAGCTCAGGATTCACACAGAAGATATAAGAGATATGTTCGATTGACGACTATCAGTATCTTGGTGACGCTGTTTGGTAAGTCCTGCTAATTTAGTGTCTGCCGTGGTATGCATTCTTGCAAAAATTTGATACATATTCGGTCTTTAATATCATCGGTGGCGGTGTCAAATTAGAAAAAGTGGTATACCAATCATATTTGAATAGATTGCTATGTGCTTATTGAATCTATGCTCGAATTTATATATGTGTTATTTCTGACTTTTAGAGATATTCTTATAACATTGGTTCGAGCAATAATCGTACATTTGGAAAATTTTATAATGCTGGAGCCTTTAAAAGAATACCAAAAATAGGAGCTAGACAATGTCTATTTTTAAGGGGAGTCTGTCATTTTTAGATGCATTTTAGCACATCTAAGTGATTCTCAGAACATGGACAAGTCTTAAGTGGGTTTAAGTGGATTTAGATCATTTTAAATGAAACTGCCACATCAGCCTTATAAATCCTTATAAAAACAACTTTCGTATAAATACAATTTAGATGTTTATTTAGTTATTTCTTATTCTTGCGAATTTTTTTTGGATAGCTTATCATCTGCATTTTATGCTTTTTAATATGCTATTGTGTGGTCTGCTACATAAATCCCTATGTGGATACCTTATCTAAAGTTTAGGCACAGTCTCTCAACATATTCATTACGCTTGACGGTAGTTAGGAATGTGTGATACTAGCTGCGTATTGGTAGAAAGTTCTAACAAAATTATGGAGCAGTTACTTACAGAAAACGAAGACACCATTGCATTCATACATAACTAATCATAAATTCGTAACAATATACTAAAACATCACAAAAGTTTTTGGGCTTATAAGGACTTATACTAAGCAAATTAAAAATGAAAAACAAAAGGGCTGAAGTGAGGGAAATAGAAATTGCAGGCTGCTATAGGGACTGATGTGGCAGTTTCATTTAAAACGATGAAAGTCAACTTTGAGTCAACTATAATTGGTTAAATTCGTATGTTTTCATATGGATACATTATTTAGTTTGTGCACCTGCCATGTAAACACAAACATTACCAGTTACGGTAGTTGCTCGCACGTACTCACGGGTAAATACCACTGAATTACACGTTTTAAAATCTTCTGTACATATCTGTTTTTTAATTTCATATTCACATGTGTCTAATTGTTGTACAAAAGGTCTAAAAGTTAATTTAAAGTACCTTCATAGTATTTAAAATTTTACAATGAAACCATTAGACAAAAAAAAAATTACCTTTATTTACTTCACCTATAATTCGTGCAATAACATTACAATGCAGAACAATGACTGAAGCAGAAAAGACTAAGTTAGCTTTTGAAAAGGAAGAAGACGATTTCTTATGACATTATCATCTCATATTTTTCTTTCCAGTATGACATAGGAGGGGATAGAGTAAGGTTTGCAGACATAAATGGGAGTACATTAATCTTAGTACTTAATCACATTTAAAGCACATCTACTTTTAACATGTTGAAGTCTGCAAAACGGACTTCAACTATAACCAACTGTACTAATGTTTTATGTTATAGCTAACAGCATGTTTTAGAGTTGCAACTATTACAGGAAAATATTGTATGTTTTAGAGTTGCAATTTTAGTATATGGGTGACCATAATGAAAAAGTTAAAGGCAGGCCCCTCGATACATTATCCTAATTAAGAGACACATTAAATTTGGTGACATGATTCTATTTACAAATTGCAGAGGCTGCTGATGTAGCGGAGATGTTCTAGAGGTGTGCGCCCTTGGCACAGATGTTTCGCACATGGTTGGAGGTGATATGGCTTATATTGGGGAAAAAGGTTTAAATTTGTTTGGCGGACAGAGAGCTCATCTAGCCCTTGTCGGGTGTCATATATCGATGCTCTTTGAAAATAGTTCTTAGTGATAAGTGGTTATTAGTTCTTCATGGAAATCCTTATATTGTGGGGACGTGAACAGGGCGGTTTACCATGGGTTTCTGTTAGTCGTGTTGGATGGTGTCCTTAGTGCAGTTGATCACATGTGGCTTCTTGGATTTTGTCAAATGTGATCCTTAGCTCTGTTATGAATAAAAAAACATACATTCTTTGCACCCATAATATTCAGGTAATGACATTATGTCCTTGCTAGAATGGGTTGATTCGGGTTATGTACTATTTCTATCAGGTAAACAAAAATAAAGAGCTTAAAAGGAAACGGGACAAAAATCGCATATCCCTTATAGCGTAATGTGAATGCATAAACCTCTATTTTATTGTACTTAAAAGCTTACATGATTACTTTAATAATTTAATAAATTATTAATGTTAATCCTTTTTGTAGGATAAGTGTTTATGGTCACACCGGCCTGGTCCTGTTTTGTTATTTACTAAAAATTGCGCGTATTGACCCATTACCTGGACCAACTGTTCAATTTACATTTACTAATAACCTTTTACAATGTACAGGCAATATTTTCTGCAGATATGGTTGTTATAATGGACAAAGGACAAGTGAAATGGTGGGAAGTCCAACTGATGTATATTTATGCGAAAGTAGAGAATGCAAATACTTATGTGAAAGAAGGTAGAGTTCTTTTAAAACCTCTTTTGATTCTAAACCTCTTTTGATACTAAACCGGAGGTAGAGGTTTCCAAGTTCTAATAGCAGACTGATGTATATTTGCTGCAGGAATGATTGCCGCATTTGCAGCCCCACCAACATTTTTTAAGGTATAAATCACATAACAAGCAAGGCTTTTAATTGAAGTTCTTTTAGACATGCCTTGGTACTAACTGTGTCATATTTATTTCGATAGGATATCCCTGACATCAAAGGAGACTGCAAAAAAGGAATTAAGCCTCTTGCCTATCGACCAGAGGAAAAAGAGGTTAGATAATACTATTTTGATGATATTACTAATTCATAATACAAAAAAGCAAGAATAATGGCGACGTGTAGATGTTTTTAAGCATTGAATACATTGCAATTTATTGGGTGGAACAACTTTAACGGTTGAAGTTTGACGCCGAGTGGGGACTTTTGTGTTGAGGGATGCGCTTGGTTCGTAGTTAGGAGGCATAGGGGACACGCTACAGTCCAAGTCTATCTATGTATAAAAAGGCTAGAAAGGTGCGTGTCTTTAACATAATTTCATATACAGCTCATGATTACTTGACCACTTGACCACTTGATCCCAGCGTTTTTTTTAAAGTGCACAAGAACTTAAAATCAACCAATCGTCAGTCTACAAAGGTTGTCGCCTGTTACCAATCTTTTTACGATAACGATGTTGTGTCTAAAATGTTGGAATATATAGATGGAGGATCTTTAGCTGATTTTTATGTGTGTATATGCAGAATTTGTGCTGAGAAAGCATTAAGAATGCTAAAAGGAACTTAGTTTGGTGGACAAACTGTCAGACTTTCATGGGGTCGTAGTCCTGCGAAGTGAATTCTGATTTTTTTGGCAGAAGAACCACGAGCGATTTCAAAAGGATTGAACAATACTAACATGAATGTGAAAATGGCAACAAAAGATGGACCAGTCTAAAAAAATTCCTGAAGGTTAGATGATCAATTTCATGAGGGTTGCTTATTTAGATATCACATTAACTAATTTTACTTTTGAGAACAAAGACAAAACACCGTGACTAAAATGTGGCAATTTTGTCACAAACAGGTGGAATGCGCCAAACATGTAGTGAGTCTCCCCTCAAAATCATTTTTTAACGAATGAAACATCTTAAATTATTAGATTCAAAGATTAACTTTTTTTTGTATTCAAATGGTAGAATGTGAAGTTGCTGAAATCTTTGGTTGTGTTAGTGATTTGTGTGTAAATTGCAACATTACTCTTAGCAAATTTGGCGAGCATAATCTTAGAATCTTTATTATGAAGAGGTTGTTCTCATTGTTTAATAGACATTTTGATTAATCTGAATTATTATTAGACGTGTTCATGTTGAGTTGTACTTCACTAAAGTATAAATGCACTTGGTTATTTGGATCTCTTACAGGAACTTCTTAATATGTTACCATGTATGTTAATCTGTTATGCGTGCATTCGAAGAAGCATATGAATGATGTTCGCAAGATTGCTGAAATGAAAAAGGATGGTAAACACAAGAACTTTGAAGAAAATGGCAGTGCGTACAATATGATAAGCGTTATCTCAATGTAATAAGATAATATAATGACGTATTTGGATTATTTATTAGGACTGCTTATATGTTTATTGTGGTTTTTATATAGTAGTGAGTAGTTTTTACTATTTGGATAGAAGCAAAGTAGTATGTGTCATGAGGTTGTCCAAATAATGTATCTAAAACCTTTCTCAATTGTATATCACGTTTCTTATCTATTAGTAAAAAGTTTTATTTGTATGACCAGGACTCAAAATTGCAGTATCTATGTGACAAGCAGTACAAAGTAACAAGGACGATCATCACAAAAAAAAGTAGTACTTCCAAGAATCAATAGCAGTACAAACGACCATACGTTGGCAGTACTAACTTGATAAATGCTACGAACAGTACTAACCATGAAGCAATATTAACTGAGCAGTACAAACTTGAATGTAACAGAAAGAAAAAAAAAATAATAGCAAGTTGATTGTTTCTATTTTTCTACTGATTATGTAGGTGGGTCGCATTCAATTCAACAAATAGATTCAGGAATTTGAAGAATCATTAGATTGGATAACTGGCAATTTGGGCGCAACTGATGTGCCTAAGGTGTTATCTCATATCCAGTTCTTTGTGGGAATGGGAAGCAATGACTTAAAAAATGAATAAATTGCTAAAATTAATGTCACGAGGTAAAACTATTTAACCAGTTACACATGTTACTTAATAATAATGAATTAGATAGTTTGATGACTAAATGATCATTTTTGCAGGTATGGATATGATAGAATTAGACTGCAATGACTTTTCTTCCGCCATTTACATCAATTACTTTCACGAGGTAAAACTATTTAACCAGTTACACATGTTACTTAATAATAATGAATTAGATAGTTTGATGACTAAATGATCATTTTTGCAAGTATGGATATGATAGAATTAGACTGCAATGACTTTTCTTCCGCCATTTACATCAATTACTTTCAATGCTGATGCTTAAACAAAAAAAAGGTATGAATGAAACGTTTTTAGGATGTTGTTTGAAGTTGTCACGATGAAATGATATGCGATTTTTTTTTTTTTTTTTTTTTTTTTATTTATTTATTTATTTATTTTATTGTTTGTTAAACTTGGTTATATGGTTATTGTGTTTTGATATAGTAGATACGTAAATTACAAGTCATGCCCACCTTACTTTTTTCAACGATAATCACAAGTCATGCCCGCCCTGTGGGCGGGCTTATATGCCCGGGAGGGCTTACAAGTCATGCCCGCCCATTGGGCGGGCCATGAAAACTATAATTACAAGTCATGCCCGCCCATTGGGCGGGCTTTGAAGTCTAGTATATATATATATATATATATATATATATTATATATATATATATATATTACATCTCGATTGAGTTGGTGATCATTTAATAATGGTATGAGTGATGGGTTCATGTAATATAAAGGTGTTCTAAGTATATGTTTAAATTACCGATGGTTTAGGTAATATGCTCTATATGATTTAAGACGAAAAGCGACATATATATTTTATGGTAAGGAGATGTATGTGATGTAAACCTATGATGGGTTAGATGTGTGTAAGTGATGAGATCAACGTATGGGTAATTGATATGAGATTGTGTGTTATAGAAGGATAGCAATAGCAAGATGTGAATAGAAATGGTAAGTGGTATTAGAGATGGGTTAGTAAGTGAATTAAAGTATTAATGACCAACATATAGTCTCACTATATTTAGTAGCTAATGATTGATGTTAAATTGATATAGAGACATGTTGATGATAGAATAAGGTATATGAGGTCTACGTATGAACATGAAGATATAATAATGACAAACGACATTATGGTGTAATATGATGGAAGCGAAAATTAAATGAACACCTTGAATGCTAAATATAATGTAAAATTGATAGGATTAAAGTTGTTGGAGTATGCTCGTGTCATAATAAATAATTATATGGCTAGACAAATGTGAGCCTATGGGGTCACACACTTATACACAGAGACGTCATTTTATAGATTGTATTTATCGTATTTTCAATATATAAATAACTACGTAACTCGGGATCTATAACGGGTCATTAAATACTAAGTTAGATTTAGCGTTTTTGGAGTAGACCAACAATGGGCAAGCCCATTGTGAGCCCACTATATGGCCGGCCTAAGGGAGGGCTTGGAAGGGATATGGAACTTTTCCTAGGTGCTAAGTGTAACGTGCAAATTGGTAAGATCAATCACCATTAATCATATCAGTTAGGAAATTAAGCTATAGCAGTTAGTACTGTTGAAGATGGAAGTTAGTACTGCTGAAGAGTTTTGAAGACATAAGCAGTTAGTACTGCTGAGTGAAGAAGTTTGTACTGTTTATGATAAAACCGTGTAAAGATATTTATGGAAAAGATTTAATGTATATCGTATAATGTTTAGTTGATAGTTATCTTGTGAAGGAATCCTTAGTCTATAAAAGGATTGCCTAGGTTAACGAATTGGTAGAGATATAGATTACGTATCGTTTTATTAAGATTCAAGGTTGTAAACCCTAGTGATAGGAGATCACTCGTATTATTTATTAATAATATTGAATCGTTGAAGTTGAAGTATTGTGTTCATTGTTCATTGTTCTTTGTTGATTCGTTAAAACAAAACACAAACAAATAAATCTTCTAAGTGCTAGCTAGTAAATTCCGCGTGCTAGACTAGACATCATTCAAAGTATTAATCTAACACAAGGAGTGTGTGTAGATCCAGTCAAGTGGTATCAGAGACAGGTTTCTGATACTTTGGTTTAGAAGATCTAGACGAATTTGTTCAAGAAAAGATGGACATAGAGACAACAATAAGTCAGACTAATATTGCTGCTAAGCTTCCAATGCTTAAACCCAATGAGTTCGATATGTGGAGATTAAGGATTGAGCAGTTCTTCCAAGTTCAAGATTATACTCTTTGGGAGATCATTGAAGAAGGAAACTCCTTTACACCCGTAACAACAACAACTGTTGTTGAAGGAAAATCTGAGACTAATGTGCAGACAAAGCCAACCACTACTGAAGAGAAGGCAAGGCACAAGAATGATGTTAAGGCTAGAAGTTTGCTTCTGATGACTATTCCCAATGACCAGTTGTTGAATTTTAGCAAGTTTAAGTGTGCTAAAACCCTTTTTGAAGCTATTGTTGCAAGATATGATGGGAATAAAGCCACCAAGAAATCTCAGAAGACTCTTATCAAGCAACAGTTTGAGAATTTTTCAGCAACAAGCAACGAGTCACTAGATCATATGTTTAATAGACTTCAAAAACTAGTGAGTCAATTGGCTGTTTTAGGAATTGAGATGCCTCAGGAAGATCTCAACTCCAAATTTCTAAGGAGTCTACCAGCTGAATGGGCTATGCATGTGGTTGTATGGAAAAACAAGCCTGATATAGATTCCATGAGCTTAATGGATCTCTATAGCAACTTCAAGATAGTTGAACATGATGTTAAGAAGTCTGCTGGATCAAGCTCAAGCTCAAGCTCAGGGAATTTGGCCTTTGTATCAACTCCCAGTACCTCAAGTCCATATGAAGAAGTGCAAGTTGCTGGAGCAGTTGGTACTGCTAGTGCAAACCTTGGTACTGCTAGCACCTCAAGCAGTACTAGTGGACTTTTGAATGAAGATACTTATTGTGCTTTCTTGACTACTCAGCACAATGGAAGTATGTTGACTCATTCAGATCTTCAAGAGATTGATGAAGATGATATTGAAGAGATGGATATCAAGTGGCAGCTCTCTCTTCTCAGCTTGAGAGCTAGGAGATTCTTGAAGAAGACTGTCAAGAAGATTGTCATAAACAACAATGATGTTGCAGGGTATGACAAGTCCAAGATTGAATGTTTCAACTGCCACAAGAAAGGTCATTATTCAAGGGAGTGTAAATTGCCAAGCCAACAAGATGGAAAGAGCAGAGGATATGGAAGCAAGTCAAGGGTTGTGGAGGTTACTGATTCAAGCTCGAAAGCCATGGTTGCCATTGATGGCTTAGAGTTTGACTGGAGCTACATTGCAGAGGAGGAAGCAGAAGCATCTACAGAGGTTGCTCTCATGGCATTCTTAGATTCTGAGGTACAAGTTTCAAAATGTTCTAAATCTTGTGAAGCTTTAAAAGATCTAGAAACACTTAAGAAAAGATATGAGAATCAGAGAAAAGAGCTAGTCGAAACTGCTTTTAGCTTAGCAAATCATAAGAGAGCTTTAGCTGTGTTAGAAGAAAAAATTGTTCATTATAAAAGTAATGAGTCAAAGTTTTCTGATGATATGATTATTGTTAAGAGAGACTTAATGTTTAGGGAGAATGAAATTACTGTGTTGAAACATGAGTTAGAACAGGTTAAGAAAGCTAAGGAGAACATTCAAATGACTGTTGACACACTAGAATTTGCAACTCAGGGTGTTAGTAAGATTGTTGAGTGTCAGATCCTTAATAAAGCTAAGTCAGGCCTAGGTTATAAGTCAGTTCCACCTCCCTATAGAGGAATTCCAACACCCCCAGGCATAGACTTAGAACACACAGGTCTACCTGAATTTCAACTACCTGAGCTTAAATATGGTCCTCAACCCGAAGAAGGATGTAGTTGATAAACCTGTGTATGAGAGTACTAGTGATAAATCACTATCTGATGACAAGGTGTCTTCTGATAGGTCCTCAGCTAAGGACTCAGATGCTCCTTACCATTGAGGAATGGACTTCTGATGATGAGGAAGATCAGGCTGTGGTTAAGCCTGTTAGTGCTAAAGTGGAGGAACCAAAAGTTCTAAAGATGGTTAAACCTGAGACTGTTAGGCTTAGATCAAATGCCAAACCTTTTAGGCCAACAGTTAGGTATGCAGAAATGTATAGAACCACAAACAAGCCAAGAGGTAATCAAAGAAATTGGAATGACCTCAAATCTCACCAATTAGGAGATGATTTTGTCTGCTATAGGAAAGCTTGTTATTCATGTGGTAGCTTTGACCATCTTGCAGATTTTTGTGATAAATGGGTATCTGGATATACAAATCATAGGTTGGGCATAGCAAGACCACAATCTTTTCTTAGGAATGATAGAATGATACCCAGATCAGTTTTATAAAAGTCTGGCCTGATGCGTAGTTTTGTAACCTTACAACAGGTTTTACCTCTCGAGGGATCTCAAGAGGCTTACAACCCCACCAGGCAGTGTACCTGACCGATGTAGTATAGTGTAGTGGTAAGTACGGGGGATTGATCGTTCTCCACAGGGAATAGTGTTCGTTAGGTATGAAAGACTACTCTAATAGGTCTAAGGGTTGAGGAAGATTCTTTTTATGTTTTTATATTTTTTTATGAAAGCAAGTAAAATCTCGGTTTTGAAAGAGTGGGCGGAATTAGTTGCTAGTCAACTAACCCAAAATTACTACGGATGCAAATAAAATAAATAACTGAAAATAAAATGTGGTGAGAAACTTATGTGTAGAGAAATGTGTTTACTTAGATTTCCTTACTCCCTAACTATCTTTTATCGGTTAATTAGTGTGTATTAGTCGCGTGGATGACGGGTGTATTCCTTAATACCATTTGTGGGGTGGCGTACGTACTTCCCCAACTCTACAAGCTCCTACTTCACTCCTATGTCGAGCCGGCTAGGAAGCTCCTAACATGGGATCACTAGAATTCGCTTGTGCATTAAATACAACCATAAAAACCTTTAGTACGCATTTGGTTCATGTTTCTTAAGACGTTCAAGCAAGTTACTGAATAGGAAGTTAGCCAGTTTTCTTAAGCCTAACATAGATAAACAATCATCCAATACAACTAATAACACACTAATAACCAATAATCAATAGCTAGGTTTCATTAGATCTAAGCAAACACAAGATAAATTTAGCCTAACATGTTAATCAAAAGACAAGAATAAGATAAAATCAAACAACACATAGACATATTGAATGATTAATTGATAACTTATCTTCAATGTAACATGGAAGATCTCAAGGCAAAAAGCCTTGAAAAAGAAGCTAAATTCGTCTTAGGGTTTTCTCCCAAAATTCCACACACTAAGCTCTCTCTAATGACAAAAAATTAGAAAACTATATATAGATTTTTGGATCTGACGGCGTCACGTTATGGAGTGTGACGCCGTCACCTCGCCGCTTCTAGGGTTCCCGGATGACCTTCTTGACGCCGTCCCTCTTTAGCTCTTCCAAAATCCATTCTGGCTTATCAAGGCTTGACGCCGTCGAACCTTGAACGTGACGCCGTCCCCTTTTGATTTAAGCCGTGACGCCCTTGATCAAGTTAAAGCGTGACGCCGTCAGAATTCACATGCTATTTTCACTGGCTTATCATGAGTAAATTTCACGTCCAACTTTTCTTGCCAAGGCATGACGCCGTCCAGAGTAAATTGTGACGCCGTCAAAGGTAACTTTTAGCCGATTTTTGAGACTTTGCCGTTTTCTTCCCTTTTATGCTCCAAAAACGTCCAAAATGCCTCCTTTTCCAGATTTCTCCTCAAAAGTACCTAAAATGAGAAAAGGAACGATTTAGGGCGATATTTGATCAAATAAATACGATTTAGGGCTTAAATGACCCCTTAAAAGCGGTACACTTTTCGCTTCATCAAATACCCTTACACTTGAGATTTGCTTGTCCTCAAGCAAATGCGCTTTTATTCTAATCAAAATACAAGTTAGGGGTCATTTAATGCTAACATAAAAGTAATTACAACAAATAATCGTTTCACTTTAATCATAATGAGCACGGAGATTACAAACTAGCACCTCACAAGTAGTGTTTAGATACTCACATCTCTCAAGTGTCATCAAAATAAATCTCATAAATGAAAACGGATAATATCTCTCACTACCTGTCATAGCAAATAGATTACCATAGGCTTGGGAAAGGATCGAAAACCTCCTCCACTAGGCGTAAGCACCAAAGATAAACTATCAAAGAGGGATTTTAAATGGGTTATAACGTTAGGTGTAGGGAAAAGGAAAACACGGTTTTGTTGGATAAGGGATATTTTACTGGTGGCGAGTTAAAAATCTTGATCAATTACATGTACTATACAATGTTGCTAAGCCAAGACTAGACTCAATCTTAAGCTAAAAACAAAATAACAAAAACATAAGATAAATATAAAATGAAATGGGATGGTAGTCCGTATGTTTTTTCTATTTTTCATTTTCTCATTTTTTTGTGTTTTTCTTGATTTTTTTTTTTTTTTTTTTTTTTTTTTTTTTTTTTTTTTTTTTGTATACACTTTTGCCCTACCATCCAAAATAATACATCATAGGGGCATTGCATTCCCCTTACACTTGAACTTTTACATAACTTTACAAATTACTATTCTAATGACTCGAATTAAGATAATTGAAAAACTTGGAGTACTTTTTTAAAATTATTAGCACATATGGGGGTAATAAATGATGTTCTTCCCCATTACTCCATTACACTAGTACTTTACCCATGAGTCCCAATCGTCCCAAAACAATATGTACAAGGATATGACTCGACTTAGCAACCATGTAATCAACTAGATAATTAACTTGGGTTTAAACAAATGTTGTAACAATAATGCACTAAAAATGAGTGCATACAAGGTAGGCTAAGGCGATTTGGGTGTACATTTTAGTGGGGTGTAACAAATTCTTCCTTTAAGTAAAATGCTTAAAGGTCGAAACGAAAAGATAGGCTCTGAGGGGTGTACTAGGGTATCGTGTACTAAAAATGAGTACAACGCAAAGGGGTGTGGGAGAATTACTTGACCAATGTAGCCAAAGTAATTATAACAAAAACACAGGTGTAAAACAATGGGTTAATCCTAATGCCTCTTATCATGTAGTAAATCTGACTACACGAATGTAGTCTCACTTGTGGCCTTGGAATGGTCCTAACGCAAGTTCTAGAATCTAAGTGCTACCGGTACACACATCATAGCATAAATGCTTTTCCTACCAATTCTAAGGGCGAACCTCACATATTTGGGGGTGGAAAATTTTTTAGTGGTACGGTTTTGTGCTAGTCATATAACTCCTATCCATGAGACGCTCATTAAGACCAAAGTTTCACTCCTCTATGTTGTAAAAAAATTTAAATTTGGCACTAAAATTGCCCTAACAGGTATTTATCTCAGTTTTATTACACATCAACTATTAAACAAACAAAAATCAAGCGTAATAGTATTCTCTAAAATCGTACTTTTACCACCCCCCCCTTACACTTAAGATGAACATTGTCCCCAATGTTCAAATAACAAGATGTAAAAGTAAAAAGTAAAAGAATGAAATCAAATACTCCCCTGATTCGCTCGGTGGATAATGAAATTACACGGTTAAATCTTCCTCCAAGGAGAATGTTGAAGCTCCATGACTAATGCATCGCCATAAGCTTGATTCCATAAACATCTCCTTGTCCAAAATAACCTGTTAAACCTGAGAAAACAAACACGAAAACCTGCATAACATCGGCGGGAAAAATCTATATATAAGGATATAATGCTTGTGGAATGATAATTTTGCAGATTCCTGGAGATTATAAGTTGGAGATTTAATAAAAACTTTTTTATAAAACAAAACTTTCAAAAATTTCTGAAAATTAAATCTGACGCCGTCAGGTTATAAACCCTGACGCCGTCAGAAATGACCTGACAAAAATTTTCATTTTAAGTTTCCGGAAAATTTCTGGAAAAACCTTTACCTTACTTCCTGGAAATCCTGCAAAACATCATTATGACTCGATACAAGCATTTGACTCAAACAAACACTAATATGTATGTTAATTTAGTATTATTATGATTCATGTTCATTTGTGTTCTAATAAACCGATTTAGATTTCCCTTACACTTATCTTTTGCAAAATACCTTTATATGTAGTTAAGACGAAGTTAAAAACAACATAAAGCATTTTCACAATTTACTTTTGAACATGAATCAATAAGAATAAAAATTAAACACACATACGGAAAATAAAATCAAACAAGCAAATAAATAAACACACAAAGCAAATAAAACAAATAAAGCTTGGGTTGCCTCCCAAGAAGCGCTTTTCTTTATTAACGAGTCTTGTAGCTAGACTCAAAGTCACGTACATTACGTGATTCCATCTTCAGTCACAGTTCCTAGGCCATTCTCCTTTGATCCTCTATCAGAATCACTTTCATAGTAAAGGTATTTCGGGTCCACGTGATCAAAAGGATTGTTTCGGTATTTAGAACTAAGTTCCTTATCGTGCTTAAAGAATCCGCTTGACAGGTCAAAAGTGTCCTTACATCCCCTTCTCACATCATCATCACATAACACGAGTTGGGAACTTAACCCATCGAGCCCTTTATAATCATTCTCCTTGAATTCTCTCATCTTGTAAGGCGTTTGGTATGAGATTTCCCTAATCCCATCGGTGAAAGTCATGATCCCATTGAGCTCGTCCACAACCAAGCTTGTGGCCTGGCAAAAAGGTGCCCCAAAAACAACTTGTGATAACCTGGGATCGATGTACTCTTCGATATTATCGACGATTGCGAAGCTCATAGTGAATGTCATATTTCCTACAAACACCTGTATATCATCATCTATGCCGATGTCGTCCTTCCCTTTATGAATCATCCCCCATCTGCAAATGTTGTTATAATGAAACAAGGACATCACATTTTTGGGTAAACATGTGTCAATGTAAACATTATAAAAATGCTTGTGACCAATCATGCAAGGTATTTTGAGATTATTTGGATCATGTCGCTTAATTCGGCCAGGCCTTCTACCGTGTAACCCCCATGTGTTGCCACTTGCTGATGGTTGATACTCATACACTTCTTCACAGCCATCCCGAAAAATCACTTTCCTGACACCATCGGTAAATAATGCACTCCTATCATCCTCATCGAGTATCACTCCCGTTGCTTTTATGAATGGTTTGCCTAGAACAAGGCCAGTTAAGGATGGGCTGATGATAGAGTTCATGTTATTAATTACAGTTAACTCGATATGAAAGAGGAACTTTTCTATCACAATTGGTACCCTCCTTATTACCCCGATGATATTAGACCCTTCATATTTGACTTGTTCAGTGAAGGCTTCGTTATATAGAGAGAGGGATATTGCGCTCATAGAAGAGTTGGGGTTTATGTAGGCATCTTTTATAAACTTTTTCCTAGTGGTGCAAGATATCTTAAAGACCCTAGGAGTGCCATCCTCTATTCTCTCTCCGAATCCCATAGGCGACCTTGCTGTGCCCCTCTCAAGTTCCTCTACCAGGGGGCGGTCTAGCAGTCCTGGGAGCCCATGAGGCATTTCGGATTTCTCTTCCGAGCCCTCCTCATCACTCACCTCTATTGTACTCGAGTTCTTTGGTGAGTCTAGATAGTCGTCGGGCGCCTCGGGTTTCTTTTGGGAACTTCACCCTCCATTTCATTGTCCACATTCTTGGCTGTTTGTTGGTCCAAATTTGGTTTAGGAACAGGTATTGTTGTAATGGTGTTCACGAAGTGGAGAGGTTTCGAAGGGGTATGAGTATCTCCTGTTTTTTTTTCGTTTTGTGATATGTATTTGAAGAGTTTACTAGGGTGCTTGATTTTTACAGGAGGGGGTGTTTGGTGGGTCACCGTAACAGATTTGATCTCATTAACTCGTGCCAACTCACAAGTTGACCTGCCAGCAAGGCGATCATTGATAACCTTTAACAGGTTATCAACCTTGTTGTTCATATCAACTTGCTGTTGTCTGAATTGATTCTCAAGTTTGGAGAGCTGTGTTTCTTGAGAGAGAATGAATTTTTGCAGTGATTCCTCGCGATTTTGTTGTTTATGCGTGTGTCGCTGAGGATAATGTTCAGACCAGGTGAGCGGGGTAGAGTCATTGAATGATACGCTACGAGTTTGGTTCCAACTAAAATTTGGCTTATTCTTCCATGCCTCATACCCATCTTCGGAATTTTTGGGCCCATAATTAGTGGTGAGCCACTTATCTCCCGCCTTATCGATTCGCGAGGATGCAAATTCTTTGAAAGCTTGTTTGGGAAGTTCCATGCAATCATGAGTGTCGTGGGGACCACTACATAATTTACATGAAGAAGTGATTTTGTTCACTTGGCTTGAAGGTTTAGGAGCCTAGTAAGATTTCATGAGAAACTTGACTTGGTCTTCAAGTTCTATGATCCTACGGTCGGAAGTGCTTGAATTGTTCGAAGGCAAAGATATTGCCTTGACCGTTTTATTCAAATCACGGGGATCACTCCAACTTTCGTTGTCATAAAGAGCAAGATCCTCTAGGAGAGCCCATGATTGTTCCGAACTTAGATCACGTAGCTTGCCACCGGCCGATTGGTCAATGGTTTGCCTCGTGGAGAGATTGATATGGTCATAGAAGATTTGGACTTGGAGCCAAAGTTCTATGCCATGGTGAGGGACTTTTTGGAGTAAGTCCTTGAATCGAGTCCATGCCTCGTAGAGAGTTTCGCCTTGACGTTGTTGGAACATCAAGATATCATTCCTTAGCTTGGTAGTTCTTCCCGGTGGGAAAAACTGAGCAAGGAAACGAGTGGTGAGATCATCCCAAGAGGTGATGGATCCTGCGGGTTGACGTTCTAGCCACTGACTAGCTTGGTCCCGCAAAGAGAATTGGAAGAGACGCAATCGGGTCGTCTCTCGAGTGGCAACATCAAGGTCTATAGAATCAACGATTTTGAGAAAGTCCTTGAGATGTTGATTAGGATCTTCAGAACGAAGTCCATGGAATGCGCATCCGCTTTGCACCAACCGGATGGTGTCAGATCGCAAGGGTGTGATATTGGCTCCTTGAGTGAGCTCAATGGTGTTTCGATAGCCATGGTGGCTAGGACGGGAATACTCTCCTAAAGTACGGGCTCTAGGAGGTGGTGGTGGTTGTTGTGGTGGTGGGTTGTGGGGGTTAAGGATATTACCATCTTCTATGATGTTGAATGTAATGGTTACGAACAAAGACACGAAGAAAATAGATAGACTAAAGAAAACCTAGAAAAATAAAATAAAAATCTCACTAGAAAGGAATTTAGTGAGTAGACCTAATAGAAATAAAAATTCAACCTAAACAATAACTACTCCCCGGCAGCGGCGCCAAAAACTTGATGCGTGGTTTTGTAACCTTACAACAGGTTTTACCTCTCGAGGGATCTCAAGAGGCTTACAACCCCACCAGGCAGTGTACCTGACCGATGTAGTATAGTGTAGTGGTAAGTACGGGGATTGATCGTTCTCCACAGGGAATAGTGTTCGTTAGGTATGAAAGACTACTCTAATAGGTCTAAGGGTTGAGGAAGATTCTTTTTATGTTTTTATATTTTTTTATGAAAGCAAGTAAAATCTCGGTTTTGAAAGAGTGGGCGGAATTAGTTGCTAGTCAACTAACCCAAAATTACTACGGATGCAAATAAAATAAATAACTGAAAATAAAATGTGGTGAGAAACTTATGTGTAGAGAAATGTGTTTACTTAGATTTCCTTACTCCCTAACTATCTTTTATCGGTTAATTAGTGTGTATTAGTCGCGTGGATGACGGGTGTATTCCTTAATACCATTTGTGGGGTGGCGTACGTACTTCCCAACTCTACAAGCTCCTACTTCACTCCTATGTCGAGCCGGCTAGGAAGCTCCTAACATGGGATCACTAGAATTCGCTTGTGCATTAAATACAACCATAAAAACCTTTAGTACGCATTTGGTTCATGTTTCTTAAGACATTCAAGCAAGTTACCGAATAGGAAGTTAGCCAGTTTTCTTAAGCCTAACATAGATAAACAATCATCCAATACAACTAATAACACACTAATAACCAATAATCAATAGCTAGGTTTCATTAGATCTAAGCAAACACAAGATAAATTTAGCCTAACATGTTAATCAAAAGACAAGAATAAGATAAAATCAAACAACACATAGACATATTGAATGATTAATTGATAACTTATCTTCAATGTAACATGGAAGATCTCAAGGCAAAAAGCCTTGAAAAAGAAGCTAAATTCGTCTTAGGGTTTTCTCCCAAAATTCCACACACTAAGCTCTCTCTAATGACAAAAAATTAGAAAACTATATATAGATTTTTGGATCTGACGGCGTCACGTTATGGAGTGTGACGCCATCACCTCGCCGCTTCTAGGGTTCCCGGATGACCTTCTTGACGCCGTCCCTCTTTAGCTCTTCCAAAATCCATTCTGGCTTATCAAGGCTTGACGCCGTCGAACCTTGAACGTGACGCCGTCCCCTTTTGATTTAAGCCGTGACGCCCTTGATCAAGTTAAAGCGTGACGCCGTCAGAATTCACATGCTATTTTCACTGGCTTATCATGAGTAAATTTCACGTCCAACTTTTCTTGCCAAGGCATGACGCCGTCCAGAGTAAATTGTGACGCCGTCAAAGGTAACTTTTAGCCGATTTTTGAGACTTTGCCGTTTTCTTCCCTTTTATGCTCCAAAAACGTCCAAAATGCCTCCTTTTCCAGATTTCTCCTCAAAAGTACCTAAAATGACAAAAGGAACGATTTAGGGCGATATTTGATCAAATAAATACGATTTAGGGCTTAAATGACCCCTTAAAAGCGGTACACTTTTCGCTTCATCATGGCCAAAGACCAGTTCAAACTGCTAGACCAGCAGTTCAGACTGTCAGACCTATTAGACCTGTTCACCCAAGGCCAACAGTTCAAGGTGCAAAAATGTTTTCCAAACCAGCACCAAAAACTGTTAATAGACCCTTTCATCACAAAGCAGTTGTAAAAAACCAAGTTTGGAAACCTAAGGTAACAACTACCAAGCCAGCAGTTCCAACTGCTAGCAGAGTAATTGGTACTGGTGTGAATAAAAACACTGCTAAGGGAAACATGGGAAATGGTGTGAATGCATCAGCATGTTGGGTTTGGAGACCCATCAAACCTAATGGTTCTAAAATTGTTTTGAAAAGAATGAATTATGTTGATGCAAGAGGAAAGCCTAAGTCTATTTTGGCTTGGGTTCCACAAGGAAATTAATTTTTCTTGTTATGTGCATTGTTAGTCATATACTTTTATATTGTGAGACAAGTTCTTTTTGGCTTGTTTCTTTGTTTTTGGACTAACACTTGCAGGTTTTGGATGATAAACACCAAAGGATTTAATGCTATATGTTTTGGACTGTTATGGTGATTTGAAGCTGAGTGTGTGATTTTTGCACACAACAAATGGTAATTGGTTCACCATGTCTTACCCACATAAGAACCAACTAGTCCAGAGCAAACGGTATCTGGTAAAGACTAATCAAATCCGTTGATGGTTGACAATTTACCAAAAATTGTATGGTTATCAGCTCAACATATCTAAGTGTGAAGAGTTAGCTAGTCCAAAGCAAACGGCTATTGGTAAAGACATATCAAATCCGTTGATAGCTGATAGTTTGCTAAAAACTATGTTTGGGCCATGGTATTTTAAAATCCTTTTAATAAGTTCATACGGCTCAACAAAAATTTTCCAACAGTTGGTACGGTTAGTACAAAGTTAGTACGGTTCAACTAGCCGTTGTAAAAATCTGTCAGTAATTAATTTTCTAGCCGTTGGGGTAAAACCGTTATTCTTAAGGTACTTATAGGGATTTTTATAGATGATAATTATCTTTTTACCATAAATTTATTTATTCTCTTTCTAAAGATAATTTATCTCATACGCATATTTCGCAAAACCCTAAACAGTACCTATAAACCCCAAGCGACTACATAAAACCTCAATTCCAATTTAAACGATCATCGTATTGCTATAATCTTTCATTTTTCATCACTGAGAATGGCTGGATTGGAATTTGTTAAACGTCATAATCAGGTTGCATTTCTTGAGAAAACAGAGGAGGGAGATGGGCCAAAGTTTTATGAGATTGTGGATTTTCTCAACCGCTCTCACATAAGGTATGCTTTAACTGTTTCTCCTACTCTTTATGTCTCGCACATCACATAGTTCTGGCAGAATGCTACTGTCTTGACTAGTGAAGATGGAGACTCAGAAATTCATTCTGAAGTGGATGGTGTATCTTTTGTTGTTACCGAGTCTATAATTAGGAGACATCTTAAATTACATGACTCAGATGGTATTAACACTATGCCTAACACTGAAATATGGGAAGAACTTACCAAAATGGGGTATGATACATCTGACCATAAATTAACTTTTCAAAAAGGATGTTTCTCACCTCAATGGAGATTTTTGATACATACCCTTTTAAGTTGTTTAAGTCCTAAAAAGACTGCTTGGGAGCAGTTCAGTAGCAATAGTGCTATTGCTCTCATTTGCTTGTCTACTAACAAGGTTTTTAACTTTTCAAAATTTATTTTTGAGGGTATGGTATCTAATGTTACAAGCAAAACAAAGTTTTTAATGTATCCAGGTTTGTTCAAACACTTTTGAATAAAAAGACATACCTGACTTACAAAACCAACTAAAATTTTTGCTACTCCTAGCCTTCAATCAAAGGTTTTTCAAAATATGGCTATGGCTAGTAGGCTTTTTCAAGGGGAACCAGTTCCATTGTTTCCTCAAATGCTTCAAACTGAGTTGGGTGAAGGTTCAGCAGTTCCAACTTATCCCCATCACACATCCACTCAAGTACTTGAAAGAACCCAACCATCACATTTGCGCATCACTTATAGGAGAAGGGAAACACCTAGAGTGGTTCCTAGATCCTTTCCCCATGATTCACCTCTCCTAGCAGGTCACACAGCTAGAAGTGATGAGGGTAGTTCTAACCAAAATGCATTGACGGAATTATGTACCAAGCTAGCTGCCAACGTTGAAAGTTTGGAGACAGATCTTGCAAGCATCAAGGATGAGCTCAAAGTCCACAAGGAGAATTCTACTAAAGTTTTTAACAGGTTATCTTTGAAGGTGAAAAAGCTGAAAGTTCAACTCAAAAGGAAAAGGGCAAGGATGGTATTGGATGATGATTCTTCTCGTGATGACTCAGATGTTTCAGATGATGCTGATGGTGGAAATTCTTCCAAAAAGGGGAGGAAATTTGGTAAAGACAAAGATGGATCAAGTTCTCAGGGGAGGCTTAATGAAGAGGAAGAAGAACAAGTTGATATAGGTTCTGGTAATGCAGATAAGGAAGAAGAAGAACTTGAAGCAGTTCAGACTGATACCCATAAAGCAGAAAAAGTTCAGACTGTTGAAGCAGTTCCAACTGCTGAGACAGAGCATCAAGCAGTTCCAACTGGTGAAACTTCGGCTGAGCTAGTTTATGAAATAAGAAGAGCTGATAAAGGTAAAAGAGCTATGACACAAGAAGAAGAGGATGTAGCTCAAGAACTTGAAAGGCTCAAGAGATTAAAACCAAAAACTCAAGTTTAGATAGATCATGATGCAGAAGTTGCAAGAAGAATGGTAGAAGAAGAATTGGATGATGAAGAAGCAAAGCAAGCTCAGATTGCTCAAGATGAGGAATTAGCAAGGAAAATGGCTGTTGATGATGAAAAGAACATAGTTGATTTTATGGATAGAACAAGAACTGAAGATTTTAATCAAGAAGAGTTTAATGAACAACTTCAATACTTGTTAGATTCTGATTGTATTATAAAAGCTCATGCTGTGATGGTTCTTAATGATCAGGAGTTAAATGTAGAAGAAAAGTCAGAGATGCTCAAAGAATTTATCTTGACGACAAATAAAGAAGCTACTTAGAGTGACTTAATGCACAGAATCAGAGAAAGACAAAAGTCTGGTTACAAGACCAAGTTACCTACCAGGAAGGAGAAAGTCAAGTTCATGAAGCACTATTTGAATAATCAAGCTGATTACAAGTTGAGTGACTTTACTGGATGGCTGATGCTGAAATTGAAAGGAAATTCTTTGAAGTATATGCAAGGCTGAATACTCCAATCAGAGAAGACATGACAAGGAAAAAAAAAAGACAACCAGAGGTTCTTGAATCTGATGCTGCAAAGAAACAAAAGTCTGAAGAAGAAGGGTTAACAAATGAGAAGATCAAGAGTATGATGATGATTGTTCCAGAATCTTCTAATATCAAACCTTTACAAGTAAAACATCCAATCATTGACTGGGAAGTGTTCACTGATGGAAGAATGAAAGGATGGAAGATAATTAGACTTGGTGATAATTCTGAAAGGTATAAGTTGTTTGAAGATTTACTCAGAGGTTTTGACAGAGAAGATCTTAATCAACTATGGAGCTTAGTGAAAGAGAGATTCAGAGATAAAGATCCCATTGAAGATAAAGATAAAGAATTATGGGTTCAATTGAAGAGAATCTATGAACCTGATAGTGGAGAGTCAATGTGGAGATTTGAAGCTCAAGTTAAAGATGTGTATTGGTATTTATTTGAATCGTGTGGAGTACATAGAGTTTCTACTCCAAGTGGGATAGAAATCTATATGTTGGTGGAAAAAGACTATTCACTCAGAACATTTGTGTTATTGGCTATGATACAAGGAAGACTCAAGGTTGAAGAAGACTCTGAGATGGCAGACTTGTTAGTTACAAAGATTTTCAACCTTGTAGAGCAAAGAAAAGTTAAAGGCTAAAGTGACTGATGGGATAGATGTTTGAAAGAATTTTCCACATTAAGAAAAAGAAGCTTAATTTGAAGAAACTTAGTGATTTGGATAGAAATCATAAGTTTAGGGGAGGATTGTTAGGAAATTAAGCTATAGCAGTTAGTACTGTTGAAGATGGAAGTTAGTACTGCTGAAGAGTTTTGAAGACATAAGCAGTTAGTACTGCTGAGTGAAGAAGTTTGTACTGTTTATGATAAAACCGTGTAAAGATATTTATGGAAAAGATTTAATGTATATCGTATAATGTTTAGTTGATAGTTATCTTGTGAAGGAATCCTTAGTCTATAAAAGGATTGCCTAGGTTAACGAATTGGTAGAGATATAGATTACGTATCGTTTTATTAAGATTCAAGGTTGTAAACCCTAGTGATAGGAGATCACTCGTATTATTTATTAATAATATTGAATCGTTGAAGTTGAAGTATTGTATTCATTGTTCATTGTTCTTTGTTGATTCGTTAAAACAAAACACAAACAAATAAATCTTCTAAGTGCTAGCTAGTAAATTCCGCGTGCTAGACTAGACATCATTCAAAGTATTAATCTAACACAAGGAGTGTGTGTAGATCCGGTCAATCAATCACCATTAATCATATCAATTAGACATTTACTACTTACCACATTATAGGAGAAAATCTCTCCCTCCTCTCCCTCTCATCTCACGGCAAACAATACAACCCTCCCTAGGGTTTGTATTTTTCCATCCCTTTCTTGCATATTCTATTGTAGGTGTTGCAAGGATCGTCGTTACAAGGTCAAGACTAGCATCTAATTGGTGATCAAAGACGTGTAGTGTGTTTCACACATAGAGGGGATCGACATTATTGATCTCTTGGGGTTTCTCATTACATCTTGAGGGTATTGGTGTGTTGGTGAATCCGTGATCACGCTACAAAGGTATAAATTGTTATATGTATTTCTTTGATTGATCATATGGCTATATGGATCCGTCTCTAAGTGATGTTTTTGCTGCGTTTAATTATTTAATTATGTTTTTCATGTTCAACATCACCTATAGTGGTGTCACGAGCCATCATATGTGCCATATGATTATCGGGTGTGCATAAAAATGGCTAAAACGGGTGTTTTTTTGATGATTTATGAAACCACAATTAAAACAGCCCCTAGGGCTCCATTTTCTCACAAATGGTCGACCCTTAAGGGGTCCTAAGATCTGTGATTTTTGACCTCATAGCCATTTGTTATGCATATGTTAATTGGTATACTTGTCGGGTACGCGTAAAATGGCCTAAAATGCACCATTTTGATCGATTTGTGAAACGATTTCAAAATAGCCCCTATGGCTTAATTTTCTGTGGTAAAATGATAATTAGAAAGTCCTAATATCAATGGGTTTTGAACCTAAGGCCATTTGACACGAGTACCAAACGGGGTTTTTAATTCTTGTTAATTAATTTCTTCGTTTCGTTGGCTAAATATTTAATTCTTGTTATTAATTTTGTATCAATGGAAAATACATGCATGTTTGTCCATGGAGTAGCCAATACCTTGTTTTTTTCATAATATTATTGTATTATTATGTGGATATGCAAAGCCGATGAAAACCTAGACCCTTGTGCCATGTGTTGTTGTGATTTGTCGTTAATTTCATGTTTTGGTATTTGCCATTGTTTCGGCTTTTTATGTAATGAATTTCATTTTAGTTTTTGCCATTGTTTGGGCATTTTTACAGTAGATAGAAAGTAGATTAGTTGTATTTTACTTCATATATATTGTAACCGAAGCTTGGAATGGAATGGCAAAAGAGTGAAAGACATAAAAGCGAAGAATGGCTGCTGGAACATGCTGCAGTAAAACGTAGTTTCCAGGAGATTGGTAAGGAGTTATGGGCTGAATTTTTTGTACAGGTACACAAGACATGGGCCTACAACTTTTCAGTTTGGACCTAAGAGTGGGGAAGACTCCTTCCAGGCGTTTTGGGCCTCCCAATACAGAAATTCTGGGCTGACAGAATCACTGTTTCATGTGCATAATGGGCCTCTACTTGCTCTTGATTGTCTTTGAGCAAGTGGGAGCCCTCCGTGTGGTTGTGTGTCCCTAGTTGACCCTTGGTTCTCGTGATGGCTCACGAGACCAAGCATAGGATTTTCATCCGTTGAGGCTTTGCATATTGTGGTTGTGTGTTTGTTTATTTGCTTATATATATGCTATGATTGTATGTAAAATGCAAATTGTTTTCTAAAAACTTGAAACGAAACACAAACCAATTTTTTTAAAAAACTAAGTCTTATGATTTAGTTTAACTAAGTTTAAATATGGATTTGAAACTTAAAATCATTGTTTTCTAAATAACACTTAAACTTGTTATGCTTGTTATTTATTTTATGTATTGTCCAAACTTATTTATAATCCACTTAGGATTAATATTAGTCTTGAAAATGGACAACTCGACACACATAAATTAAAACAATGATTAGACTTAAGTTAAGAAAAGTTTTTAACTTGTGCTACGAAGAATGAATGCATGCTTCTTTCGTACACCTTTTTTATTCACATCAAAATATTTTACCCGTCACAAATTTAAGTCATGTCGTCCAATCGTTTGAGAACACTTGCAATTACCTTTTGCCTATGCGTGGGACCTTGGTTGAATTGTAACCCAAGGTGACTATTCTCTATGCATGGGACCTAGATATATTCTCACACGTTCTCAAATTGGATGACTTAATCGAGTTAAGCGGTGAGACCTTGACCCGAGGCAAAGATGAGACTAAACATGCCCACATGACACTAGTTGTTTGATACTAGACGCCATAAGTCCCATAAGGATCTAAGAGTTGTATGTATAATAAAATTGGTGATCGTCGCCTACCAATTGAATCTACTATTGCTAGCAGATCAACTGATGTGATAGTAGAAGCACAATGTGGATCTTAGCCTTTTTTGTAAAATTAATTGTTTTAAATTGTAAACATGGGGTAGTTAAATTACAAAAGGATAATTATCGAAAATACTAAAAATGAACTTTGTAAATTCAATTAATGAATTAATGCAACACAACCGTAAACAAGAGTTTGTTCTTTTCTTGTTAAAAGGACGAACTAAGTCGTTCTTTCCTTGTAAGAAAGAGACTTGTTCCTATCCTTTTTGTTTATGAGGAAAAGCCATAATAGGAATATTTGAATTTTCCTAATTCTAATCAAACTCAAAGAACACCTACTCTAGAAATCGTGATGTCTTTTAAAAGTCAAAACGGTTAAGTATGGTTACACATCTTATTCTTTCAAGGTTGTTTTATAACCCTAGTTTCGGTTTTGAAACCTTGAAGAAATATAAGATATTTGGATAACTAGAGAACAAGTTGTCTATAGCTACCAAACTAAAATGAGTTTAAATAATTAGAAGACGGAAATATCAATAAACCGCAAAGTGGTAAAGGCAATTACTAGCATGATTACCTAGCAGTTTGTCTTAACCCAATAAACCTACTAAGGTCCTACATACCCTTGTGGTAAAGTAGACCAATCATGGAGGAAATGCATGCCTATTTTCAAGTTAAAATAGCAATGATGGCTAGCCCATCATCTATATGTTAGAACTTGATGCACTTCCTTGAATACTTAAGTACATGTTTACTAGTCAAAGTGATTTACATTAGCAATAATGTGTAGATATTCAAAGAAAGAAGGAAAGTATCTAATCGCCTCTCACTCTCCACTGGTGACGTAACACTTATAAATGTTGTCTAATCTAGTGGGAGCTACGTGATTATATTACTGGTGACGAAACACATGTAATGTTGTCTAATCCAGTGGGAGCTGTAAGCTTTATTACCTTGCAAGTTGCCCATCTTATTTCCAGATTGTCTTGAAATAATACATTACTTTCCACATGTTAAGCATCATAGTTTATATAAGAACCATTGCATAAATTTTATAAGATAACTTGTCGCGTTCCTGATGTTGCTTCCTGAAATGTTATCTATAAAACTTGTTATGCATGATTCATCATTAAAACGATAAAGTTCTACATATCTATATTTTGATTTTTACTAAAAATCATATGTTATCTTAGACATTGTCATATTGCTCATACAAACAAACGAGCGTAGTGTTGTCTGTATACTCTCATGATGTTTTGCCATGCACAAGTGAGAGAAATCTTAATTGTGTGCAAGGTACAACATATAACAATATGACTAATGGTTTTTCTTGACTGCAAGGTAAGAAACTAAGATTCTACTAGGACTTCTACACATAAAATGTATGTTGCCCTAATTAGAACAAATATCAAGATAACATGAAAAGCTACTTCAACATATTAACTGAATTGTTTAGTAAATATGATTATGTTTTCTTGTAAATTCATAATCATGAAGTATGAAATTAACTTGAATTTACTATTGAGGCCAAGAGTCGGCGCTCGTAATTACTTTAGTTGAATATGTTTAGGTCTCTTGTAAAGACACAAACATTAATTCCGTTAATTGTTGAAAAACGTATAACGTAAAGTAAGACGTTAACTTGTTATGTCTTCTTGTTAAAGACATGTACACTTACGACGTATAGTAAAATATTTAATGTTTATGTTTTTTAGTCAAAACATGCACATGAAGTCATTGAATTATTCAAAGACTTATAATATAAAGTATGCAGTAGGCTAAAAATACTATTGATGCCATCTGGTTTGACTTGGTTGGCAGATATATAAGCCAAAGAACATAAGTTCATCTAATAAGTTGTGGGATAGTCTCGCAACATCAATCCCACAACTTTATGGTATGTCCATCATGGAAAATCAAACTCTATAGATATTGTTTGATCTTTGATGACTTAAACTATTTTACCTCCAAAGCTATCAAGGTTAAAAAATTGGTTGTGCCATGTGTACACTCAATATGGTTCCAACCCAGAAGGAATTTAAGACACCGTTGTATTATGGCATGGGATGAATCTCATTATGTCTTGATTGAAGTTCTGAATTTATTAAATACCTAAGAGTAAGTAATTAACAAACTAGAGTCAAGAACTAATTATGTATTTTGGAATGAAGTTTCTCTTAATTGATTTAGAAAATAAAACATACAACCTTGTTACATATGTTTATTAGAATAAACATGAGCGGTTATTAAGTCTAAACACAATATGGCACGTTATTGAGGGGAGTCTCAATGATCAATCTCACTTGATGAGATTGAACACATGAATGGAAACCTTAAGTTTAATTGAAGGATTCATTATGTAAGTCGTATTATGCATTGGAATATTTACATCATTTGCATGAATGCAAGATGAGTTGATAACAACAAATATCTAATTGAAAGTCATTAGATAATTGTTAAATGAACATTATAATGGACCTACAAAGGACCAAAGATATGTTCAAACATTTACGGATATTTGAGGAGCTCTGTTTTGTTTGCATACACTGATGCTCATTTAACTGAGATGATGCTCAACCCTAGTCGTGGTAGGATGTCATCATGAATGATGACATTGCTGACTAGATGTGCTCGACTGAGAGCATTAATGCGTTATACATTAAAAGAATAAGAATACTTTACAGTTTGAGAAACTGTTCAGATGACTTTCTAAAGTAGGTGTTTTGCTAGCTTCAAACACCCCATGGAATACATTGTTACAATACTCGTATTGTACTTGAATGCACACATAAAAGGACAATCATCATTCAAACCTTTCATAAGTTTTGAAACAAGTATTCTCAAAGTTTACTCAGATGACTACTTGTTGTCTTGTACAACATAATTTGATCATGGTGGGAACATCGGATTCCGACCTATGAGTAGTCTTATGCATATATGTTTTTAGTATTTGGATAATGGAACTGTAAGCAGTCGTATTATATAATGAATTGATATACCTGGTATGATCGTCTTCATTTATACTACTGTGTTATATATTTGCATGTTTAATCTATGAATAATTTATTTATTCTAAAATTGTCCATTGCCAGTTGACGACACGGGAGTATCATCGAATTAAGGAAAATGTGAGCGTGCTGGTGATATTTATTAAGAATAGATATTAATTGATGATTCCACCAAACTCACATGTTGTTCATTGTGATGAACATTGGACTGACCCAACCTACGAGTATTCACTGCATGGATCGGCGTCTAGAGTGAATCTCGCAATTGGTTATGTCTCTCATCCTTAGACTTGAGATGAAAGTAGGTCTTGCATGCGTGGAATTTCATTCCTTGATATGGTTAAACGCTGTCCTGAATAAGGTAGTTATAAAAACCATCTTCATGAGTGATATGAAACACATGAATGACATGTGCAGTCAAAATAGGATTTGTTCCTCCACATGTTATGGAGTTAGATACTATTGGGCCCTCTCGATGAATTGAACAGATGTTTGTATGGCCGTACCCAAATGAGATTAAGATGAATCTTGATCCACTTGGTAATCTTGTTCAATATCTATATCGAGAAACATAATAGTTGAACAATTAGAATGACATTTGATCCATGTCTAATGTTCAACATGGTATCTGTAACAAAAGGATGGATGACATATAAACCATTTAAAATGAGACGTTTAAGAAACTATTCTCACATATTTCTAGGGGCATTGACGTGTTGCTAGACGCTAACCTTTGCTTGTATAATTACTTGATTATTATGACATCGCAAGTGGGAGCTGTTGGAGTATGCTCGTGTCATAATAAATAATTATATGGCTAGACATATGTGAGCCTATGGGGTCACACACTTATACACAGAGACATCATTTTATAGATTGTATTTATCGTATTTACAATATATAAATGACTACGTAACTCGGGATCTATAACGGGCCATTAAATACTAAGTTAGACTTAGCATTTTTGGAGTGGACCAACAATGGGCAAGCCCATTGTGAGCCCACTATAGGGTCGGCCTAAGGGAGGGCTTGGAAGGGATATGGAACTTTTCCTAGGTGCTAAGTGTAACATGCAAATTGATAAGATCAATCACCATTAATCATATCAATTAGACATTTACTACTTACCACATTATAGGAGAAAATCTCTCCCTCCTCTCCCTCTCATCTCACGGCAAACAATACAACCCTCCCTAGGGTTTGTATTTTTCCATCCCTTTCTTGCATATTCTATTGTAGGTTTTGCAAGGATCGTCGTTACAAGGTCAAGACTATCATCTAATTGGTGATCAAGGACGTGTAGTGTGTTTCACACATAGAGGGGATCGACCTTATTGATCTCTTAAGGTTTCTCATTACATCTTGAGGGTATTGGTGTGTTGGTGAATCTGTGATCACGCTACAAAGGTATAAATTGTTATATTTATATATTTGATTGATCATATGGCTCTATGGATCCATCTCTATGTGATGTTTCCGCTGCGTTTAATTATTTATTTATGTTTTTCATATTCAACATCACCTATAAAAGTAAGGTGTGTGGGGTAAGATAATGATGAAATAATGGTAAGGTTTAAATGCTAATGATTGAATTGAGACAAGTTAAGTACATAAGCAAAATGTAATGAAATGTGGTATGGTAAACGTGATGAACACATAGAGCGTGTGATGTTAATGTGTATGCTAAAGTAATGATCTAGGTAAGGCGAGGCGGAATGATATTGCCTAAATACATAAAAAATAAAAGAAGTGAGATAAGGTACGATAATGAGAATGTGATGAGTTAAGAGTGCAAGTAAGAACGTGATGATGTGTTTCGAAAATTAAACATGATTAGAATGTGTTAATAACTTAAAATGTGTAATAGAATGAATGGTGCTAACGAATGTGTGATTGAATTAACCTATGGAAGGTTTAAAAATGAAAAAGTTGTGTAGACTAAAGTTAAAAAAGGGTTAATGGTAGAAATGGTGAAATAATTAGCAAGGGTTAAAAGAATGTAAGTGATGGGAGATGAGTAAACACATAAATAATGTGTAAATATGACAAGCAGGTTTTGTATGCCCTATGATGCTTGATTAAACTAAATAAACGGATAAGATAATGTGTGTACGTTAAAACGTTAAGGGATTGTATCCAATGTTATAATGTGAAAGGTTAAAGATGTTATCCTCCGGGATGGCTGAGTTAATGATGATTAATGGTGGTATCCTTCGGGATGACCGAGCTAATGAATGTTAAGGAATCCTTCGGGATGTGTTAAAGATCCTTCTGGATGAAATGTATTGCCTTCATCGGCAAGGGGTTGCCTACATCCTTGTCAATAAAAAATATATATAAATATCCCCATACTGAATGTGTTAACGATATGGATCCAAGTATAAAAAGGTAATGTGAAGTATAAAAAGAAATAAGAAATTGAAAATAAACTAGGTAATATGAGTACTTGCGTTAAGTCGGAAGTATGTAACCATGAGTTTATGTTCCTTGATTTACATCGATTGGAACGCCTTTCCATGTAAATGAAGAAGTATGAATAATGTAATACCCTGTAATTTCCTAGTCATTTATTAATGTTAAACTCGAAGTAAATCGAATTTAAAGTTGAATAACCCTTTTTTTTGCGGGTTATTTATTTTATTTTTTATTTTTTATCAAGCAACAATCACTAGACACTCTTTAAAAATTACGAGACTTGACCTGAATAGCTCACTTGCGCACCGACACTAATACACAAAAACAAATCATCCTTGCTTGTCCCATTTTGTTCACTGCCGAGAGAAAAGAAGGAAGGAAGACAAGCCTTGGGAACCATACAAACGGTATAAGGAGCTATACAAGGGTATACATTGAGCACGGGTTGGAGAAGAAAGCTAGGGTTTTATTTGTCTTTGAGTTCTTATCGCCGCCTTTCTCATTCGAACGCCCCACCATTCTCTTGGTGTTGTCGCAAGTCGGGAGCTATTCATTTACACCATTTGATCACTATTTGATTTCTACACTAATAAGGTGAGTTCATAGTCCCACATTTCTATATGATCTTAAACCCGTGGGGAGATACATGCTCTAAACTCGAACACAATTATTTTTCTGTATGCTATCCTGAATGATATTGCCTAAGTTACCGATATTGCCAAAAGTCCCTCATATCATGAGCCATTAATCACTTGCGAGTGAACGCGAATATTGTGGATTGATCTATTGGGGTTGACGACCCCATTTGTGTTAGCTAGATTAGCAACCCAAATGCACTTTATTTGAGATAACCAGGAGAATGGCAAACTCCTGCTAAGAGGGCCCCTTTTACTTGCATCATTATTATGTTGTGAGTTATATCATTTTATGATATCACACGATGTCAACATTTGCGTGTCATGAGACTTAGGGCAATATATCTATTTGATACACAGCGATATCACCGTTGTGATACTGATCAACTAAATATTTATGTTTTACTCAACGATATCACCGTTGTGCTAATATTTGACTTGTGTTCAAACTATTTAAATTTAAACACTATGGATTCACTCAACCTTTGTGTTGACGTTTTAAGCATGTTTTATCTCAGGTAAATAAAGATTTCAAGGCACGGAGTTGGCAAGGGCACTAGAGACCTACCTTTTTATTCTAAATAATTATATCATTCTTTTCAAACTCGCCATCACTTTTGTGAAACCATATTTCTTTTGGAGAAATGTTTTGTAACTCTGAATATTGAGTTTTCATTGAATGATATAAATTTATGGAAATTCTACTTTTGGATTGTTTATCTATACTTACGACTGTGATCTAATTGGTGATACCCCTTAAAGTCTTCCGCTGTTACCTAAAAATTTACGGGGTGTTACAGATTGGCATCAGAGCCTAGGTTATAGAGAACCAAGTGATTTTCAAAACACTGGACTATAACTACGATTTCTAAACGGACCATTTTAAACCTTACCACCTTACGCCCTCCGTGCCAACACTTTACTAACACATGCATTGAGATTTGCTTGGCAGATTATGCATAACGAATGAATATTATCACTTATGAATGTTATAGCTATCAGACTTCATAACTAAACATTAATACTATTAAATGACTTACATTGGGATATTATAGTACCATGTCTTCCCCTTCGATTCCCATCATCATACTGTCAGACGTTGAGGCAGATGCTACTCCACCAGCACCACCAGCTGTCCCACCAACTACTATCATCATATTGTTAGATGTTGAGACAGATACCACCTTACCAGTTGTTCATACCGTTGCCCCATCTGAAGTCATGTCTTCTTCATCTTATCCCATCATCATCACTACGAACCCCGACATCGAGGATGCCTGCTCATCCACCACTGATCCGACACCTCCCTCACCACACCCCGCTGTACTTACATCATCCACATCACCTACTAAACCCGCCATACTTATCAGGCCCGGGAGGGATGTCCCACCCCATTACATTTTCCGATATTTCCCCGCTGGACCCAGGATGGTACACACCAGGAGTCGCCTAGTGCGCCCACTTACACCACTACCACCATCATGGACCCCTGGCATGCCTACCTATGAAGATTTGGATAACTCACTATGGATAGTGCCACGACCACCACATCATACAACCACCGAGGATCCACCCAGAGGAACACCAGGTAGTTCTTAAACTACACTATTATCATCAGTAGCTTCTATCCTAGCCACGGGATGTGTGGCCAAATTAGTGACGCTTGTAGTACCTCTTTGTTGTATAACGAACTTGAGACAAGTTATCATTTGGACATGTGGTTCGATTATGCTATGTATTGATATCGGTCTATAAGAGCCGAGATTTTCCATCATATGTGTGGTGATTGTATCTACTCATGTTATGATATCATATTATGATGCTCGTGATTTATTCTGACCTTATCATGGTTGAGCTAATCTCGTTGTATTACATATGTCTATTAATAGGAGCCTCCTTACTATGTCTCGCTCTTCTAATAAGTACTTTCCTACAAACCTTGAGTTGGTGTACAATCTCATATCAACAGTCGCCCATTGCACTCCATATTTTACCACTTATCCTATAAACTATTATTATACCATTTTACAAACTATTACCATGTAAAAGACCAATTTGATACCCTACCAATATCAACCAACACCTTGTTATTATCTTACACTATGAACAAACGGACTTATCATCCTCTTAAGAAATTTCCTTATAAACTAATAACCAGACTTAATATCAACTTATGAATTGTTTTGTTAGTTTCATATAAACCATTTTGTAAACACCTTACAGACCGTTTTGCTACTATCTTGTGAAACCATTTACTATCACTTTATAAAACATTTCGCTAAAACTTTATATACTGTTTGTCATTTCGTCACTCTACTTTACCACCCAATGAACCACTTTGCTTCCATTTTTCGACTATTTGACTACCTTACTACCCTCTTATAAAAATAATAAACGGTGTCGCTATCAACATACAATCCATTTTACGAATCATTCCACAGACTATTTGATATAAACACAATAAACCAAAATTTGCTACTAGCCTATAAGCCAACAAATGTTTTTACTGGCACCCTGTAAACTATGTTACAAATACCCTACAGGTTTTATTATTGACTTATAAATTATTTTGCCCCTCTAAGCATCACATTAACCGTTGATAAAACAACAAACTATATTTCAAATGTATTACAAATCAATTTGTCGTTATCCTACGAACTGTTTTACTACCACTAAAATCAAAAAATTGCGACCTTACTGCCAACTTTTGGATAACGAAGTGCCATCCCTATTGTTCTATAAACTATTTCCCATATTATTTTATGAACTATTTTATTTACTACTCTAATAGACCAACAAATGGTTTCGCCAACATTTTGTAAACTATGATGCAATTATCCAAAAATTTCCGCTACCATTTTATAAACTCTTCTACACACCGTTTTACAACCTATTCTACAATCACCCTATGAACTAAGTCCTCTTTGAAAAGTATTTTAAGATACCACTTTATGAACAAAGTTACCGATAATTCCTTTAAACTAAATCCGACATTGCATCGTTGAACTTTAATTATGCAAAGCCTGATCACCTATGTATAATTCAAGTAGGACCATGCTATGCTGGGAATAGTTGTCTAAAATTTTTGCCAAAAGTCAAACTTTCTATTACTATTTTTGAGAAATCACGAACTTACATAAAAGTTGTGCAAGTCATGGGCATCCGTACTAAGAAACACAAATAGACTTCGACACCATCTTATCACATGAAATCAGTCTAGTCTCGCCGCATATTCTATTCCGCAAGGACCAGTTACATCATTAGCCATCACAGAAGCAACCTACCAACGAATATAGCCACAATCAACGGGATTACCTACGATCATTACCATAAGAATTCATATGAGACTTAACCTTATGACATCTCACTTTACTTCACATCGTCAGATTTCGAAGGATCCCACCATCAAACATACAACCTCTAAGTTCGATAACTACCGAATGACTCATGACCCCAAGGGGGACTAAGACTTACCCTCACTGTACTCAAGGTCAATCGTGATGATAATTACATTTAGCCCCTAAATCGAAACCGTGCTTTCTGCGTTGAACACTCAGTACACTAGCGAATCAACCAAATGATTGCCGGTAGCAATCAACACCATTCTTCGAGACTTTACCATTCGCGTTAAAGATTAAGTATACCACCGAACTAGCCATTTGACTACCAGTAGAACCGACGTCATCTTTCGAGGTTGCACCCTAAACCTACTAGATACCCATAAGACATCGACTTAGTATCCACAGAACTTGAGGCCTAGACATTTTGGTCTAGTTGCTGAATGATCCATGATGAGAAACTCATCCGCTTACCTTATGGTAATAGGATCTTAACAATACGATGAGGACCCCTCGAGGGAAGTAAAAAAATGAAAAGACCAATGAAACTCTTGACAAGGGCTAGGAACACACAATGGGATGACTTATAACCTGAAAAAAGTCTTAAGACCTTACAGAGCAAACCGAGCCACTATCTTGGGAAACTGTCAAATCTTTCGCTAATCCTTTGAGGGTATTAGCCTGACTGGGACGTGAGAGTGATCCAAAGCATCACTGTTCACTAAACCTAACCTTAGAGGTAAATCAAGCATCTCTGTCCGCGATTAGGAATGACAAGATACCATAACTTGACACTATTAGGTCAATGTACAATTCACCCTTTCCACACCATATAATGAGATTTCCCTTATAAGTGATGGATACTCGGATTGGAAAATCAATATACAATCACCCTTACAACGTGTTTCCTAGAAGTTCTAGATTATTCAGCCTCAAAAAAAATCCGTTTTGAATTAACCTCACTCCCACGCTGAAATACCAAGCGGTCTCAACGTACCGAACGGCCATTGATACACGACTTACACTTGTAGCCAAGGAAATGCCCCATGACACAATATCCGACTCACTCATAAGTCATGATACATCCCAATACTGTCCTAGTAAATTTATAAACTTCACCCGATATTCAACCACCAAACACTATCAAACATTGGAAACTAGACTCCGTCCCTAAAACTTTCGAAAACTTATATAGATGCCATACCCAACTATACCTTCATCTTTGATGATTTCACTTTCAATGATCTTTCTTCAGAAACACGTTTATATCAACTACAAAAGTATTTCTCCAAGATACTCATTTTGGGGAGTTAAAAGTTTTCTTTGGTCAAACTATATCAAAACTTTTGCATATTAAAGAGCGACTAAGTGTTAATTTTTGTGAAGTTATTTTATTTACACCATGCTTAAAAACCCACACTATTAAATTATATATCTATTGTAGTCAGACCTTATCAAGCTTTCGTATGTAACAAACGTCTAAAAATTTATTTCTGTGAAATTGTCTTATCTACACCGCATTTAAAAATCCGTTTCACTAAACTTTAAATTTTTCAGGGTCGCATTAGTTGACTCGACTATTAACCTCAAACAAAGAAATTTGTGTCTTTAAATTATTGATTTGGTCGGATTCGCGTAAACGCATACTCAAATAACAATTTCGAATAACGTTTTTATCAATACCTCTAAGCAAGAAAATGCACAACCTCAGAACAAATATTAGGATCAAACCTTGAAGGGCTTAAGATTGACAATAGCGATATGCCATACCTTAACACTATTCCTTCGAAGTGAAACTTTCCCACTCATCCTGTAAGATAAGATTCTCACCCTGGTAGAAGCGCGTGAAATTGAATAAGCAGTTACTCAAGAGACGACGTGCCCTTTCAGAGTTTTAGATAGCACAATCACTTTGGCATGTGGCATCACTTTTACTTGGGATAATAAGAGATCACATCTGACCGTAAGACCTTTAACTTCCTTCTATAACGAGACAAACATCCCTCGACAGAGTACCCACCTGACTTAGACCACTATACCACGAATCTCTAGTCAAAATACACCATAGTTTTGCCTTAACAAGATAAGCACTTGCAATCACGAGCATTATCCGATGATAACTTTCGAGCGTTCCTAATCATTGGCACCCGAATTTGCCCTTAGTTCCCTTGACTCATGGACCATCACTCTTGACTAGCCATGTATGCTTACTGACATGTTATTCCTTGTCATTCACACCAAGGGGCTTTTCCCTTAAATTCTCTATAGCCGCCATAAGAATAACAGTGATATCTAGCCTCATCGTTCCAACTCAAATGGGATCCTCCCTTTCATTCGGCGTCAAAAACTACACCTACCTCCCTCGAAAGATGAGGACCAATAAAGCTTTAGGAGACATATTAATAGCATGAGCGAATGATTTTTGTAATAGCTGGGATAACCATTTGGCATTAATCAAATCCTCCTACAACCACAAGGTATCTTACTAGTAGAAGGACTGTTTCATTTGAGGCACTGTATGGTCGGAAGTGCCGGTCGCCCGTTTGTTGGGCAGAAGCTGGAGACGTTCAGATCTCAGGACCTGAACTTATTCATGAAACCACTGAGAAAATAGTGCAAATCAGACAACGTTTACAAGCTTGAACTCCCTGAAGAACTCAGTAGAGTACACAATACCTTTCATGTATCGAACCTGAAGAAATACCTATCGGATGAAACCCTTATCGTTCCCTTAAAGGAAATCCGACTTGATGACAAACTAAGTTTTATCGAAGAACCGATGGAAATTTTGGATAGAGATGTCAAACAATAGAAGCAAAGCCGCATTCCCATTGTCAAGGTTAGATGGAACTCTAAGAGAAGACCAGAGTACACCTGGGAACGCGAAGACCAAATTCGTGCTAAATATCCACACCTATTCGATAAGACAACCCCAACGACTAACACAACTTAGGATTCGGGATGAATCCAGTCTAACGGGTACGTACTATAACGCCTTGTAATTTCTCAGTCATTTATTAATGTTAAACTCGAAATCGAATTTAAATTTGAATAACCCTTTTTTTTGCGGGTTAATTTTTTTTATCAAGCATCAATCACTAGACACTCTTTAACAATTACGAGACTTGACCTGAATAGCTCACTTGCGCACCAACACTAATACACAAAAACAAATTCTCCTTGCTTGTCCCATTTTGTTCACTGCCGAGAGAAAAGGAGGAAGGAAGACAAGCCTTGGGAACCATACGAACGGTATAATGAGCTATACAAGGGACATTGAGCACGGGTTGGAAAAGAAAGCTAGGGTTTTATTTGTCTTTGAGTTTTTATCGCCACCTTTCTCATTCGAACGCCCCACCATTCTCTTGGTGTTGTCGCAAGTCGAGAGCTATTCATTTACACCATTTGATCACTATTTGATTTCTACACTACTAAGGTGAGTTCATAGTCCCACATTTCTATATGATCTTAAACCCGTGGGGAGATACATGCTCTAAACTCGAACACAATTATTTTTCTGTATGCTATCCTGAATGATATTGCCTAAGTTACCGATATTGCCAAAAGTCCCTCATATCATGAGCCATTAATCACTTGCGAGTGAACGCGAATATTGTAGATAGATCTATTGGGGTTGACGACCCCATTTGTGTTAGCTAGATTAGCAACCCAAATGCACTTTATTTGAGATAACCAGGAGAATGGAAAACTCCTGCTACGAGGGCCCCTTTTACTTGCATCATTATTATGTTGTGAGTTATATCATTTTATGATATCACACGATGTCAACGTTTGCGTGTCATGAGACTTAGGGCAATATATCTATTTGATACACAGCGATATCACCGTTGTGATACTGATCAACTAAATATTTATGTTTTACTCAACGATATCACCGTTGTGCTAATATTCGACTTGTGTTCAAACTATTTAAATTTAAACACTATGGATTCACTCAACCTTTGTGTTGACGTTTTAAGCATGTTTTATCTCAGGTAAATAAAGATTTCAAGGCACGGAGTTGGCAAGGGCACTAGAGACCTACCTTTTTATTCTAAATAATTATATCATTCTTTTCAAACTCGCCATCACTTTTGTGAAACCATATTTCTTTTGGAGAAATGTTTTGTAACTTTGAATATTGAGTTTTCATTGAATGATATAAATTTATGGAAATTCTACTTTTGGATTGTTTATCTATACTTACGACTGTGATCTAATTGGTGATATCCCGTTAAAGTCTTCTGCTGTTACCTAAAAATTTACGGGGTGTTACAGATTGGCATCAGAGCCTAGGTTATAGAGAACCAAGTGATTTTCAACACACTGGTTCCCGACATGGAGCGAGTAGGGTTAGAAGGATAGAAAGCGGGAGTTTAGGGTTAGTATAATCTATAAGAACTAAGATAGGAGGATTAGAATTAGAGTATGTTTTTAGTGGAGACTTATGAGGAACCTACGTTTTAGGTATTAAGGAATAGGTTAAAAGGATTAAGAATTTGAAATGATGTTATAATACGCTTTGTGGCGTGGTACAAATAGTGAGTGATGAAAATAAGTGATGCTAATTGTCATGTGTAACGTGATGGTAAATGTTAAAATACGATGTTATAAAAGTTAAGTATGAAATATTCCTATAAGACTTATAATAGTAAGCGCGAATAATATATAGGAAGTAGTAGAAGAAACGAGGTGATTGAAGAGAACGTGAAAAGATCGGGTAAGTGAATATAGTAGAATGTAAGGGTTTTGACCAAGCTCGACTTGTGTAAAGTCAAATAGTATGAATTCCTCACGTAACTTGTAGTCATTGAATGATAATTTAGGATAAAGCAAGTGAGAATGTGATGTAATGATAATAGAACGGATTAAAAGTGATAACTAGATATAGTAGACATGTCTCGGATGGCATAAAGGCTATAGTAAGAATTATATGGTTATAAACATAAGCAAGAAGTAAGGATGGATTAGGAATATGTATTGTGTTATAGTGTACCTTGTGTCTCGAGATCAATTAGATCGTTGCGACAGAATGTTTAAGTAAAGGAAAGTAGTAAGAATGGGAGTAAGATGAGACTAAGTTTTGGTTAGAAATAGACGAAATCTAAATAAGGAGGGTAGAATTGTTAGACCTGTTTCCCGGATACAAATAGGCCCCACCTTAGATGAAAGGGACTAAGGTTTTACGAGACTTTATAGTCAACCCAATAGTCAAAGTAATAGTCAAGGTATTCTATAATAGGGCTATAGAAAATATGACGTGTCACATATGTTATGGAAATGGACCTAAGGGACTAAAGTTGCCAAGTGGCAAAGTATTATAATATGTAGTGTGGCCAAAATATAAGGAAAGGAACTAGAGGGACCATTCTTGCCAATTGAGCAAACTTTTCTACACAAATATCCATTGTCTAGAGAGTTCCAGGCATTTCTTATCTCTTCAAGGAAGAGTGTGTGTGTGTGGTTCGATATAGAGAAGAGAGAAAAGGAGGGAAAAAGGCCAAGCTCGGATGATCAATTGGTTGATGGGTTAGTGATCACATAATCAAGAAAATATGTCCTTGAGCAAGGTGTGAAGAAGAGGATGATGATGATGATGGTGATATTAGAATAGTAGTTAGCTTGGATTGAAGGTAAGTAACTCTCACTAAAACATGTGTTATATGTGTATTTATCATAAATGTATTATAATTGTATAAGAGTATAAGACTTGGTTTTAGAATAGTTGTAAGTTAGGGATTGGTGGCTAATGATTTTGACTAAGAGTATGTTAGCTTGTTGGCTTGGGATTAATTAAGGTATGTAGTTGATTATGGTAGTTGTGAATCGATATTGGTTTATGTTATGAAGTTATGTATGATATGGGTTGAATGTTGTAGATTGGAACCCTTAAAGTGGTTATGATGCTATTGTGAAAGTATATATATGATATGTGTTTTACGTTGGGTTACTTACTAAGCGAAAGCTTATGTGTTAGTATTTCAACGTTTTGTAGGCTAATTGCGATGGAGATAGCTTGGCTTAGATTATAGCTTCAGGATTGGAAAGCGGCTTGGAAGATAGTAAGTGTTAGGAGCTTAGGTAGATACCGAGCTCAAGGTCCATGTTATACCCCCATTGGTCTTTTATTGGTTTGTAACGTATAGTCGAGTGTAAGTCATGTCCTTGTCGGTTATGGTAAAGCACGTCCATTTGTTTGTTGTATAAACGGTTTTAAGTATTTTATGGTCAAGTTAAAGGGGTGTTTGGCATAACGTGTAATCATACCCATTTTGGGTTGTAACGGGTCAAGTTGTTATGGGATGCGTTTAGTATGTTAGTTATAGTTTATATGTAAAGTGAATGATATTAGTAGTGATTATAGTGTTGAAATGGTGTCAAATGGTTTGAGTGTATGGGTGTCAAAATATGCAGATTTTGGCTTCAGACAACCTGTGTAATAGTTACGGCGTAACTGATTTATCAGTTACGGCGTAACTAATCTTGCATCAGATTTTGGCTATCTTCGAAAAATCATATCTTTTAAAATTAAGTCATCACGGGTCACACCACCTGGCGTTTCGAAGGTAATTGAGTCTAGTTTCATTTAAAAATTGTCTCAAGGTCTGAAAGTTTATAGATTTTTGTCAATGGTCTAAAGAGTAACAGAAGGTCAATTTTGGTTCACGCTTTTTGCGCATAAAAGTTTTAAATTTTGGTCAAATTGGTCACGGGGTGTAACATACAATGAATGAAAGATACCTTGAATTACCATAAAATGGTCGTATAAATTCTTGGTGTAATGAGGTCTTACTGATAACAGACCTCGATAAACAAGGGTCTATGTTCTTTTATAATAAAATCACCAAAGAAGGATCACTGCTTTCACAATGTTCTATATCATGTTGTGGACACTATAGTTGCAGATGTGGAATCGGTCTTTCGTATGATAAATTCAAAGGAGTGTATAAGGTGGTTCATGTGTTTAATGGCCCACCTGTCCAATGCGAGCTCATAATATTGGAAAGTAGTAATATTTCAACTTGTAATTCCTCAAAATGGAAAGAATATAGCGGACCAATTTATACGGGTCAAAGGGGGCATCATTGGGATGACCCCGTATCATAAACAATGGTGGTGGAGGGGGGTCGTGGTGGTGGTTGTGTGGTGGTAGAGGGTGGTGGTTGTGCTGTCGTATGGTGGTTGAGGGTGGTGGTGATGGAGGTGGTGGAGAGACATCAATTGAAAATTATAAAAAAAAATAAATAAATAATTGTGGGATGAAGATGAGGGTAAATTAGTCATTTCACACGCCACTAACGTGAAAAAGTTAATGAGCGTCAGCAAAAAACAAGAATTTGCAACTACAGTAACGGTTCAAGGGAAAAAACTTGCTGAAAAAATGAAACGTTAGGGATATTTCTTGCACTTTTTTTGGCGAACATTCCTTGCAATTTTCGGAAAGTTTAGAGACATTTTTTGCAATTTACTCTAATAATAATAGGGTTTTAGCCTTACAATAGCAACGTACTACTAGCTTTGTACCGTTTTGGTACGTGTACTTTTTTTTGTTCCACTTAATGTAACGTACTTTCGGGTTTTGTGCTACTTTGGTACGTGCTACTTTGTTTTACCGGAACCAGAGTTATAATCCTACGTGGACATGCCACGTAGGATTTCCACTTACAATAAATCTTTGAGTTAATTACATAAATGGTCCTTGTGGTTTGCGGGGTATCACGAATTTAGTCCCTAAAATTTTTTTAACCGTTTTTTCCGTGTTTATACGTTTTCATCCGTTTTTACACGTTTTCATCCGGTTTTACACGTTTTCATCCGTTTTTACACGTTTTCGTCCAGTTTTACATGTTTTCGCCTGTTTTTATACGTTTTCATCCGTTCTTATACGTTTTCGTCCATTTTTATCCACTTTCAAACGTTTTTATATGCTTTCATCCGTTTTCATCCGTTTTTACACGTTTTCGTCCATTTTTATACGTTTTCTTATATTTTCGTCCGTTTTTATACGTTTTACATCCTTTTTACACGTTTTAATACGTTTTTCTTACTTTTTCATACGTTTTTAACCGTTTTCTTATGTTTTCATACGTTTTCATCCATTCATCCGTTTACACATTTTCGTCCATTTTTATACGCTTTCATCCGTTTCTTATGTTTTCGTACGTTTTCGTCCGTTTTTATACGTTTACATCCATTTTTACACGTTTTAATAGGTTTTCTTACTTTTTTCGTACGATTTAAACCGTTTTCTTATGTTTTTGTACGTTTTCATATGGACGAAAACATATGAAAATGAATGTAAGCATATAAAAATGGATGAAAACGTATAAAAACGGACAAAAATGTATAAAGACTGATGTAAATGTATAAAACGGACGAAAACATATAAAAATGTAAGAAAACGGAAAAAAACGTATAAAAAAAATGAAAACGTATAAAACCGGACGAAAACGTATAAAACAACCAACTAGGACCGTTAATGTGCTAAGGACATGCCACGTAGATTTTTATCCGGTAGCCTGTACTTACACGTACCAAAGTAACACAAAACCCTAAAGTACGTTATATTAAGTGGAACAAAAAAAGGTACACGTACCAAAATGGTACAAAGCTGAAAGTGCGTTGCTATTGTATGGCTAAAACCTATAATAATAAGATAAAAGGCCACCATTCTTATCAAGAACACGTCTTATATATTCTTTATGGGAAGTGATATACACATCATAAAAATAGACGTAAACACCACAAAATGAAATCACTAATGCTTAAGATACAACATCCGAACATCGTATATACATATCTGTTGTGTACACATCAATTTTTGTAATATGCATATTGTTGAAGTAATTTTCTGTAAGCACTTCAGACAAACAAATGAGGTCTTCCGGCTGAACTCGATAAGGTTCTTCCGAAAGACAGATGGATCAATCCCTTCGACTTCTGATGGTCCTTCGGTTACCTGCACACAAAAGCACGCGTTAGGCTCGCCCCGGGTGTGATCCCAGGACCAAGCTCCGGCGTGAAAGTAAGTATTGGGTAATCCGAAATACTTGAATAGTAATTGAGAGTAAATGTGGGTAGCTAAAAAATTGGTTGAGAGTAGTAAATGAGCTGGGTATTTATACTACCCAACCTTGGTACCTGAAACGGCGGCGCCGGATTTTCTGGGCTTGTGTCCCAGACACAATCCCGTAAATCCTGGGGGGCGGCGGCGGTGTCTGCTGCTGCCATCTGTCATAAAGGTGATGCCACTTGTCCTATTGTTTACAGTTGCCTTGGCCGAACGAATTAGGTGCCTTTCGGTCTTTAACCGGATGGTCGGACGAGTTAATCTGTCCGAACACATACGCCAACAAGTCCCCCCCCCAGTATCATAGTATCGGTTTCGCCGATACTGTGATACTCTGAAAATTTTGAAATCCCGTTTTACCAATTCCGATGGGATTAGTCCGTCAGGATCTGATGAACGGGTTTGATGTACAAATAACCAAAAATCATTACCGCTTCTTTTTAAGGATAGCCGTCACACTAGCCGGGCGAGTCGGGTGCTTATCAATTTTCATCCGGAGGGCTTCATGTCCCCCCCAGTATCATGGTATCGGTTATGCCGATGGTATGATACTTTGTAAATTTCTAGAATTTTACTTTTAGTATTTCCAAATAGCTTAATCCGCTAGATTTGAACACAACCTGCCAAAAGTCATTAAGGTTTTGTCCTAAGGAGCGCCATTTTTTTTTTTTTTTTTTTTTTTTTTTTTTTTTTTTTTTTGTAGTTATAGGATGTTGACACGTGTGCGCCTGTCTATCGTATGGGTGAAATGCTGCCACGTTAGCACCTGTGGAGATGGGACGTTTCACGCCCTTTCCTTTCGCCTATAAATAGTGTCATTTGTGTCATTTTTTACCACTGTAATCTTTTACTTTTCTTTGATACGCATTCCGGCCATATTTTCCGAGCGAAATTTGTGTTTGTCATCCGAGCAGTTTCTACATAATTCATTCGACTTAAAAGGTACGTTCCGAACCATCCACACTTTTTATTTTACTTTGCTTTCTCTTTGCTGTCCGGCTATATCCCGTTTTCCCTCGGTTAGGCTATGTCGGATTCGCCCGTTTCGGTTTATGACGAGGATATTCAAGAAGTTGGGGGGTTTCCACCCAAGTTTGATATTCAGAAATATACTTCTCGGATGGATGAGGGGGCAGTGTATATGGTAACAATGGACTTCGATATACCCGAAGACTTACATCCAAGGTTACCTCCGAAAGGAATGACCATGGACGAGTTACCGGACGATGCTATTGGCTTGTATTTGGAGTATTTTTACGAAGGTGGCCTCAGTGTGCCTTTTTCTACCTTTTTGTTGGGTGTTATCAGATATTACAAAGTTCATCTCTCTCAGCTGGTTCCGTTGGGTTTGCACTGTGTGACCCTTTTTGAGGTGTATTGCCGGAGCTTGCACATCAACCCTACTACTCCTTTGTTCCGGGTTTTCTACAAACTAAGCAAGCAAGGTCATTGGTTTTCCTTTGAGAAGAGAGGCAGTCGTGAAAAAAGAGTCTGTTTCCGGAGATTCTCACTGGCTTGAAAGGTTGGAAATATGATTTTTTTTTTCTGATAGATAGGCGGGCTATTCCTATTGCAATGCCCTGGAGGCATCATGATTCGGACATATCGAATCCTTTTCTGAAGGGTGAGTTCAACGTTGCAAATGCCGATCGACTGTCCGAGACTGTGATCGATCTTATCCAAATTCCTCCTGGTTTTCTTTACGCCGTTGGGCTTACTTCTCATTGGGACCATCCCGGCTATCGGGCGGCACTTAGGGATGCCGAGGGAAATGGTATAGCCTTACAGCCTTTGCCCCTGCTTTTGCCCCCGTCTTTCTTTTCTTTTTGTGTTGATGTACTTATGCATGTTTATTTCTAACTATCTTGCGTTCTCACTTTCCGCAGCTATAACGATGTCCGAATATCTGAAAAAGCCAAAAATTCGAAAGGGTGCATCTATGGTTAGAAGGGATCAGTACCGTGAGGGTCAGTCCTATGGGCTACATGTGACCACTCCGGCGCCTTCCAATACTGAAATTCCGGAGAAAACGGCCGAACTGAGGTCGGTTGAGGTGGCCAATGAAGCAGTTCCAGAGGCCAAGCGAAGAAAACAGGAGCAAGCCGCCGCCCGGCAAGCACTTCAGTCTCAGCAGGGAGAAACGACGAGTGATTTGTCTTTTATAGTATTTTATTTTTCCAAGGGTAAAACTCAACGTATGCGTTTTCCCCGGGTCGTTTCCCAACGAAGGTCGAATATCGAGTTGTCGTTAACGTGTCGAATACGTGTGGTGAATAAGTGAAAAAGAGTGATTGATTTGTGATTTTATACTACGAACAATTAAATATGAAATGAAAACAACTAATTAAGCTAATTAAACAATTAAACTAAGCATGTAAATCTAAAAGCGAAAATTTGAATTTAAAAACGTTACGCGACGAATTATAAAACGTAAATAAAAATGATTTTGTGAAATTTAAAACCTAGAAATATAAAAATAATTTTCCTATATTAACTTTGATAAAAGAAAATTTTTGGAAAAAGAAAAATATTTTTTTGACTTTTAAATAATTTTTTATGAATTAAAAACTAATTAAAACTATTTAAATGATTTAAAAATAGTAAAACTAATTAATAAAATCTGAAAATTTTTGAGGAATTTTAATTTTTAATGAGAAATTTAAGAAAAATAATTTCAGAAACTGATAATGACTGAATAAGCTAAAACAGAGAATAAGCACTAGGATGAATAAGCTAAAATAAGCAAAAATAAGCTAGAAACAATAAAAAGCTCAGGTAAAGTCAAGTCAACTATATTAAGCTTAAAGATATTCAGAACTCACAAATAAGCTAAAAGAAAAACCCTAAAAGCTGCTGAACAGCTTTTTCTTTTCACAGAACCAACAGCTTCTGTCCCTACTTTTCAGCACTAAATAAGCCTTCAAATAAGCTATAAAGTTGAAACTTAAGGGGGCAAAAGCTGCACACACTAGCTGAGAACTTAAAAAACACAAAAGCCCTTTATCCAGCAATTCAATTGATCCTCAATTTGACCCTAGAAAAACTGCTATTGGGCAAAATCTAAAAAGACCAAGCCTGCACAGGCCTTAGGGGAACTTTTGCAGCCCTGAATAAGCTATCATATAAGCTAAAAACCTAAATACCAGATGTTGCACTATCAGACTACTATATAAACTTCTTGTAAACCAGAGATCAAGTCAAGTACTTAAATGATTAAGCCACAAAGTAGCTAAGCTCAGCAGCTCAAAAACAAGATTTGAATTAGTCCACTCTGACAGCAGCAGGCTATTTGACCAATTTGACACTATCAGTTGTTGATTAATGTGAGATTCTACAACTTAAATCCATTAACCTAGTTGTTATTAAGCTGATTACTTGATCATCTAATAAGCATACACTCTTTATCTAACTAATCATCCCATCTCAGTTCCAAATTAGCAACAGATGACAGCAGAGCTAAAAGTTAACAAGCAACTTTGACTTTTACCACTTAAATCACCAAGGAAATGTCATATCTAAGCTACACATGAGTACTGTAAGCTACCTTAACCAAAATAAACATCACTTAACAATAATGACACAGCAATCACTATAGATCCAATCACTCCTTTACTTATCACTATAACTGAGAGACAATGATCCAAACTTACAAATCTCCAATCTACTGATCTACTAAACTAAAAAAAAAAACACTACAGAAGCTGAATAAACAATCTAAATCAACTAATTTCAATTGAAACTCAGAATCACAGACCTATATTACTTATGAAGCAAAAATGAAATAAGAACTTACAAATTTGTATCCCCTCAGCTCAAACAGAGGGGCTCACTATGAAGCAAAAACTTCCATATCTCTTTTTGGCTTATCAGAATTCACCATGAGTCATTCCAGTTGACTATTGTTAACCTGTTGACTTTTCTATTTGACTTTTGGAATTTGATGAATAACAGACAGATTTTACTGGATAACAACTTATAATAAGCTAGGGAGCTTATCTAAGCTTATCTAACTCTGAAAAAACAGCTTATTGAAGCTGTGGTTTTAATAATTTTTTTTTTTTTTTTTTTTATATTTTAAAAGGAATAACAAAAATTGAGATTGAAAACAGAATCAAGCTAGATATGATTGAAAATAACTAATAAAAAACTTTAGTAAACTGAATGTAGATAAACAGATGAATTAAAGCAGAATTGAATTAAAAATAAAATGAAATTTTCATTAATAGAAACTCAAAAATTACAATAAGAAATTAAAAATTACAAAGCAGTAATAAATTTGACAGAGTAACCTTAACTAAAAAAATTAACTAACTCATTACATGAGAATCGAAGTCCTATTTATAGCCGAAAGGGGAACCTTCTGGGATGTCCACCTTGGCAATCCGCGTGAACCTTGAGTCTTCCATCACCCTTAGATCATGCCTTGGCCTCCAATCTTCATCTCTGGCCGTACGATCATCATTGGTGCGTGTTCGGTCCAATCAACAGCTGCCACGCGCCATTCTTGGTGTCAGGAGCTTCTAGATGAGCCAATGATTGCCTCTTTTGCCCTTAATTGTTGTAAAAACGTGGTGGGTAATTTTAGGGTTCGAGTGAATAGTTTTTTTCTGGGTAGAGAGGGTGATTTTGGGGGCGGGTAAAAAAGTGGGAGATAGTTGTGTGTTTTTAGTTTTTTTTGTTTGACCGAAGATATTTAATCTTTTGACCGGGTATGTTTTGGTGTTGGATCCGGGTTTAAATGGATGGGCTGCGGGTAAGTGGTTAGTTGTGGGCTGATGGGCTAGGATGGTGCATTAGGATAGGTGGGCTGGAATTTAGATTAGATGGGTTAGGGTGGTAAATTGGGTTGAGTGAATTGTTTTGTTAAATCCGGATTTTAAGTAGTGAAAGGATTTAAGGGTTTTAAAGTTAGGATTTTTAGGAAAAATAACAAGGACTTATTTTGTAAATTCAGAAATCTCAAGGACCATTGTTGCCACTTATCAAAAATAAATCCAAGGGCTTAATTTGATAATTTCTGATAGATGGAGGACCCCGGTTGACTTTTTGACCATAATTTCTCCTCGGCATCGGCTACAAATAACATTTCCATATCTCGTGCTCGGTTTCCCGGTTCTTTGCTTGATTTTTGTCCTTTTCTTTGATATCCGTGCCTGCATATGTAATAACACAAAAACACAATATATTTGGCATTTTGGTCGGGTTTTTGGTCTTTTTGGTCTGATTTTGGTCGGTAAATGGTATGTGTTTAAGCACATACCATAATTCCCCCAGACTAAGCTATTGCAATGTCCTCATGCAATGTCATAAAAACACGTTTTTGAAACCGAAAATTTCCAATCTCTTTTTACTAACTTTGGAAAGTAGCAAAATTTTCAAAAGAGATCAAGAAACCTTAAGTTCTAAAAACTCCCCGATTTTCCTTTTATTCTATTTTTGTATTTTTATATTTTTCTCATTATTCATGTGACAGCTTTTGTTGACAATCATTATCTTTCGATAACTTTTAGGGTCTTCGAGTAGGAAACACGACTCATAAAGAAGTGACCATACGGATAAAATTCGTCGTCCCTGATTTTTCACGAGTCCCCAAACTAAGTTTAAAAACGAGATCATTGCTATTTACAAGTTAGATTGCCAACACTACTCAGAAAGCTAATTGTGGACTTCTTGTTCCCAAATTCCTAATTTCCTCTATTTATTTTATTTTTGGTGAGAAATGAATTTCTTCATATTCTCGTTTCGATAATTTCTTAGTCCGATAAAGATACCTAGTTTAGACGCTAAGTAGTTTCCAAACCTTCCCTCGAAAACCGTTGCATACAAAAATGAGGTCCACATCAAGGTCTCTGATTTAACACGATTTTGAGGATATCCCTTTTATTTGCGACCGAAACAACTCATCTACGAGTCCAGAGACAGAAGCCTTTATTAGGACACCCTCGGAGTCGAAATTTGGCATTTTTAACATTATTAAGCACATATTATTAATCCTTGGCCCTTTATAACAATCACAACATCGGCTGCGAACCGGCAAGATGTGATAGTCTATTATGACCTTGGAATTTTTCCTCTGCCTTTATTAGAAGTCTACAACATCGGCTGCGAACCGGCAAGATGCAGAAAACTTTTTATGGCTTTGGATTATTATTATTCTTCATTATTCATTATATATTTGCCAAATCCCAAGTCCTACGGCTTTTATAACAATCCCAACATCGGTTGCGAGCCGGCAAGATGGAATAGTCTATTACACCGTAACACTGACAGTACCTTGATGTGTACCCAACTTTCATAAGCAAGAATTTTCTTAAGAAGGGTTAAAAACTAAATTTCGCCAAAACCAAAATAGCTTTAATTATTCCTAGATTTCTGTTTTTGAGTGAAACAAGCTTATGGGAACAAAAAGCCACAAGTAACTTCGATGAGCTCTAAAGAGATCCAACTACTCCACGTTTAGCAATCTAACTTATAAACAACTCTATCATTTCTCGTTCTTCGCAAATTTAAAATCTTAAGTAATAAGATCTGCGAATGCTTAGCCTTATAATCAAGCCATGCATATATAAAGTCAAATACGGGAACTTGCAAACTCTTAAAAAGAATTCGCGTTTTCTAGCTCCTTGTGTAAAAGACTAGCACGAGCTTATAGATTATAAATGGTTAAGGAGACAAGCTAGGGCTCAACACGCCCGGTCAAGTCAGAATTTTATTCCTACTCTCACCAGCGGAAAGTCAACAAAATTGTCAAAATTTATTATATTTTTGCAAAAAATTTTAAAATTTTCTCATTTTTTTGGATTTTTTCAATTTTGGAGGAAAAACGGGGTTGCATGAGTAAACGGCAAAATTTGCAAGGCAAAAATCAAATCGCAAGATTACCCCCCCAGACTAAAACGAGACATTGTCCTCAATGTCTTAAAGGTAAGGGTTCTCCTACATAAACCTAAGGCCATTTATGAATTATGCCAAAGATAAACGTTAAACGATAAGATTTAGGATATCGGATGAGCAGCGAATGATGAAACTCGAGTAGCGTGAAGGAAATTACGAGCACGAGAGTCTTCATCATCGGGCATTCCTGGACACAGCACAGAAAACACGAAACACAAGATATGGAAGAGGGAGCCCTCCTCACGTTTTATTAGAAAAGAGAGAAGAAGATAGAAGGATATGCATGGGGTGCCTCCCACGAAGCGCTTGTTTTTGGTAACCGAGTCACATGAGCTTGACTCGACCCCGAATTTATTTGTCCTTGGGGGAGCAAGTGGAAAGATAATCTCCATCGGACTTTCGTTCAAGATGTTTGGATAAACACTGAAGCACATGAAAGTTCCACTCCGATGAGATACCCGCGGTATTTTTAGAGAGAATAACCATAAATGGTGATACCGGGGTCAAAGATTTTGTCCTCACTCCCGAAGGAGTAACGGAGAAGAGAAGAAACATCATAAGTGATGTAGGGAAAGAAGGTCATGATTACAATCATGATGAAGTCGTCATCTTCAAAAAGATATTTGTCGATGAAGGTCGTTTTTTTAAGAAATGAGTCGGGAGGGAGGGTCGGGATTAAATCATCAAATAGAAAATTCTCATGATTGAGAATGCCTTCCCCCAGACTAGTGTCATCCTCAAGATCAAAGTAGAAATGATCGTATTCCGGAGGAGACATAGAGTGAGAGAGTTCATCGGAGAACTCCTCATGAAGAGAATCAATCATATGATGATTTGTGAACTCAGGTTCCGTCACAGACTCATCACTCTCCTCCATCTGAATATCAAAGATTAGATTATCCGAAATCAAAGTAAACCCCGATTCGAACTCAAACAGAGGGTTGGTGATAGTTGTTTTGAAAGTTTCGGGAACAAGGTCATCAAATTTCTTTGGAAGATTGATTTCAACTTCCTTCGGAGGGAGAGAAAGAGATGGCTTTTGGTCAAATACTTTTTCAAAAAGAAATTCTCCCTCCGGATTAAGACAAGAATCATCAATTTCCGGTGAAATTGATTCATCTTTGAAAAACACCTCGAGCTCTTCCCGCAAGATCACACTTCCTTCAATCGGAGGAGAAGGATGGGAAGAGTCGGAATTAAGAATCTCGATGTGATAAACTTGTTCTGGAGGTGGGACAAGTGGTGTGCTCTTAGAGCTAGCAATTTCCACCGCTTCCGTTGTAGTCTCCGATTCGTCTTCATCATCGTCGTCAAGAACACTCTTAGCATTTGCGGCACAACACTCAAACCATTTGCTCGATCCAGGATTGATTTTCATAGCCTTGAGCTCAGCACGTTTTTCTGACATGCTCTTGACCGTGAATCTGGAAAGGTTGGGATCAACTCTTTTAGGAGCAATTACGGGATCGGATTTTTGATCAACCGTAGCGACATTGCATTTGTCGGTTTGAGGTTTCGAGTTCGGATTAATATTGAACGTGACTTTTTCCTTATCGACCCGCAAAGTAATTTCTTCACCATAAACATCGATCAAAGCACGCCCGGTCCTCAAGAATGATCTTCCGAGAATAAGAGGAACCCGGGGGTCGGCTTCGAAATCAACTACCACAAAGTCTGCAGGAAAATGGAACTGCCCCACCTTTACAAAGACATCCTCGGCTACACCTTTAGGAAGGGTGATGGATCGATCCGCAAGCTCGAGGGTCATGCAAGTGGGGGTGAGATCGGGCAAAGAAAGCTTCTTCCAGATGGACAACGGCATTAGGTTGATGCTCGCACCAAGATCGGCCAAGGCGTGACATTCAACCTTTCCCGGAAATTCACATGGGATGAGAAATTTTTCGGGATCTCCAAGCTTTTCCCGGAAGCTTTTTGAGAATTGCCGCGGAGCAGTTTTCGTTCACTGGAGTTTTTGTCATTTCAAATAATTTTTCTTTATTGCTCAACAAACTTTTGAGTGTGGAAGTGAATTTAGGCATCAAGAGCAAAGCGTCCGCGAAGCTTATATCAAAATGTAATTCTTGGAATATTTGAAAGAATTTTTCCATTTGACTCGAAGCTTTGTCACGGAGCTTTTGATCACTCAATCTCGAAGGATACGGAAGATTTGCTTTGACGGGAATTTCTTCAGGAGCTTTTTCTCTTGGTTCAACATTTTTCGGTTCAGATGGCTGGATGACCGGAGGTTGTACGTCTTTGGTTCCTCCGTTGTTAGTAGGAGGTTCCGTGTCCTTGGTCACCTCGGTCTCACGGACGACTACCTTGGGAGATAGAGAAGAAGGGGTAGCCGGAGCCGTGGGTCCATCATATGAAACACCGCTCCTAGTCGTGATCGCCTTAGCATCGCCCCTCGGGTTGGCGATCGTGTTGCTTGGAAGAGTAGTGGTACCCGAACCCGAGGGTCGATCATTTAAACGTTTGTTCAATTCGGTTATCTGATTAATCATCATTCTATTCATTTCCTCTTGTTTCTTTTGTTGTTGTTGGTTTTGAAGAATGAATTGCTTTAATAACTCATCCGAGGGCGATGGGTTTGGTACAAATCCTTGATTTTGATTGTTTGGAAAATTTGGCCCTCGGTTGTTTTGAACAAAACCTTGATTGTTATTTTGAAAATTTCCTTGATTCGGGGCTTGGTTATAATTCCCTTGGTTTTGATAAACTTGATTGCCCCGATTTTGATTTTGATTATTTGGAACAATACGGTTTTGCACTTGCTGATTTTGATTTGGTGGGAAACCGGGTGGTCCGAGAAAATTGTTAGAACGGTAGCTGAGCAAATTACGGTCACCTTGGGGTTGGTAACCGTTACCACCTTGATTGAAATTTCCAGAAGCAGCATACACATTCTCTTGAGTGTAGCCACCGGAGGCTGGACACTCGAAATATTGGTGAGGACCACCACATGTCTCACAAATATGATTAACAACATTTACTTGATTGTTGTTGTTTTGATTCATAGTCTGATTTTGATGAATTCTCAAGATAGCCGTAGACAAATCATTCATTTGTTTAGAAAGAGCGGCTATCTCGGAAGTAGAAGAATCAGTGCTAGATCTTGTTGACTCATTCCTCTCGGCAGAGGAATCCCAGAAATTATGATGGGTGGTCATATTTTCAATAAGATCATAGCACTCTTCGGGTCGACGTTTCATAAACGTACCACCGGCAGCAGCATTAATCGTATCACGGTGTCGTAATGTCAAACCGTTATAGAAGGTATCTATAATAGTGACCAATAACATATTGTGGTTCGGACACCGATCAATCGATAACTTATAGCGTTCCCATGCCTCAAACAATGATTCATCGGGAAGCTGACGGAAATTGCTAATCTCGTTCCTTAATTTCGTCACCATCGACGGTGGGAAATATTTCGCCAAGAACTTTGTAACCATTTCGTCGAAACTACGAATGGAGTTCTTGGGAAGACGATCAAACCAAGCGGTGGCATGATGCGTCAAGGAGTAAGGAAAGAGATATAGCCGGAGGGCGTCATCGGAGACCCCATGTTGTTTCATACTTTGGGTGACGGTTATGAATTTGTCAAGATGCTTGTTCGCATCATCACCCGGCAAGCCATGGAATTGGCACGAGTTTTGGACTTGTTGAATCATGTGGTGCTTAAGTCCAAAATCGGCGGCTTGAATATTGACGGGGGCAATCGGGCCACCACGTCCGTGCATTGTGGGTTGGCACAGCTCCTCCATCGTTCGGAGATCGGGAGCTGGCATGTGATTATCACCACCCACCGGCGGGTGTTGATTATTTTGGTCGTCGGCCATTTCCTCAACGGTTGAGAAATGAACACGGTGATTGTGACGAATAATCCTCTCGGGATTTGATAGTGGTGAAAGAAGAGGGTGAGAAGTAGAAGATCGGGTGTGCATACACCAAAAAGAAAACAAAAATGAAAATCAAAAATCTTTTTGTATTTTTGGTTGGGAATTATTTTTGGCTTTTTAAATATATTGAAAAACAAAAGACTTTATTTTCTTTTTGGTAACCGTTACGTTAACCGTAACCGTTTCCTTTAAAACTACGCGCAGCGTGGCGGGAAGGCAAAGGTAGCTCCGAAGATGCTTAAAAACCCGCCTTCTTCAGCTCGACAATTTAATGTCAAGCTTCCTTAAACCCCGTAATTAGGTTGTAGTAATAAAGTAATCCGATAACGATCAATTTCACGATTTGTTTTGTTGTAATTTGGAATGGTTTACAACCGCCCTCCTTCAACGGAAGACCGAGGATTTATTATTAATGGTGAAAACACTTTAAGAAAAGTGTTTTTTTAATTATTATATTTTTGTATTTTTTTATTTTTATGAAAACGAAAACTTCCGAGGAAGGATCTTCAAAACACGATTCTTATGGCGAAACTCCAACTCTTTTCAAGCCTTCCCCGGCAGCGGCGCCATTTTTTTTTTATTTGTCTTTTATAGTATTTTATTTTTCCAAGGGTAAAACTCAACGTATGCGTTTTCCCCGGGTCGTTTCCCAACGAAGGTCGAATATCGAGTTGTCGTTAACGTGTCGAATACGTGTGGTGAATAAGTGAAAAAGAGTGATTGATTTGTGATTTTATACTACGAACAATTAAATATGAAATAAAAACAACTAATTAAGCTAATTAAACAATTAAACTAAGCATGTAAATCTAAAAGCGAAAATTTGAATTTAAAAACGTTACGCGACGAATTATAAAACGTAAATAAAAATGATTTTGTGAAATTTAAAACCTAGAAATATAAAAATAATTTTCCTATATTAACTTTGATAAAAGAAAATTTTTGGAAAAAGAAAAATATTTTTTTTGACTTTTAAATAATTTTTTATGAATTAAAAACTAATTAAAACTATTTAAATGATTTAAAAATAGTAAAACTAATTAATAAAATCTGAAAATTTTTGAGGAATTTTAATTTTTAATGAGAAATTTAAGAAAAATAATTTCAGAAACTGATAATGACTGAATAAGCTAAAACAGAGAATAAGCACTAGGATGAATAAGCTAAAATAAGCAAAAATAAGCTAGAAACAATAAAAAGCCCAGGTAAAGTCAAGTCAACTATATTAAGCTTAAAGATATTCAGAACTCACAAATAAGCTAAAAGAAAAACCCTAAAAGCTGCTGAACAGCTTTTTCTTTTCACAGAACCAACAGCTTCTGTCCCTACTTTTCAGCACTAAATAAGCCTTCAAATAAGCTATAAAGTTGAAACTTAAGGGGGCAAAAGCTGCACACACTAGCTGAGAACTTAAAAAACACAAAAGCCCTTTATCCAGCAATTCAATTGATCCTCAATTTGACCCTAGAAAAACTGCTATTGGGCAAAATCTAAAAAGACCAAGCCTGCACAGGCCTTAGGGGAACTTTTGCAGCCCTGAATAAGCTATCATATAAGCTAAAAACCTAAATACCAGATGTTGCACTATCAGACTACTATATAAACTTCTTGTAAACCAGAGATCAAGTCAAGTACTTAAATGATTAAGCCACAAAGTAGCTAAGCTCAGCAGCTCAAAAACAAGATTTGAATTAGTCCACTCTGACAGCAGCAGGCTATTTGACCAATTTGACACTATCAGTTGTTGATTAATGTGAGATTCTACAACTTAAATCCATTAACCTAGTTGTTATTAAGCTGATTACTTGATCATCTAATAAGCATACACTCTTTATCTAACTAATCATCCCATCTCAGTTCCAAATTAGCAACAGATGACAGCAGAGCTAAAAGTTAACAAGCAACTTTGACTTTTACCACTTAAATCACCAAGGAAATGTCATGTCTAAGCTACACATGAGTACTGTAAGCTACCTTAACCAAAATAAACATCACTTAACAATAATGACACAGCAATCACTATAGATCCAATCACTCCTTTACTTATCACTATAACTGAGAGACAATGATCCAAACTTACAAATCTCCAATCTACTGATCTACTAAACTAAAAAAAAAAACACTACAGAAGCTGAATAAACAATCTAAATCAACTAATTTCAATTGAAACTCAGAATCACAGACCTATATTACTTATGAAGCAAAAATGAAATAAGAACTTACAAATTTGTATCCCCTCAGCTCAAACAGAGGGGCTCACTATGCTAGCCTGTCTTTAGACAGGCCAAAAACTTCCATATCTCTTTTTGGCTTATCAGAATTCACCATGAGTCATTCCAGTTGACTACTGTTGACCTGTTGACTTTTCTATTTGACTTTTGGAATTTGATGAATAACAGACAGATTTTACTGGATAACAACTTATAATAAGCTAGGGAGCTTATTCTAAACTCTGAAAAAACAGCTTATTGAAGCTGTGGTTTTAATAATTTTTTTTTTTTTTTTTTTTTTTTAATATTTAAAAGGAATAACAAAAATTGAGATTGAAAACAGAATCAAGCTAGATATGATTGAAAATAACTAATAACAAACTTTAGTAAACTGAATGTAGATAAACAGATGAATTAAAGCAGAATTGAATTAAAAATAAAATGAAATTTTCATTAATAGAAACTCAAAAATTACAATAAGAAATTAAAAATTACAAAGCAGTAATAAATTTGACAGAGTAACCTTAACTAAAAAAATTAACTAACTCATTACATGAGAATCGAAGTCCTATTTATAGCCGAAAGGGGAACCTTCTGGGATGTCCACCTTGGAATCCGCGTGAACCTTGAGTCTTCCATCACCCTTAGATCATGCCTTGGCCTCCAATCTTCATCTCTGGCCGATACGATCATCATTGGTGCGTGTTCGGTCCAATCAACAGCTGCCACGCGTCATTCTTGGTGTCAGGAGCTTCTAGATGAGCCAATGATTGCCTCTTTTTCCCTTAATTGTTGTAAAAACGTGGTGGGTAATTTTAGGGTTCGAGTGAATAGTTTTTTTCTGGGTAGAGAGGGTGATTTTGGGGGCGGGTAAAAAAGTGGGAGATAGTTGTGTGTTTTTAGTTTTTTTTTGTTTGACCGAAGATATTTAATCTTTTGACCGGGTATGTTTTGGTGTTGGATCCGGGTTTAAATGGATGGGTTGCGGGTAAGTGGTTAGTTGTGGGCTGATGGGCTAGGATGGTGCATTAGGATAGGTGGGCTGGAATTTAGATTAGATGGGTTAGGGTGGTAAATTGGGTTGAGTGAATTGTTTTGTTAAATCCGGATTTTAAGTAGTGAAATGATTTAAGGGTTTTAAAGTTAGGATTTTTAGGAAAAATAACAAGGACTTATTTTGTAAATTCAGAAATCTCAAGGACCATTGTTGCCACTTATAAAAAATAAATCCAAGGGCTTAATTTAATAATTTCTGATAGATGGAGGACCTCGGTTGACTTTTTGACCATAATTTCTCCTCGGCATCGGCTACAAATAACATTTCCATATCTCGTGCTCGGTTTCCCGGTTCTTTGCTTGATTTTTGTCCTTTTCTTCGATATCCGTGCCTGCATATGTAATAACACAAAAACACAATATATTTGGCATTTTGGTCGGGTTTTTGGTCTTTTTGGTCCGATTTTGGTCGGTAAATGGTATGTGTTTAAGCACATACCAACGAGTAAGACCAAGTTTCGCGTCCAACGTGGAGAAGGGGGAAGTGGTGTGGTTCGTCCGGTCAAGCGAAGCAGGACGAACGAAGATGTCGATGTAGTGGACCTAGACTCTTCGGAGCAGGCTATTCCTGCTCCCAGGCCCATCCGGTGATTACGTCCGGAGGAGACGAGGAAGCAATCGGAGGGCGATGAGGATATTGGTGTGAGCTTCACGTCCGGGGTTGCTGGCACCGGTAAGCCACTCATACACTCGTATATTTTCCCTCTCCTTACTTCTTTTTTTATTATATATTTGCGATAGTAACTGCCGTATTGCCCATTTATTTTTTAGGAGGTTCCTCCGGCGCTGCTTCTGGCCATGGGAAGGAAAAGGTTGTTGATGAGGATGATCCTGAAGCTTTGTTTGTACCGGCTTGGAAGGTCAGGAAGGACGACCGTGTGACCAGTTGGAAAGTCTGTCGGGATTTGATGTTGAATCTGCCTACTCCTCGAGAGGAGTCCTATCTTGAGAGCTTGGGCGATGCGGAGGCCGCTCAGAGGGCCTGGAAGTTGTTGGGCATGGGAGCCACAGCTCAATCGGACCTCCTGTTCCGGTTTGAGAACCTCCTTAATGAACATAGCGAGTTATACCGGGCGCATCAACAATGTGCGAATGCTGGGAAGGAGGGGGAAGAGCTTAAACAGCTGAGGACTGAGCACTCTAATTGTATGGTAAAGGAGTCGGAGTTGATGGGTCGTGTCTCGGAGTTAGAGAAGTTGGTGGATGAGGAAAGAAAGGTTGCTGCGTAACAGATCAGTGCTCTGGAAGCTGAGTTGGGTACGTTCAAGGCCAAGTTATGTGAGGAGGAGAAGGAGAACTCAGCACTTCGTCTAGAGAAGAAAGATCTGACCGCGCGAGTGGGTCGAACGGAGATGGAACGGTTTAAGGTAGTGAAGGATGTCATTCCGGAGGTGGTCCGCCGACTTTTGAACAGTCATGAATATAAACAACATTTGGCGGCCCCCTTCAGCCTGTCCTCCCAATCCCGATTTTTAGAGGGCGTGTCGTTGGCTCGCAAGCCGGAGGATTTGGCTAAGGTTCTGGCCGAGGTGGATGATCTTGACATGGAGGCTGACGCCAAGTTCGCACCTTTGTATGACGGACTTTTCTCCGCTGAGTATCCTTATATCCAGAAAGTCAGCAGTGCTTATCTGCAATCTCTTGATGAGATAATGAACATATTTCCTGACCCCGCCCCATCCGTGCCTGCCGAGACTGTAGTAGCCGAAGCTGTCACCGGAACAACTGCCGAGGCTCCCGAGATCCAAGCTGCCAATGTCCAGGACTCCACGGCGGAAGAAGGTGGATCGGCCCTTTGAGAGATTTGACTGTTATTGAAGTCTGGGTAATTCCGTTTTGACTACGGGTGAAAATTACCTCGGATTTCTTGTGAAGCTTTTTTAATCTTGTTACTCTAAAATTTATTCAGATGTAAGGCCTTCGGGCCGTTGGACTAGGTTTAAAAACAAATGATATGATTCGGATGACTGTTATAACTTGTAATTTGGACAATTTGTATTTTTTTTTTTTTTTTTTTTTTTTTTTTGTCTACCTTCATATTTGCTTGTTTGGTTACTTTGCTAGTTATGGAATGTATCGTGTTTCCACTTTGTGCGTACATCATATTATTCACGCTCCGAAACGACTTACTCTGCGAGTTGACAAAACCGCCCAGTTTTGGGCCCTACGGCGACTTGTGACTGTATGGTTCCTCGGCCCTACTGTTTCGGCCCTTTTTGGATCCCCCTTTCGGGCACCAGCCTATTACGGACCGGGCCTACCGGATCGGATACGTTTGTCAACGATGGCTATTTTCCTTCTTTTTTTTTTTTTTTTTTTTTTTATTTATGTAACCACTTCCGAACGGCTATGGGCTGCTTTGCTGGCCTTAGTCTGAAGCCGAGAGTCATACATGTCCCTTCCGTCATCCTCTTTGTTTCCTGCGTAGATAAATCATAACTCCCTGCCATAATCATTATTACTCATGACGGGTCATTACACAGCATTTATATTCGAATCACAAATGTACATCAAACACTTGTTTTTTATTACTGTCACCACTTGCATGGCTCCGGAGGTACAAGTTAACGCTTGATTTATGTTTTGATTGCAAATGCACAATATACTTGTTTTTTATTACCTTCGCTATTTGCATAGCTCCGGAGGTACAAGCTCATGTGCTTTAGGGCGACATACGCCATTCGGCCTTTTTGGTTTACTTGCAGATTGGAAAACGTACAATAATACTTGTTTTTTATTACCTTCACTATTTACATAGCTTCGGAGGTACAAGCTTATATGTTTTCGGGCGACATACGCCATTCGGCCTTTTTGGCTTACTTATAGATATGGCAACCACTTTTTGGGTATTGATGATGTACCCTCCTAACGGGTCGAAGGACTCCCTTTCGAGCCTGTAGAAATCCCTCTCTTCGGAGGCCCAGGTTAATCTTCTTAACACGTTTCATTGGCGTAAAACCATTCGTCTACGGAATGGTTACCATGTGGGAACCCGCCAATCGAAGCCTTAAGCCCTTCGGGGTATTCCTATCGAAGGAACTAGCACGAAGGACCATTCTGACCTGGTCAAACCCACGTCTCCTCTTCCCTTTGGCTTTCCCGCCAAAATAGAGAACGTGGGCTACAAAGCCCTAGCGGTTACCACAAAATCATGGGACGCCCCCATGATCTCCGAACAATGTGCAACCGCCCACTATGTCCTATTTCTCCCCTATAAATAGCATAGTCGGGCATGAACAATGTAAGTTAACTTCACTCTTGTCATTTACAACCTACTCAAACGATTACACATACTTACTTGCACGCCGGAGGTGGTTCGCAGGGTCCAACCCCTGCGCAATCACTTAACGTAGTGTTTCGGTATTTCTTATTTTCAGGTTAAGAACAAGCTTGGCGCAATCTCAACACCCCATAATTCCTTTGATCACCATCGAAGACTTGGTTGTGCAACTATTTGTTCAATCAGTGGCGCCATCCGTGGGACCGCTATAATTGGTCTCGTTAATTCCGAGCTTATAACCAACCAACCATTTTCACTATTATTCTGGCATGAATCAAGGGAGAGAAGATACTCCCCCACCGGGTTTCTCGACCTTGACACCAATACCAATCGACGACACTAACAACCTTCCCCCAATAACCGCTTCAACTTCACAACACGTTCTCACCCAGAAATCACTACCAACAATCATGCTTCGACATCAGCCAATCCCGAACCTGTCATTAGCCCAGCCTTTGTCGAAGCCAACCACGAAGTGCTGGAATCCCTCTTAAGGGCTCGCAACAGGCAAGTCAGGAATGCTGAGGTGCGAAGGGAGTTGGAATACTCAAGTGATGAGTATGATGAAGAAATGGAGATGGAACCTAGGCCTCCGACCCAAGGACCAACCCTATCGGCTTTAAGAATTGGGTCTCCAGTTGGTCGAAGGCTAAGCAAGAGATCCGTTGGTTTCGAAAGAGTCCTCGAAAGGGCTCCGACAAGGAGGGAAGGTGTGGTTACCGAAGGCTCTAACGGTAGGAGCCAACGAAGGGAAGAAGTGGGGGTGACTTTGCCTCCATTGCTAGCAGCTCATCTTGGAAGGACTGAAGCTGGGGTTCCGTTGCAGCCTTCTCACGCATCCGGCGTAGAAGGCAATCCGCCTACAATTAATATGGGAGGAAATCTTCCTCCCAATGGTATGTACCCCTCGTTCCAAACTCAGTCTTATCCTCAAAATTTATATCCTCCAGTAAATGGACAGCCTAATAACCCGAGCTTTCCCCAAACTTATGGGAGCATGCCCTTCGGGCATCCTATGGCATACCCTCCGTACGCCATGGGAAACAGTTACCCATTTGCCATGAATACACCTTATCAGTCCTACCCAAGCCAAACTCCTATGGGAATACCCCCGAACAACAATCCATATAATGCTATTCCCATGTATGCACCACCTTATAATTGTCTATACTCAGACCCTATGGGTTCAGCTACACCCTTCGTTAGGTGGATCGAAGATTACCCATTGCCTGATGGGTTGAAAATGCCTTCGCACGTTGGGACTTATGATGGGAAGGGGGATCCGGACAATTTCTTACATTTGTTCGAAGGGGCTATCAAAATGCAAAAATGGGTTATGCCAGTGGCCTGTCATATGTTTACGTACACCCTACGGGATTCTACTCGTATCTGGTGGAATGGGCAAAAGCCCGGCAGCATCATCAATCTTGATGATCTTAAGGCTAAGTTCCGGTCACACTTCAGTCAGCAAAAGAAGTTCACGAGGACTCATTTAACGGTGCACAACATCAAACAAAAAGATAACGAAAGTACAAGGGCCTTCGTTACTAGGTACACCGATGAGACTTTGCAAATTTTGGGTCTTCATGAAGATCAGCGTATTTCGGGTTTCGTACATGGCCTTCGGAATCGGAGTTTGGTGGAATTCTTGTCCACTGACCTTCCGACAACTTACAAAGGGTTGACGGAAAAGACATATACTTGGATCGAAGCAAAAGAGGTATCCACTAATGGGGCTCCGGTAGACAAAGATAGCAACAACAAGTTTTCGAAGCATTCTTCGTGGGAAGGGTCCAAGAACAAGAACAAGAACAGAGATAGGTTTTCTCCGTACAACAAAGGCCCCAACCATGGTTTGTTAAGCAGTCTAACGAAGTCTCCTAAGGAAATACTTGCTACGGAGAGGGCTGCCAAGGCCTTCGAAGCACCCCCTCGCATGACAAGCAAGGGCAAAAACAGGGATACCAGCAAGTACTGTCACTTTCACGAAGACAATGGCCATGACACGAACAGTTGTAGAGAGCTGAAGAAACAGATAGAGGAAGCTGTGAAGTCCGGGCAATTGGCACATTTGGTGAAGGGTATAAAGAAAGGCAAAGAAAAGATGACTGACACTCAAATGGCCAAAGATAGTAACCCTAACGAAGCCCCCATACTAATGATACATAGGGGCGAAACCACTTCGAAAAGGAAAGTACCAGAGCCGGAAGTGAACGAGATAAGGGAAATAGCGTTTTCTCCTATCACAGGCAGGATCCCTTCGAATGATCCAGTAGTTATCAAAGTCCTCATCTTTCGCCAAGAAGTAAGCGGAGCTTACATGGACTGCGGAAGCCCTTGTGAAATCATATATGAACATTGCTTTCGAAAACTCAAGCCTTCGGTCAGGTCTCAAAGGGTTGACTCAAAGATGCCTTTAGTAGGGTTTTCTAGTGAACGTTCGTGGCCTCTAGGAGAAGTTCCGTTGGAAATAACAATAGGAGAAGGCAAGCTCGCAAGGACAGAAACCCTCATGTCCACTATCGTAAGGTCCAACTCTCCTTACAACTTGTTGATAGGAAGGACCGCCATGCAAAAGATGGGTATCGTAGTTTCCACTATACATGGAGCGGTGAAATTTCACACGCCCCACGGAATAGGGACTATACTTTCTGAGCACAACCCGAAGGTTAGCAAGAAAAGCAGGGAGGGTCCTAAAGGATTTCCAAAGGATACTCTCAGTGGTGCGGATGTTGAAAAAGATATCGTAACAAATAGGCATCACACGGGACGAAGGGTGATAGACGAAAAGCAACCTCCAGCAAGTTCCACAGGAAAACTTGAAGAAGCCACACAAAGCTGAGGGGAAGGTCTTCGAAGGGACGTATTCCAGCAATACCAGAGCCCCTCAGGCACCAGTGATTGATGACAAGCTCCACGGCAAGGAATATCAACTTAAGGGGTTCAAACCCATAGAACCAAATAAGCAAGGAATCAAGGCCAACCTTTCGAAGTTCAAAGCAAGTGTTGATCTACCAACTCCGAGGTCATTAACAAGGCGTGATAGTCCAAGCTTCTTCAGAGGCCAGACACCTGCAGAAGCTCTCAACGAAACACCTTCCGGGCACAACCAAAAGGGAGAAACACCCCCGACAGCAACGGAGGGGTGGAAACTATACACCGACGGAGCCTCAAGCTCCGATGGTTTCGGAACAGGATTAATCCTGACCAATCCAGAGGGAAAGGAGTACAGTTATGCACTACGTTTTGAATTCAAGACCACAAAGAATGAAGCAGAGTATGAAGCCTTGCTGGCTGGCCTTCGACTTGAAAAAGGCATGGAGGTTCAATACCTCTCCGTCTTTGTAGGCTCGCTTTCAGTCACTAGCCAAATCAAGGGTTCTTACAAAGCAAGGCAGCCAGTAATTAAGGAATATTTGGATGAAGTTAAAAAGCTCCTTCAGGGTTTCGAACGATATAAAGTAACAAATGTCCGCAGAAGCCATAACAAAAAGGCGGAAGCCCTAATCAGATTAGCGTCAACTGCTTTAGCTCATCTATCCAGCGAGGTTTTAGTGGAGGTATTGGCCACTAGGTCAATTGCATGAAGTGAAACATCTGATGAAGGCTCCAACTGGACAACACCAATAAAAACGTACTTGATAAGCGGCATTCTGCCTGATAATCCAAAGTCAGCACGAAGAATCAAAGTCAAAATTCCCCAGTACAGGCTCATAGGCAATAATCTCTACAAAAGGCGTCTTTCATCTCCTTGGCTTCGTTGCATAGAATTAAAGCAAGCTTCGAGCATTCTCTACGATGCTCACGAAGAATTTTGTGAAAGACACACAAGCCCTAGAGTCATAGCCTCAAAAGTAACAAGGTGGGGTTATTACTGGCCATCCGTGACAGAAGACGCAAGGGAAGTAATCAAAGCATGCAAGGTATACCAGACACACCCCAAGGCTCGAAAACCATTAGAGTATGAGGCGTCTTCTACCATGACAGTAAGGCCTTTCGGTCAATCGGGCGTCAGCATAATCGGACCCCTACCAGCAGCTCCTGGAGGGATACATTTCTTGGTCATAGCCATCGACCATTTCACCAAATGGGTCGAGGCCAAGCCGTTGGCATCAACAAAAGGAAAGGATGTGGAAGAGTTCATGTGGGAACACATAATTTTCAGATTCGGAATCCCACAAGTCATCACCTCTTATGAAGGGAAACACTTTGCCAAAGGAGTGCTCCCCTCTTTTTCCAAAAATCTGAATGTGAAGCAAAGGTTCATTTGTGTTGACAAGGATATTGTCGACAAAATCGAGATAAAGCTAGGGCAATATCAGCATAAGTGGGCAGACAAACTACCCAAAGTCTTGAGGGCATATAAGAATTTGTCCTTTGAATGAAAGCAAGCGAAGCCAAGTCAAAGAGCCCAGCATCAAAATGTTGTGGCAACAAGGCATGCGAGCTCAAAGGGCTGAAAACAAAATGTCATGAACAAGTTTGAACATGACAGCAACTCTCGTAAGTTTTACATGTAAAAACTTACCTTCTTTAAAGCATTTAGTTGTTTTTTCAATTTCATGTAACGCAATCTTCTCATATGGGAAAAAAGCATTAATGGTAGGTGTCTAGTGCTCATTTCTTCAAATGATGTAATCCTCCCTACCCACTTAATGATATAACATGTTTCCCTCAAAATCTCTTGTTTCGTTTTTAACAACATAGATTTGTTCAGCCAAGTACTTTACAAGTTTCAATGTCGAAGGATGAAGCAAGGCACATGTCTTGTATATATACAACATCCATTACAATTCACATTAACTTTCCTATGAAGTCTTAGGGTATTAAAAGCCCTCTGCAACTTAAGGATAAAGACGGAGTGGGTCGCGACCCTCTGTCGCAGTCAAATTATACGATTGCCTAAAATCTTGGTCCAAAATACACACAATAAGGTTATAACCTTAGGTTGTATGTTTACGTTCTTGAAATGAGCGTAAGAGAAGATAAACATGACAATAAAAGTGGGACATATCCCACTAAATTAGCATTAATGAAGACTACAAACAGTCTTAGCTATTATAATCACAAAAAGGATAATTGTCTAAAGTTATGGGTCGAAGCCCTACTAACATGAAAGATAAATTGTTCTAACAGGCACACAGATCATAAATTGTCAAATACAAAGGCACCAGCCTTTAAACATGATAAATTGTTTTAATAAGGGTACATGTCACCCTTATGGACCAAATTACTGCCAACACGGCAGCCTTCAATTGTTCTTGGAAGAGTGGGGACGCTCCTGGTGGGTTGCAGACTTAGGTTTCTCGGACAAGGTCCTTCTGGTTGGAGACGGAGGTTGTATGCTCTTTGGCTTTTTAGAGAGGAGATCTTCGATGGAGGCTGAAGGATCTTTGGTTGCTTCGGCAAGGAAGGGGTACACTGCTATGGTAAATGCGTTACCAGCTTCATCATATTCCCGCATGGAATTCAGACGATAGTATGGTACCTCCGAAAGCACAACTGGTTTTTTGGTTTCAGCAATCTCCTCCAAAGTTGTGCGTTTTCCATGGAATATGGCCGCATTCACTAGTTTGCCCACAACCTCCCCCACCTCATCGCTATGATACAACTCCATAGCAATGTAGGGAACAACCTTCGATACAACCTCAGCCCTATCTTTCCTTAAACTTTGGCATTCGAGCTTCAACTTATCAACCTCTTGACAGCGCTTGGCATCCTGCTCCACTAACCTGACCCTCTCAGCCTCCAAACCAGAACATTTAGACTCCAGGGCACTCACCTGGTTCTCATAACCAACAACCTTAGCTTCCTCCAACTTTAGCCTACCACACTCAGCTTGCGACTCCTTAAGCTGCTCCTCAAGACCATCAATTTTGGCTCGTAGAGCCTCGTACCTTGGGTGTTTTTCAAAATCCGCCATGGCTTCGTCACACCTTTTCTCCAACTCAGCATAACTCTTCTCCCTTTCCTTCTCTCTGGCCACAACAACAGCAACCTCCTCCTTCGCCTCCTTGACCTTGTTAAGCAATCCCCTTGTACGAAAGCTAAGATGGCTGTCCAGCATTGCTTGCCTGATATAACTTTTGTCATTAAGATCGCAAAGCTTCTCAAGGGACATTTCATTCATTTTACTCCTCCAAGAGGCAGGAGTGATATTCTCAACAAGCAAGCGCAGGAGAGGGCGTTGGACAGTTCCTTCGCATCTGGCAAACCTAAAAAAAAAAAAAAAAAAAAAAAAAGATATGGAAAAACAATATAAGCCAAATACGCAATACGATGGAAAAGGAAGAGGACTCGAAGAACTTTTACTTACCAGGGATATCACCTTCTTCATCAATCATCCTCTCTGGCGCATACATAATGGCTTTCCCACGAGCTTTTTCTGTTTTTTGTTTGACATTCCTCGAGGAGGGAGTAGGAACATTGGGTTTCCTTTTTGGAGCAGTCTTTGCAGCTTTTGCACTGGTACCTTTCCTTGTTCTCACTCTATCAGCAATACCGGAGGACCCTACGATCCTGAGCTGATCACTTCCGGAAGGGGTATCATCAGAACACCAACATCCTCCACAAGCTGGGGGGCTTCCTCAGGACCAAGGGGTTTGATTGGGGGAAGCACAGCAAGAGGTTTGGGTGGAGAGACATCAACATCGTTATTATTGACAGATATAGAAGGAGATCCAACTCCGTAACTTGTATCCTAAGGATCCTTCGGCATAAAGCTAACCTCTTTGGCACCTCCAGCCACAACAAAGTTTCTGAAAGCCATTTCTGCACAAACAAACGAAAAGGAGATGAATATCAGCAGATAAGTTATTTAAATTATTTAAATAAGATATATACATACTTTTTCCTTCACAAATTATTTCAGGTGATGACGGAGACCCGTCCCAGCTGTCACTTAAACCAGCCATGTACAATATAGGCTCCGGAAATGTTTGGACGTCAGCAGGGTGGCGTGCGAGACGCTGGTACAAGGGGTCACTCCTTATCTCATAGGGAAGAGGGTCATTGTACTTCTTCTCATCATACATGTTTGCTTTATCCAACAATGCTGGATACTCAGGAGGTATGATGGTACTCTCAACATAGAAAAACTGTCCTTTCCAGTTTCTAATATTTGAAAAGGGTTTCGTCACAAGAGCAGGCACGTCATGTTCACCCCTTTTGGCAATGGTTACCCAATCTCCACCAGGGTAGAGATTCACAAAACCCCTAAGCACCTCCAATGTGGGTTCATAGCCGTATGCTTTACACATTACGATGTACGTGGTCAACTTAGCAAGACCAAAAGGGTTTAACCTAGAAACATGAACCTGATAGTATTGTAGAAACTCTAAAATCAAGGGATGAATAGGTATCCTAAGATTCGATTGAGTGAATGCATGCACATACAAACCAACAAACCCTTCGGGAGCATCGAAAATATTTTGTTTCTTACTAGGGAGCATAATTTGGTACTCCGAGGGTATAGGGTAATCAAACAGGAACTCAGATAAGGCTTGTTTCGACAAGGTACAGGTCTGTTGCCAAATAATTCGCTTAGCGGCCATGCTCATATTAAAAGAATAAAAGATCAAGGAAGGTTTATGGGAATTTTACCTTTTCGTTCCAACGGAAGCACAAGATTGCAGAGCAATGTGTATATTTTGGGCGGAGGTAAAAGTATTCTAGGGTTTTACCGTATCAACGAATAAATACCCATCAAACCTTTGATCATAACCGCACACATGTATAGTTTGCTATCTATGCGGATTTGAAATTGATTTTAAATTATGAAAGGACGCTTACTTATACCGAGATAGTAGCAGTGGTAGTCCAAGTGGAGTAATCATAATTAACCCGCATTAAATGCGTGGTTAGTTGAACATTTATTTTCTTTTTTGCATGGTTAGTGTTATACAAGGAGTATAAGGCATGTAGTTAGTTTTTTGAGTCGAATGCAATATATACTCGTACATATATATCACTTTCGACTGGGGGGCTTGATGATGTACCCTCCTAACGGGTCGAAGGACTCCCTTTCGAGCCTGTAGAAAGCCCTCTCTTCGGAGGCCCAGGTTAATCTTCTTAACACGTTTCATTGGCGTAAAACCATTCGTCTACGAAATGGTTACCATGTGGGAACCCGCCAATCAAAGCCTTAAGCCCTTCGGGGTATTCCTATCGAAGGAACTAGCACGAAGGACCATTCTGACCTGGTCAAACCCACGTCTCCTCTTCCCCTTGGCTTTCCCGCCAAAACAGAGAACGTGGGCTACAAAGCCCTAGCGGTTACCACAAAATCATGGGACGCCCCCATGATCTCCGAACAATGTGCAACCGCCCACTATGTCCTATTTCTCCCCTATAAATAGTATAGTCGGGCATGAACAATGTAAGTTAACTTCACTCTTGTCATTTACAACCTACTAAAATGATTACACATACTTACTCGCACGCCGGAGGTGGTTCGCAGGGTCCAACCCCTGCGCAATCACTTAACGTAGTGTTTCGGTATTTCTTATTTTCAGGTTAAGAACAAGCTTGGCGCATTCTCAACACCCCATAATTCCTTTGATCACCATCGAAGGCTTGGTTGTGCAACTATTTGTTCAATCAGGTATAAACCATTTTCGGGCGACATATGCCATTCGGCCTTTTTGGCTTACTTATAGATATGGCAACCACTTTTTGGGTATGAACCATCTTTGAACATTGACCACTGATCTCCGGAGGTCGCGAGCCTGCCGGCGGGATCATTTTCAGCTTATGTTCAGAATGTGACAAGTATGGTAAGGAAACGGTATGTAGAGAAAATTGCTTCCCCTTGACGGTGGGATAACTGCATTTGTCATTCATATAGTTAATATCAGGTCCTTTCGGACGTTACACAAGTCATATAAACCGAGCGTTTACAAAAACACTTCCTAAAGCCGATGGCATGCTGTGTTCATAATGCATCTTTCTCTTCCTTTGCCTACGATTTATGCGATCCAGCTCGGTAGATTTCCATGAGTTGGTAGGGTCCTTCCCAGTCGGGTCCAAGCTTTCTTTGATTTTTACTCCTGCTCTCTGTCCTTCCGGTACATGAGATCACCTGCCTTGAATGGTGAAGGTATTTTTGTTCCTTTCGTTAGCCAATAATAAAAACAAACATCGACAGGGATGAAATAACGATATATCCTAATAACATTTTGTTTTAACAGTTACTTTAACTTTTTATTTTTACCTTGGACACCCCGGCTCGAACCTTTCGGTTATGGCCTTGTATCATCTTCTTTTCATATCTCACCTTCCGGATTGCGACCCTCTTCCTTCGATTTGGCCGCGGGTTTCGTGAAGCAATGTTGCAAGACTCTGGTTCTCCAGTGCACTCGGGTAGTCTCCTGGATGCTTCCGCCTTGTCTTGCATCTCTCTTCCCTTCCGGATTAATTCTCTCGTCATCTCATCATTCCCAGTTTCATTCTCTGCCTCTCTCTCTATCATTTGCTCCCCCTCTACTCTATGACATTCCGGAATAACTATTGACCGAGCGATTAACGTTGCTATGCCGCCTGTAGTAGGGAATTTAATCATCGAGTGGATAGTTGATGTGACAGCTCGTAGCTTTTTTAGTCCGGAGCGTCCCAATATGATGTTATAGGGAGAGGGAGACCGGACCACGGCGAACTCTATCCTAGTTTTGCGGGACAGACCTTGACTTCCAAAACAAACCTCCAGTTCTATCTTCCCCAGCGGCTTAACAGACTCCCCCGTAAATCCTATCAAAGGCGTGTTGGTTTCTTTCAGCCGGGTCTGGACAGAGGGGCACAAACGTTCAAAACAATGCTCGTATATGACCTCCATTGAAGCACCGGGGTCTACATAAACTTCTCGTACCGCATGACCTTCCACTTCTGCCTCAACTATCAAAGGTTCATCCGACATATCCTCCGGGAGGATAGGCGGGAAACTGATCGGGGTGTTCATCCACTCTTCTTCTGCATCTACCGTCTTCCCTTTTCTCACAGCCATTGGACTTCGGATCATATTAATGATCTTCCCCTTGTTTGCATGGTTATTTCCTCCCTGAGGTGCCCTCCCTCTCTGCCTAATGTTTTTCAACAGATGGTCCAGCTTTCCCGTATCCAACGCCGTTTTTATGTGTTCTTTAAGCTGCCAGCAATCATCGGTGAGATGCCCCTTCTCACCATGGTAGTCGCAATACCTGTCCATATTTTCTGGAAGGGGCTTTCCTTTCATAGGAGGAGGCTGCGGTAATTTTAGCTGATGTTCAGTGGCGAGGATCTCTTTGGGAGTCTTCTTCAGGGAGTTCAGATCTATGGGTCTTGTGTCATATCGGCGGATGTCGTTACGACGGATGTCAGTTCTACCGGCGTTATCGTTCCTTGCGGGAACATAAGGAGCGTAGTAATCATTCCTACGAGGTTTGAACTCAATCCTGGGGTTGTTCCTACGGCGATCTCCTCCGAAAGGGACTTTCGGGGCATACTGGTCGCTCCTGCTGTTGTATGGGCCCTGGCGGTGTTCTCTGAGGACATCCGCTTTCTCTCCTTTCGGCAGTTTAGTATTCCGGAATGCTTCCTCCGACCGAACAAAATCATCGAACCTCTCCAACATCTCATCGACTGTTTTGGGAATCTTATCCGAGAACTTTTTTGCCAATTCCGGGCAATGGTGGCCATTCATGAACGAAGAGATCCGCATTATTTCTGGGGCATCAGGAAAGTAGTTTGCTTCACTTACCCATCGCTCTTTAAAGTCTGGGAGGCTCTCATTGGCCTTCCTATGGATCTTGTTGATCTCCGTAAGATCTTTGACACATGCCCTTAGCATACCGAACCTATTCAAGAATTTCTTCTGGAGCTCGTCCCAACCATCTATGCTTCCTGTCGGCAGTTTGTCGAACCACCCTCTGGCCTTCCCGTCCAAAGTTTGTTGAAACATTCGACACCATACAAGCATTGGTCATTCTTCGTGATTCCCTGCTCCAGTGAACCGATTGATGTGGTCGTCCGGATCGGTCGTTCCGTCATACAATTTAAGGTTCGTCGGTATTTTGTGCTTAGGAGATGAGAACTCTATAATCCTTCTCGTAAATGGGCACTTTATTAATTCCTTGAATGGTCTGCTCAAGTCGTCCACCACTGTTTTTCCTTGTCGTATTGTGATTTTTCAGTATACTCATCTTCCGCGTCCGTGAAATCATCTTCAAAGTTTAACATCGTAGGGCTTATCAGTTCGTGGTTGCCCTGCTGCTTGAGTAACTCTTTGAGAGCCGATATGTGGCCTTCCATAACGGTTCGGGTATCCGGAGGGTCTTGATCTCTTCCTCCAGATCCTTCAGCTCCTCCGGCATTTCGAATGGCGCCAATTTGTTGAAGTAATTTTCTGTAAACACTTCAGACAAACAAATGAGGTCTTCCGGTCGAACTCGATGAAGGTTCTTCCGAAATACAGATGGATCAATCCCTTCGACTTCTGAGGGTCCTTCGGTTACCTGCATACAAAAGCACGCGTTAGGCTCGCCCCGGGTGTGATCTCAGGACCAAGCTCCGGCGTGAAAGTAAGTATTGGGTAATCCGAAAGACTTGAACAGTAATTGAGAGTAAATGTGGGTAGCTAAAAAATTGGTTGAGAGTAGTAAAGGAGCTAGGTATTTATACTACCCAGCCTTGGTACCTGAAACGGCGGCGCCAGATTTTCTGGGCTTGTGTCCCAGACACAATCCCGTAAATCCTGGGGCGGCGGTGACGGTGTCTGCTGTTGCTATCTGTCATAAAGGTGATGCCACTTGTCCTATTATTTACAGTTGCCTTGGCCGGACGAATTAGGTGCCTTCCGGTCTTTACCGGATGACTTAACTTCTCCCGAATGATCGGACGAGTTAATCCGTCCGGACACATACGCCAACACATATCACCTCTAATGTTTCAATAAAAAAAAATATGACTCATCTTTACTTTCAAAGGAAAAATTAAAATGTCATAATAGCACATTCTCAAACAAGGATGACTCATCTTATATTCACCATACATTTGCCTCATTTGGTTGTACATCACCATCATAAGTCATTGACATATATGGAAATTAAATGAAATTGCATTGTCAAAATAAGTTTAAATATTATTGTATTTTGGAGTATAATATTTAGACAAATGACTCATCACCACATCACTTACGTTATAATGTTATATCAACATATTTGTAACTATATGATATATTTTTTTGCAACATTAATCGTCAACAATTACTCTAATATTCTGTTGTTTGTTTCATTAAGACGTTTCGAATCTTAATCTAACTACAACATCTTACTGTTAAAAGATGATTAAAGTCTAAACGTGAATCAAATAATGTTGCTTGTTTTGTTAAATTGTCTGAATGGTTTTTATTTGAAAATTTTATATATAAAATCACCGCATTGCGAAGGATAAGTAACTTCTATAAACCTAAAATGAAACATTTTTATCATACATTTAACACAGTCAATAAATCATTATATAAATTATTTAATCTTAGAGGCAATTTATTTTGCTTACCCACAAATCAATGCATACCATCTAGTTTGATCTAATGGTTGTATTAACCTAAGATTTAATATGTCAACCTAAGTCCATATTTTTTTTTCTTGTCTTTCTTATTTATTCACATTATTTTGGTCTTTTTTTTTTTTTTTTTTTTTAAATTTCTTTATTTTTTTTTTAATTTCTTTATATATATTTTTTTTTAATTCAAGTTTTTTTTAATTCACGTTTTTTTCTTCGCTTTCATACGTTTTCGTCTGTTTTCATACGTTTTCGTCCGTTTTCGTCTGTTTTCATACGTTTTCGTCCATTTTCGCCCGTTTTCATACGTTTTCGTCCGTTTTCTTACGTTTTCGTTCGTTTTCGTCCGTTTTCTTTCGTTTTCGACCATTTTATATACGTTTTCAGACGTGTTTTTACGTTTTCATACGTTTTCGTCCGTTTTCATACATATTCGTCGTATTCATACGTTTTCGTCCGTTTTCATACGTTTTCGTCCATTTTCTTACGTTTTCGTTCGTTTTTATACGTTTTCGTCCATTTTTCATACGTTTTCAGACGTGTTTTTACGTTTTAATACATATTCGTCCGTTTTCATACGTTTTCGTTCGCTTTTATATGTTTCTTTACGTTTTCATACGTTTTCGTCCGTTTTTAGATGTGTCTTTACGCTTTCATACGTTTTCGTCCGTTTTCATACATATTCGTACGTTTTCTTACGTTTTCGTCCGTTTTTAAATGTTTTCGGCTGTTTTCATACGTTTTTGTGATATTCAAAATATCACAAGTGATACGTTTCTGTGATATTCAAAATATCACAAGTGATTTTCAACTAATGTTTTGTAACATAAAAATCACAAGTGATATTCAGAATATCACAAGTAAGGGTGTTATCGAGTCGGGTTATCGGGGTATCAGGTTTATCGGGTCGAGTTGATTCAAGTTTTTTGTTAGAGAAAGGTGACCCGCAACCCGACCCGATAAGGAATCGGGTTCGGGTTGTTATCGGATCGGGTTGTTTTGGGTCGGGTTATTCGGGTTATCAGGTTGTATATGAAACAAATGTGAAGAAAAAAAAAAAAAAAAGTAGAGTACAAAAGTTGTGGTACAAAAGCCTAAGTAGTTTAAATGAAAATACCAATCACTGTACAAGTGATAAAAAAAATGTTTGCATAGCATAAAATTGATAGAATACGTTTGAGTAGGCCAAAAATAACATGCATGCGTCCTATAAAAGTAAACAAAATAAATTACAGTAGGTGAAACAAAAAAAAGATGCACTAGTTGCTCGTAACAGTACGTAGGCAAAAGAATAAAGCATTACCGTTAGTAAAACTTTCAAATCACACTAATACAAATCCCAAGTGAGCTATTAAATTTTTATTAAAAGTAATTATATACTATATTTCGGCCCTCCGTCCCTAAATAAATGTCCATTTTTGACTTTTTAAGTCTCTTTTTTCTAACTTTGACCTTAAATATTTTTATTTGTGTTATATAATACTTGATGAAAATTATACCAATTAAAATACATTTAAAACCCAATTCATTCATATATTTTGCATCAAATATTATATAACACAAACAAAAATATTTAAGGTCAAAGTTGAAAAATAAAGACTTCAAAAGTCAAAAGTGGACACTTATTTAGGGACGGAGGGAGTATTGTATTTCGGGTCTTATCGGGTCAATGACCCGATAAGATAAATAATCCAACCCAAACCCGACCCTATAACAATATCAGGTTATCAGGTTTGGGTCAAATTAAACCGATAAGTTTTTCCAACCCGATAAGCTTCTCGGGTTGACCCGACCCGTTTGACACTCCTAATCACAAGTGATATTCTGAATATCACTGCATATCACTTGTGATATTTAGAAACGTATGAAAACGGACGAAAACGTAAAAAAGTGACGAATACGTATGAAAACGGACGAAAACGTATGAAAGCGTAAAAACACGTCTGAAAACGAACGAAAACGTATGAAAAATGGACGAAAACGAAAGAAAATGGATGAAAATGGACGAAAACGTATGAAAATGAACAAAAACTGACGAAAACGTATGAAAACGGACGAAAACGTATGAAAATAGACTAAAACGTATGAAAGCGAAAAAAAAAGAATGTGAATTAAAAAAAAGGCAAAAAATAAATGTAAATAGTAAATTAAAAAAAAATAAAAAAAAAAGAAAAAAAATATATATATATATTTAGGTTGACATATTAAATCTTATGTTAATCCCCACAATTAGATCAAACTTGATGGATGGTCGGGATTTGTCCCTTAGTAAGCACCAAAATAAGAGTAAGCATTTGAACTAGTCACTGATGAGTGCCTATTTACTCATCATTTTATACCCATTTGATACATAAAAAATGCCAAAAACAGCCAAATATACCATATTATACTGCAGATATCCTTGGTTTGTGTTTTTATGCATTTCAGGTACAAAAGGATTGAAAACAGGGCAAAAATAGACAAAACCGAGCACGAGATTGGAAAATCGTCAAAAGCCGAGGACGGGGAAGGAATTTCAAGTTAGGATCACTTTTATGATCAAAAAGTCAAAGTCAACCATCATGAATGTCAAAATACCAAAAATGGTCCTTGGAGATAATTTTCAGAATTTGGCATAAATGGTCCCTCGATTTTCAGATTTGGCAAAGTTAGTCCCTAAAGTTAACACTAAACCTAATTCTAATCCTAACCTAAACCAACCATTTCTATCCTAAACAAATAAAACCCGCCAAACCAAAACCACCCACACCCACCATTTTCACTGACAAAACCACCTTTCACCCACACCCTATTCTGCTATCTTCACTTACACACTCCACCCCCTCCAGCTACTCCCTCACGTGCGTACCATCTTCACGTGTGCACCTTCCCAGGTGGATATCCACTTAACTTATTTTGGCGCCAAAATTGGTATTAACGGCTGAGATGATAACAACCCAATCCAAGGGTTGAGAAGTGATCAGAGATGAAGACAAGGATAATCCCACCTCAATTTTAGTATAAATAGGGCATTTTGTAGCTAGAAATGGCAAGTAGTTTTTTATCAGAGTCGTTATGCTAGTTTAATCATTTAGAAGTTGTATTTTCAAGTTCAAGTGTTCTAAATTCAAGTCTTTTTAAGTTCAAGTGTTCTAAATTTATCAAGCATTGTACTCAGTTTCAAGTTTAATAAAAGTTCAAGTTTTGTTGTTAATTCGTATTAAGCTGTTTAGTTATTAAAAATCAATCACAAGCTCCCTTACCCTTTCTATAAGCCCATAGAAGCTCATTATAGCTTCTGGTGAGCTTATAATAGTCAATTTAGTTCTAATCCAAGAAAGTCAAAGTAAGTCAACGATTGGTCAAAGGTACTATTCACTAGCTTATTTTAGTACTTATTTCCTTTTTCTGAGTTCATTTGTTCTATTAGATGCTAATGTAGTGTAGATTGATAGTTAGTATCAGCTTGAACTCATTTTTCACTTTAATAGCTTAAAACAGTCTATTTAGCTTAAATATAGAGTTAGCTTATTTATATATATATAAGTTGCTTATATCAGCTTACACAAGCTAGTCAATCATTAATAAGTCAGGATCATAAGTTAATTTGGTGGTTTCTAGTTTTAAATCTCAATCAGTCAATATATAGGGGTGTTTGGCATTAGTGGTCAAATGGGTTAAACTGGGTCAGAACTGTTCATGTGCATGAGTTTGAGGTTTGATCTTGAATAATTCAGCTTATAGGAGTTGTTAGTAGAATCTTTTTGCCTGTTTTTTAGGATTTTTATGTTTTGAATGGGTTAGTGTAATATTAGAACATGAACTGATCTATTAAGCTCTCTATAGCATTAAGCAGTTTAAGACTTATTTTTGGTGTTTCTAAGATCCCTTTTAGTCATTTAAGATTATCCTGAGTTCCTTGTTAAGTACCTTTAAGCTTAGGGTTGTTTTTGCAACAAACTTGCACATCAGACTGCATCAGTTGAATTTTCCCATTTGCAGCCCATTTCTTTTATTTTTAGTTTGTTCAATATAAGCTGTTATAAGCTGAATCTTGGCACTGTTAAAATTGGCTTGCTATTCTAGTTGTTCCCATTTTTTATAGATTTTTAGAACTAGCTTATTGTAGCTTTTCAATAGCTTGAAAAAGCCAATTTTTGCCCTGTTCCATAGTATTCAGCAGCCCTTGTGGTTTTTGGCTTATCTTTTGGATTTTTCATTTGCTCAGTTTAAGCCCAAATAAGCTGAAATTTGGCTATTTACTCCTCATTTTATGCCCATTTGATACATAAAAAATGCTAAAAATAGCCAAATATACCATATTATATTGCAGATATCCTTGGTTTGTGTTTTTATGTGTTTCAGGTACAAAAGGATTGAAAACAGGGCAAAAACAGACAAAACCGAGCACGAGATTGGAAAATCGTCAAAAGCCGAGGACGGGGAAGGAATTTCAAGTTAGGATCACTTTTATGATCAAAAAGTCAAAGTCAACCATCATGAATGTCAAAATACCAAAAATGGTCATTGGAGATAATTTTCAGAATTTGGCATAAATGGTCCCTCGATTTTCAGATTTGGCAAAGTTAGTCCCTAAAGTTAACACTAAACCTCATTCTAATCCTAAACTAAACCAACCATTTCTATCCTAAACAAATATAAAACCGCCAAACCAAAACCACCTTTCACCCACACCCTATTCTGCTATCTTCACTTACACACTCCACCCCCCCCCAGCTACTCCCTCACGTGCGTACCATCTTCACATGTGCACCTTCCCAGGTGGATATCCACTTAACTTATTTTGGCGCCAAAATTGGTATTAACGGCTGAGATGATAACAGCCGAATCCAAGGGTTGAGAAGTGATCAGAGATGAAGACAAGGATAATCCCACCTCAATTTTAGTATAAATAGGGCATTTTGTAGTCAGAAATGGCAATTAGTTTTTTTATCAGAGTCGTTATGCTAGTTTAATCATTTAGAAGTTGTATTTTCAAGCTCTCAGTTATTAATTCAAGTCTTTTTAAGTTCAAGTGTTCTAAATTTATCAAGCATTGTACTCAGTTTCAAGTTTAATAAAAGTTCAAGTTTCATTGTTAATTCGTATTAAGCTGTTTAGTTATTAAAAATCAATCACAAGCTTCCTTACCCTTTCTATAAGCCCATAGAAGCTCATTATAGCTTCTGGTGAGCTTATAATAGTCAATTTAGTTCTAATCCAAGAAATTCAAAGTAATTCAACGATTAGGTTAAAGGTACTATTCACTAGCTTATTTTAGTACTTATTTCCTTTTTCTCAGTTCATTTGTTCTATTAGATGCTAATGTAGTGTAGATTGATAGTTAGTATCAGCTTGAACTCATTTTTCACTTTAATAGCTTAAAACAGTCTATTTAGCTTAAATATAGAGTTAGCTTATTTAGTGCTTATTTATATATATAAGTTTCTTATATCAGCTTACACAAGCCAGTCAATCATTAATAAGTCAGGATCATAAGTTAATTTGGTGGTTTCTAGTTTTAAATCTCAATCAGTCAATATATAGGGGTGTTTGGCATTAGTGGTCAAATGGGTTAAACTGGGTCAGAACTGTTCATGTGCATGAGTTTGAGGTTTGATCTTGAATAATTCAGCTTATAGGAGTTGTTAGTAGAAGCTTTTTTGCCTGTTTTTAAGGATTTTTATGTTTTGAATGGGTTAGTGTAATATTAGAACATGAACTGATCTATTAAGCACTCTATAGCACTAAGCAGTTTAAGACTTATTTTTGGTGTTTCTAAGATCCCTTTTAGTCATTTAAGATTATCCTGAGTTCCTTGTTAAGTGCCTTTAAGCTTAGGGTTGTTTTTGCAACAAACTTGCACATCAGACTGCATCAGTTGAATTTTCCCATTTGCAGCCCATTTCTTTTATTTTTAGTTTGTTCAATATAAGCTGTTATAAAATGAATCTTGGCACGTTAAAATTGGCTTGCTATTCTAGTTGTTCCCATTTTTTATAGATTTTTAGAACTAGCTTATTGTAGCTTTTCAATAGCTTGAAAAAGCCAATTTTTGCCCTGTTCCATAGTATTCAGCAACCCTTGTGCTGTAGGATCCCACAAAAATCCATTATGATAATCTTTGTTAATTAATAATAACTTCGAGTTACCGTTTAGCAAAACCCATTTTTACGGGGGAATTTAAAATTTTTCTGGTTATTTTATTTTCACCACAACACGACATCCCAACAATTAACGAATAACGACACTAGCTCTCGACATGTATTTTGAAACGTGACCATTTCACAAATCACCCTTTACACTAATTCTATAATTAGTACCAATGAAATATACACTACACACACTTTATCCACTAATCATTATATTTCCTACTAATTACAACACTAATATTAAACTTACTACATTTAATTACACAAACCATATTACACAACACAAACTAATCGGAACTCTCAGCCCAACCCTCCGCCCAGTACTCGGCACAGCCCAACTCCCAAGTTAATTTCCATTTTGTGATTTCATGTTAACTCGACCAACCCAGCACCTCCAAAAGCGCACCTCGTACGCTCGAATACCAAAAGTGACCTACCCACATTTTTTCACCTCCTCGATCACCACCCACTAAACTATATATGTGCCAATTTTCAGGATTATAGGACGCGATTTATTATGGTTTTGAAGGACGATTTGTTTGTCCCATTTTAAACAAATCCGACATACGTAACCTATCGAAACTCAACCAAATCATTCCCCGCTTTTTCCTACGTACTCCTAATGATACTCTCAACATAATAGGATGACAGAAGTTGGCTAGGATCACATAAGATTTGTATAGTTTGCTATATTCATTTTTAGAACTCGTATGAAATAAAACATGTATACAAATAACCCATAACACAAGATAAGGTTATCTCATTCATAAAATCTTCCCAAATATCTCCTTTTGTCAGTAAAACTATCATAGGTGTCCCATTCTCTACAGTGTCATCAATGATTGAGTGAAAACAAAACGTGTAAATTGCACTCTATAAAATATTCTAACTCACCACTTCTACCACACACTCCCTACTCTTATCCTAACTTTCTTTCACCTCAAAAGTCCCCTTAAAAGCCAAAAGTCTTCTGTCTCACATATAGAAACCATCGAGCAAAGGAAAAGCTATAAGTGTAAAACATATACTCGACAGTAGCAAGTGGGTCGTTACCCCTCGTATTCATCCGATCCTTATCAAGTCTTCACCACCTTTTCAAAGGTGTAGTAAGTATTCTAATATCCTCACTTGCTTCCATTTCTCACAAACACAACCCACACATGCATGCATATTTTATTTCCTTTATATTCGAATGCATCATACGTTTATATTGCATGAGTAAAATGCATGAAACCCATATATGCAACCCTCACTGTGGACGAGTGGAAACTACTCACACTTTAGTTTACCAGTGCACTTTATTATTCACACATGCATCACATGGATATCATATACAAACGTATAGTTCATTTGTTCATTTAGTTTCCATGTAACACATACATACATATAAGAAACGAGGAGTGACAACTCCACAGAGGAAGATTTAGAACCACACTCACACTTTACTAGTACACGTTTAATATATCAAGTCATGCATCATTCAAACATATGCTAACTTTATAATTACACGTACACTTTAAAACTGGGAAAAAGGCTAAAACTATGCTAAGTGTGTGTGCGTATAAAACAGTTCAAGTAAGCTAGAAAATCAGTCCATATCTCGCGATTCGAACAAATAACGATGTCCCATTTTCATACGACCCAAACGACCCTACAACAAACTACATGTTTCGTATTTTGAGTTCACCCTTATAAGCTCATTAGGACAGTCGAAATTATTCAAAACTACACCAGTATCACTAGTTCTAAAATTCATAATTTTTCAGAAATTAATTAAATACCGGTTGGGCTAAAATTCAAGCCCAATAAGCATTTGAGTATCAGCAGTCCAACAGACCCATATGAAACATTTTTAGAATCATAAAAACAGCCCAGGTCCAGGCCCAAAACAATTTACATGCCCTCGCCTCTAAAATATTAAATGGGCTTTAAGATAATTCGTTGTGCGGCCCATTAGTACAAAAATAAGCTCTTTTCTGGAATAAGCACTTGGAATAAGTTAAAATGAACTTAATAAAGTTATAGAAATTTTCAGAATATTTTTCCCGTTATTTTTATGCAAAAAGGACTAAAAATGTAACGCGATCTAACTCGAGGGACCAAAACTGCCAACTGTGAAAACTATGGACTGAAGCTGTGAAAACAGTTTATAGAGGACCTAGAATGACATATCATTGAACTTCAAGCCTTATATGAACATATGGACAAGATTTGGACTATTATGGACTTTGGACTTAACCGAGGACTAACGACGTAACGCAATCGCAGTTAGACTAAAAAGTATAAAATCTGAAAAGGGCAAGGACCTATTTAATTTCACTTGACATTCTTAGTTTATTTTTCATTTTGCACCCTTCACTTCATATGCATTTTACATTTTAAGTTATGCATTATTTGAAGTTCGTTATTAGAAATTTAGTAACTTCACTTGCATATTATTTCAGCATATTTTGAGAAAGTAATATTTCGGGTCGATTGATATAAGAATCAAGCTAATATTATAGATATATTATATATTTAACTTGAGGCATTTTAAGCATATCACACTCATATCACCGATCAAATCGTTATACGATTTATCCTTTCCACATTCGTTATTAGTAGTAAGTTAGACTCTTAGACTTCGCTTATATTCAGGTCTCGTATTGAAGAAGTTTTCGTGATCGTTTACTTGGTCTTATAATTTCGTCTTGTCAGATACGCTCCAGGTGAGTCGTGGCCCCTCCTATTTTAATACTGATTTATACTTTTGGGGGAGATACATGCTTCGAAATATTTTACTCATTTATCAACTATATGATTTGTTTTGCGATACAATACTTCTATAAGCACTATTGATTGGCTCTAAACAGTCAACTAATATCAACCACGGATGTGGTCAAACAAAGTCAAACTATCAAGAACACAATGCAATAATCCAAGGAGTATAGTTTTATCCCCGGGTCGTTTAAGTCCCAGCGAAGTGTGAAATTGTGCTTAAAACGGATTGTGATCAAATGTAATTGAACAGAAAAGGGATTATGATTTTGATTACACTAATGAGATAAGAAAATAGCTTTAACCAAGCTATATAAACAAGAACAGGAAACCAAATTAACTCAAAACGTATAAAAACCTAAAAACGTACGTTTAAATTTAAATAAACGTAAACGTACGAAATAAAAAGTGAGTTTTAAGAAATAAACAGCCTACGGATATGAAATTTATATTTTTACAACCCTAATAATAAAAGAAAATTATTGGAAAAAGAAAATTATTTATTTAACTTATTAATTAATTATTATTAATTAAAAATTATTTAATTATTATTTAAACTAATTAAAATTCTAATAAATACTAAAAGATCAAACAAAAATCTGAAAATTTTTATATAAATACTCTAAGGTAATAAAAAGATAAGAAAATTATAAAAATGAAAATTACTTAATTAAAATTTAAAAAGATAAATTCTATTAAATAGAAGCTATCACTATATTTCTATTTCGTTTGTTTTTAAGTCCTAAAAATATTTTTATATTTTTCCTAGATTAAAAATGACAAAAGAAAATTATGAAAATTGGAATTATATTTTTTTGATTATTTTTCTATTTATTATGATTTAAATACTATTAAAAACTACTTAAAATGATTAAAAATATTAAAACTGATCAGAAAATTATGAAAAATTACAGATAATGCTAAAATATTATAAGGAAGCTGGGAAAAATAAAATGAAAAGCTGACAAGGCCTAATAAGCAGATTTGGGCTAATAAGCAATAAGCTAATAAGCCAAAAATAAGCAAATAAGCAGTAAAATTGGCCAAATGATCAGAACAAGCTTAATACACTAAAATGAGCTTAAAACAACTTAAAACTACAAATTAGCACAAGAGATAAACAGATCTGATCCTTGGCTGCTATGGAATTTGACACAGAAAACTCAGGAAATCAGGCAACTTTAAGACCAAATTAAGCTAAGCAATAAGCTACTGAGATTCAATATTAGGGGGGCAAAAGCAAGCTTAGCTTATGAGCTATCTAGAAAACACAAAAGCCCTATGAGAATCACACCAATTATACTCTAATTGAGCACAAGTTCAGCTGCTCAGAACCATGTTTCTGCTGATGCAGTTGACTTTTGCAGAAAAGTAGAAGTTTTGACTTTGGTGAGATTTGATTAGTTCTAATGGACTGATATTGATGTAATAAGTCTAAAAGAAACTAGATCAAGCAAGGTTACACACTTATGAAATGATTTTGAACAATCATGAACCCAAATCTCATCACAGTTAACTGTGATGAAGATTTAAGCACAATTTTGACTTTTTAACTCTTGACTACTGAATTTGATGCTAGAACTGAGCTAATAGACCCTAGTGAACCAAGTTACAACAGCAAACAACAACAAACAAACCCTATAGACCTACTAATTCAGCAAATCCAAACACCCCTTTCAAACTCAGAAATGGTGATTTTCAAGTGAATTCAGAGATTTAAACCACAACTATAATTTGAGAACTTATGGTATCATATCTTAGGACTAAAGAGACATAAACCAACAGCCATACAAGCATGATACTCAGAAACAACAAATATGCAATTTTTGACTGCCAAAATGAAATTTTTAACAACTAAGATTTTTAATGAACAAGCAAAGTGTTTTATAGCATAAACCTACTCAACAACAACTAAGAAACACAGAAATGTGAAGATCAAAGCTTAAAAGCAACTTAAAAAGTAAAATGCAAAATTCCTTGGAAATGCTTACAACTGCTTTCCAGCTAAAATCCAAGAACAAGGACCAATGAATCACTCCTATAGAACCTCCTCAGGTTCACTAACCCAGGGCAATCCAATATTTACCCTGCTCCAGCATTAATCACCATGATCATGAAACTTTGACTTTTGTTGACTGTTTTTGTATTTTTGATTTTCTGATTACTAAACTTGTTTTACTGATTACTAATAGCTTTAATAAGCTATATGGGAGCTTATGTTTACTTATGAGTCAATATAAACAAACAACAACAACAATACAGATTAATTAGATTTTTGAGATAAAAGTAGAAATGGCATAAACTGAGATAACAACTGAAACTTGAAATTAATTATTAGAAAAGGTTTATATTACACTGGAACAAACTAAATTCAACACTTGAAAGATTAAAATTACACTAAGAACTTGAAATTTAATAATTCGACATTAATAAAACTAAATTACACTAGATATCCTCATACACACTCTCTCCTCTGCTCTTTATAGCCTCTAACCTTCTTGTCGACATCTCTGAGTACTTCCCACCTCATCTGAGCCATTGATTTCCAAGAATTCATCAGATTCGACCATTTGGCACTTTTGGCGGGAAAAGTGGAAATTGGTGATTAATCTCTGATTTTGCTATTGGGGAGTGGGAGGGATGCATTAATTGGTTTTGGCATGTTAGGTGGAGTGTTGAGGAGGGGGGATGAGGTGGATGAGCCAGCTGGGGGGGATGACTGGTTATGGCGGGGTGAGTGGGAAAGAGACGGGTCAAAGGTTTGTTTGACTGAGTTTTTAAACTCAGATGGGGGTTGGGCTTATTTAATTTGGGCTTGGGTAAATGGGTTAAGGGTTTAGTAATGGGTTGGGCAGGTTTGTTTATTTTGGGTTTAATGTTGTTGGATCCGGATTTGGTTTATAATTTAAATACAACAAGGACCAAAAGTGTAATTTGCTGAAAGTTGAGGGGCTTGAGTTGCACTTTTCCAAAGTTACTCCAAAGGACCAATATTGCCAAGAAAAATAATACAAGGGTTATAATTATTTATTTTCCATTTTAAAATAACCCAGGGACCATTTTTGACATTTTTCAAAATTGAAGGACCTTTTTGTAATTTTTGCCCAAACAATCATTCAAGGACCAATTTTGACAATTAAGATTATTTTAGGGACCTTGAATGATAAATTCCACTTTTTTAGATTCTAGGGACTAGATTTGCCAAATTCTGAAAGTTCAGGGACTAAAATGCAAATTATGACATTTATTGTTTGTTTTTCCCTGAAACTTATAAAAACACAGTCAGATGATATTTTTATACATTTTTAGACTTTTTAAAGTATTTTTGACTGTTTCTGTAGCTCGAATGTAAAAGAAATGATGAGTATTTACACACTCATCAATCCCCCACACTAAACTATTGCTAGTCCCTAGCAATCTTTTATGAAGATTTTAATGGATGTATCTCTTTACCAGAAGCCATCACCTCTGGAGTAGCCGAATGTTTCAGTTCATGTAAGAACTATGGTACACTGATAACCATGTGATTTTGAGCAAATCACCAGCTGTAAACGGTTTTGATTTGTCTTTACCAGAAACCGTTTGCTTCTGGACTAGCCATTGTTTTAGTATGTGATACTTTGGCACAATGATAACCAAATGATTTTGAGCAAACCATAAGCTATAAACGGATTTGATTTGTCTTTACCAGAAGCCGTTTGCTTCTGGACTAGCCAGCTCTTAGATAAATTACAACTATTATCTTTGGTGAGCTAATTACCAATTATGGTATTCCAAAGCCTTTACCACAAGCCATAAACTTGCGGGCTAGCCAACTCTTCACTAATTAAAGATATGGTGAGTCGAGAACCATACAATTTTTGGCAAATTGCAAGCCATAAACGGATTTGATACATCTTTACCCAGAGCCGTTTGCTCCGGGATTAGCCAATCCTTATGTGTGTTAGACATGGCGGACTGATAACCATTTTCTGAGTTCTAAGTGAGAAAAAATTTTAAAATTTTGGCTAAAATGGGGGTGCTAGATGATACATTTGATAAAATTCGCTAGAATTTCCCCCCCACACTTAGAACTGAATATTGCCCTCAATATTCAAAGAACCGGCTGTTAAACCAACACTTAGAACGTAAAAGGGAAATACTGAATAGCCATTATTTTTATATACATATTTATTTTATTTTTATTTAATTTGCATTTAAGCCGTTACGGCATGCAAATTACCTCTATTTTTTTTTTTTTTTTTTTTTTTTTTTTAACTGAGATACTTACATATATACAACCTGTGGGGCATTCCTCCAAACTTGGGTGGTAGAAAATAGAAAGAAGCCAGAAATATGGGTGAAAAACCCATATGGTGCGGGCTAATGTTTTTGTTCACCGAGTCACTAGCCTGACTCGACCCCGAATTAAGTTGATTCCTCCCGAACAGTCAGGTTTATCACGCTAGCTAACCGCTTGTGAACGGCCAACTGTAATAAAGTGCTCCTGAACAGCCCGGGAGAAAAAGCAATTTAAAAGTCTACGGGGAAGTAAGTGGAAGAGACCATCTCCCCCACACTTGGTAGAAGAAAATAGAAAGAAAACAGAGACACGGGTGAGAACCCATGTTTTGCTAATGTTTTTGATCACCGAGTCACTAGCTTGACTCGATCCCCGCATTTATTGGTTCATGGGGAAAGTTTGAAGATCCGGGACAACCATAAATGGTATGTCCTCTCCAAAGTAGTGTTTTAACCGATGGCCATTCACTTTAAAATTTGGTCCGTCATTTTGAGATAACTCAACGGTACCATATGGATAAACTTTTGTAACAGAGAATGGACCAGACCAACGGGATTTGAGTTTTCCCGAGAAAATCTTCAATCTTGAATTGAAAAGAAGGACTCGATCACCAACGTTGAAAACGCGGTTCTTGATTTTTGAGTCATGAATCTTCTTTGTCTTTTCTTTATAAATCAAAGAGTTCTCGTAAGATTGATCACGCAGTTCATTTAATTCATTCATTTGAACTTTACGGTGATCACCCGCAGTTTGAAGGTCAAAGTTAGCATGTTTCAAGGCCCAGTAGGCTTTGTGCTCTAATTCGATCGGTAGATGACATGCCTTTCCGTACACAAGCTTGTAAGGTGTACACCCAATGGGTGTTTTGTAAGCTGTACGAAAGGCCCATAGTGCATCATCCAATTTATCCGACCAGGACGCACGATTTTTCTCCTACAGTCCTTTCTAAGATTCTTTTAATCCCCCGATTTGAAACTTCAACTTGCCCACTTGTTTGTGGGTGATACGCAGTAGAAAGACGGTGAGTTACACCATACTTTTGCATGACTTTGTCAAATTTGTCATTACAAAAATGCGTACCACGATCACTGATTATAGCACGTGGGGTTCCAAAACGGGCAAAAAGAGACTTCAGGAATTTTACAACAACTCGGGCATCATTGGTGGGTAAAGCTTTTGCTTCAACCCATTTTGACAAATAGTCAACAGCCACGAGAATGTATTTGTTTCCTCGAGATGATGGAAATGGCCCCATAAAGTCAATGCCCCAGACATCAAAGATTTCACAGACTTGAATTGCATTTTGTGGCATTTCATTTCGTTGTGAAATATTACCGTGACGCTGACAAGCTTCACAAGTTTTTATGAGTTCTTGGGCATCCTTATAGATTGTGGGCCAATAAAACCCGGAATCAAACACCTTTTTGGCGGTGTAGTTTGGACTATGATGGCCCCCCGTGGGTCCAGCATGGCAAGCTTTGAGAATGTCAATAGCTTCCTGTCCGTAAACACACCGCCGGATGACTTGATCCGCACAGATTTTGAATAAGTAGGGGTCGTCCCAGAAATAATGTTTAACATCCTTGAAGAATTTATTCTTCTGTTGGGTCGACATCCCTTTCACAATGAAGTTCCCCGCATGGTAATTTGCGAAGTCAGCAAACCATGGGGTGGTAGAATCTCCACGAAAAGTAACCGCATTGAGTGTCTCGAGAGGAAATGTTTCATTTATTTCCTTTTTCTCGAAGACATCTTGGTGAGGGTTCTCTAATCGGGATAAATGATCAGCAGCTAGGTTCTCAGCTCCTTTTTTATCACGTATAATGATATCAAATTCTTGCAGGAGGAGAACCCAACGGAGTAATCTCGGCTTTGCATCTTGTTTTGCAAAGAGATATTTAAGAGCCGAGTGATCCGTGTACACTACACATTTTGTCAAGATCAAATATGGCCGAAACTTCTCAAAGGCATACACCACAGCCAATAACTCTTTTTCTGTAGTGGTGTAATGAGTTTGAGCTTCAGTCATGGTTTTGCTTGCGTAGTGGATAGGCTGAAAATGTTTGGCTTTACGTTGCCCCAGGACTGCACCGATTGCAAAATCACTTGCATCGCACATGAGCTCAAAGGGAAAATCCCAGTCGGGGGCAACTAGAATGGGTGCCTCAGTAAGCTTTTTCTTTAATATGTCAAAAGCTTTGATGCACTCTGGTGAGAAGATAAAAGGAGCATCTTTTTCAAGAAGATGAGTCATAGGCCGGGCGATTTTAGAAAAATCTTGTATGAATCGACGATAGAAACCGGCATGACCCAGAAAACTCCTAATACCTTTGACGGTAGTGGGATGAGGTAATTTACCAATGACATCAACTTTAGCTCTGTCAACCTCAATCCCATTCTTTGATATCTTATGGCCGAGGACAATGCCCTCTCTGACCATAAAATGACTCTTCTCCCAATTTAGACAAAGGTTGGTGTCTTTACACCTTTTCAACATGTTTTCTAAATTGGAGAGACATGCTTGGAACGAATCCCCAATGACCGAAAAGTCATCCATAAAGACCTCCATTGTTTTACCGATCATGTCGGTAAATATAGCCATCATACACCTCTGGAATGTGCCTGGAGCATTACATAAGCCGAAAGGCATACGTTTATAAGCAAAGGTTCCATAAGGGCATGTGAAGGTAGTCTTTTCTTGATCTTGTGGATCAATGGGAATTTGAAAGTAACCCGAGAAACCATCTAGGAAACAATAGTACTCGTTCCCTGCTAATCTCTCAAGCATCTGATCCATAAAAGGTAGAGGAAAATGGTCTTTACGGGTGGCATCATTTAACTTACGATAGTCAATGCAAACACGCCATCCCGTAACCAAACGAGTTGGAATTAACTCATTCTCATCATTTGTGACAACAGTCATGCCACCCTTTTTTGGAACACAGTGAATGGGACTAACCCAAGGACTATCAGAGATGGGATAAATCAATCCTGCATCAAGAAGTTTGAGAACCTCTTGTTTGATTACATCGTGGATTTTAGGATTCACCCTTCTTTGATGTTGGACTGCTGGTTTAAAGTCATCCTCCATTAAAATCTTGTGAGTACAAAATTCAGGGTCAATACCCTTAATGTCGGAGAGTTTCCAAGCAATGGCTTGCTTGTGTGACTTTAAGACCTTTATGAGAGCAATCTTTTCCTCATCACTTAAATCTTTAGCAATAATGACGGGTAATTTATCATCACCCTCCAAAAATGCGTACTCAAGATGAGGCGGTAAGTCTTTGAGTTCGACCTCAGGAAATTCATCAGTTTTCTCAACTGATCTGATTTCCTCTTTATGAAGTTCAACGGGAGGGAGTAGAGGAGAATTGTCCTGATTTAACAATGTCTCAAGAAGAAGAATATCTCCCTCCAGATCAATCTCAGCGTCATCAATCCCCTCTAGGAATGAATCACATTTGAGAAAATCATCGATCTCTTCCAAATTGAAATCACCTCCCTCAAACGGAGTGAGAGAAGGGGAAGAGTCGGAAATGCCAGGTAAGGAAGATGTGGTGGTATCCCCACTCACAGAATTATCAGAATAACCAAGAAACTCTTGAGAATACTCCTCTGAAACAATATCAATGACATCGATTCGGTTAACCGATTCAGAATCATAATTTGAGGAGTACCTCGAAGTTTGATCGAGGTTAAAGGTAATAGCTTCATGACCCACACGTAATGTGATTTCATGCTCAAATACATCTATGAGAGCACGGCCCGTTCTCAGGAATCCTCTTCCAAGAATGAGAGGAACCCTGGAATCAGCATCGAAATCCACAACCACAAAGTCAGCTGGAAAATGGAACTTTCCTACTTTCACAAATACGTCCTCAGCAATGCCAAGTGGACGAGATATTGAACGATCTGCAAGCTCAAGAGTCATGCAGGTAGGAGTAAGTTCAGGAAGAGAAAGTTTCTTCCATACTGATTTAGGCATCAGGTTGATGCTTGCTCCAAGATCGGCCAAGGCATAGCATTCAACCATTCCTGGAAAGACACAAGGTAGTAGAAACCTTCCAGGATCTCCAAGCTTCTCGGGAAGCTTTTTCAAGATAACTGCTGAGCAGTTCTCATTTAATGGAGTCTTAGCCATTTCAAACAGCTTTTCCTTGTTTCTCAACAAGTGTTTGATTGTGGATGCAAACTTAGGCATCAGAATGATAGCATCCGCAAAGCTTATGTCAAAGTGTAATTCTTGGAAAATTTGGAAGAATTTATCCATTTGTTGACTAGCTTTTTCGCGGAGCTTTTGCTCATTTAAACGTGATGGGTAGGGAATAGAAGATTTGGATTTAGGGTTTTCAACCGGGGTTTCAGGATTTTCAAAGACAACTTGAGGTTTAGTCTTGGGTTTCGGGACACTTTGAGGTTGGACGTTGTTGGTACTTCCGTTATTAGTAGGAAGTACCTGGTCCTTGGTCACTTCAGGCTCACTTCCCACTACCTTGGGGAAGAAGAAGAAGTGGTAGTGGAAACAGTGGGTCCCTTATATGAAACACCACTTCGGGTTGTGATCGCCTTAGCATCGCCCTTCGGGTTAGCGATCGTGTTGCTCGGAAGTTTTCCTGAGCCCGAAGGTTGATCATTTAAAGATTTTTTAATCTCAGAGATCTGGCTGACCAACAACCTGTTTGTGTCCTCTTGAGCTTTCATGAACTGCCTCAACAACTCATCAGATGATGGATGTTGGGCTGGAATGGCTTGATGTTGATTAGGGAAATTTTGCATTCGGTTATTTTGATTATAACCTTGATGTTGAAAATTCCCTTGATTTGGATTACCATTTCCCTGAAAATGATTTCCCTGGTTGGAATTGTTTCGATTAAAGTTTCCTTGGTGTTGGAAACCTTGATTTTGTCCAGAATTGAAATTCCCTTGGTTTTGATAACCTTGGTTCATTCGAGGTTGATTTTGGTTCCGGTTTTGCAAATTCTGGTTTGATTAAAACCGGGTGGTCCTTGGTAGTTGCTGGCTCGGTATGGTTCCATTTGAGGACGGTATTGATTACCTCCTTGATTTGAAGTACCGGCTATAGCATTAACTTCAAAAGGACTACCATCAGTGGCAGTACAGTCGTAGTATGCGTGAGGGCCACCACAAGTAACACAAACTTCCACTTTCTTCACTTCAGCATGTGAAGGAGTTTGTGTGAAAGTGACTTTCTTTTGGCTTGAGAGAACCAAAGCTTGAATAGCATCCGTGAGTTTGTCAATCTTAGCATCGGTGCTAGAAGTACTCACGGGAGATGAAGTAGAAGGACCGGCACTAGCCTGAGAATGATATGGCTTTGTTCGTGCAGTACGGACCTTAGACTTATTCTCAATAATTGCTAAAGCTTCTTTGACAGTTCTGCTCAAAAAGTTACCTCCTGAGGAGGCATTGAGAGAATCTTGGTCAGATTGGCTAACTCCATTATAGAAAGTGTCGATTTGCATCAACTCTGTAAAACCATGATGAGGACATTTACGAAGCAATTCTTTGTAACGATCCCACGCGTCACTAAACGATTCATCAAATCTTTGTGTAAATTTGATAATTTCATTTTTAAGACTTGTCGTTCTAGACGGTGGAAAAAATTCGTTCACAAACTTTGTAACTAAGTCCTCCCATGTCTCAATTGAACGAGGGGGTTGTTTTTCAAGCCATATCCGGGCTTGTCCCTCGAGAGAAAATGGGAATAGAAGAAGTTTGATTGAGCTAGCAGGGATGTTCTTGTATTTGATGGTAGATGTAATTTTGTTAAACCATCGAATGTGAGCATGAGGATCATCCCTCTCAAAACCGTAGAATTGGCTTGAGGTCACAAGATTCAGTAACCCGGTTTTGAGCTCAAAACTCTCAGCTACAATAGCTGGAACAACAATGGCATCTCCATAACCCTCGATGGGTGCCTGGAGAAGCTCATTCATTGGCAATTCTGCCATGACGACAGGATCAGTACGTTCCTCAGATACGCCTGATGGGGCAGAACGTCTACGACGCCTTCGAGGTATGTTTCCAAGCTCACGGAGAGGGCTTGATGACCTAGAAGAACGAGTGCGCATGCACTAAGACGAGTCTGAGAATCCTTTATAGTGGAGGAAACTCAGAAAAGGGGTAAGAAGATTCTTTTTGGATTTTTATTTAAACAAAATTTTTCTATTAAAAATCAAGATCGAGAAAAAACACAAGTGAACTTAAACCAATAATCAACAGGCGTACGGTAGCTCTCTAAATGACAAACGCACAGAGTGGCGGAGAAGCAAAGGTGGGCAGTTACGCTCCTTAAAAACCCGCTTCTTTCAGTCCGACAATTTAATGTCAGACTATCCTAGAACCTCCGTTAGAGTTTGTTTATCAATTTAAAGGTGAGCCGATATTCGCAAGTGATACAAAGGCAAGTTTTTATCTTAGGTTTGGGAACTTATTATGGCCGCACCCCCAGTTAGGTAGTGCTCAGTCTTGGTTCTCGATGGTTAATTTTTATTTATTGTTTATTATTTAACACAGAAAATGGAAAATATTTTTGATGTTTTTATTTTTTAGATGATAGTATATATAGAAAAGAAAAGAAAATATTTTTGTTTTATATGGTTTTATGGGGAATGGAAATACGATATTTTTGGTGCTTGATCCGTTTAAATGAGTTAACTTCACAAGCGTTTTGCTTTATATATGATAAATATACAGGAGAGAAAAGATATTCACAGATTGGGGTTCAAAGACACGATACTGCAAAACGTTTAGAACACGCTGCACACTTCCCCGGCAGCGGCGCCAAAATTTGATTGGCTCTAAACAGTCAACTAATATCAACCACGGATGTGGTCAAACAAAGTCAAACTATCAAGAACACAATGCAATAATCCAAGGAGTATAGTTTTATCCCCGGGTCGTTTAAGTCCCAGCGAAGTGTGAAATTGTGCTTAAAACGGATTGTGATCAAATGTAATTGAACAGAAAAGGGATTATGATTTTGATTACACTAATGAGATAAGAAAATAGCTTTAACCAAGCTATATAAACAAGAACAGGAAACCAAATTAACTCAAAACGTATAAAAACCTAAAAACGTACGTTTAAATTTAAATAAACGTAAACGTACGAAATAAAAAGTGAGTTTTAAGAAATAAACAGCCTACGGATATGAAATTTATATTTTTACAACCCTAATAATAAAAGAAAATTATTGGAAAAAGAAAATTATTTATTTAACTTATTAATTAATTATTATTAATTAAAAATTATTTAATTATTATTTAAACTAATTAAAATTCTAATAAATACTAAAAGATCAAACAAAAATCTGAAAATTTTTATATAAATACTCTAAGGTAATAAAAAGATAAGAAAATTATAAAAATGAAAATTACTTAATTAAAATTTAAAAAGATAAATTCTATTAAATAGAAGCTATCACTATATTTCTATTTCGTTTGTTTTTAAGTCCTAAAAATATTTTTATATTTTTCCTAGATTAAAAATGACAAAAGAAAATTATGAAAATTGGAATTATATTTTTTTGATTATTTTTCTATTTATTATGATTTAAATACTATTAAAAACTACTTAAAATGATTAAAAATATTAAAACTGATCAGAAAATTATGAAAAATTACAGATAATGCTAAAATATTATAAGGAAGCTGGGAAAAATAAAATGAAAAGCTGACAAGGCCTAATAAGCAGATTTGGGCTAATAAGCAATAAGCTAATAAGCCAAAAATAAGCAAATAAGCAGTAAAATTGGCCAAATGATCAGAACAAGCTTAATACACTAAAATGAGCTTAAAACAACTTAAAACTACAAATTAGCACAAGAGATAAACAGATCTGATCCTTGGCTGCTATGGAATTTGACACAGAAAACTCAGGAAATCAGGCAACTTTAAGACCAAATTAAGCTAAGCAATAAGCTACTGAGATTCAATATTAGGGGGGCAAAAGCAAGCTTAGCTTATGAGCTATCTAGAAAACACAAAAGCCCTATGAGAATCACACCAATTATACTCCAATTGAGCACAAGTTCAGCTGCTCAGAACCATGTTTCTGCTGATGCAGTTGACTTTTGCAGAAAAGTAGAAGTTTTGACTTTGGTGAGATTTGATTAGTTCTAATGGACTGATATTGATGTAATAAGTCTAAAAGAAACTAGATCAAGCAAGGTTACACACTTATGAAATGATTTTGAACAATCATGAACCCAAATCTCATCACAGTTAACTGTGATGAAGATTTAAGCACAATTTTGACTTTTTAACTCTTGACTACTGAATTTGATGCTAGAACTGAGCTAATAGACCCTAGTGAACCAAGTTACAACAGCAAACAACAACAAACAAACCCTATAGACCTACTAATTCAGCAAATCCAAACACCCCTTTCAAACTCAGAAATGGTGATTTTCAAGTGAATTCAGAGATTTAAACCACAACTATAATTTGAGAACTTATGGTATCATATCTTAGGACTAAAGAGACATAAACCAACAGCCATACAAGCATGATACTCAGAAACAACAAATATGCAATTTTTGACTGCCAAAATGAAATTTTTAACAACTAAGATTTTTAATGAACAAGCAAAGTGTTTTATAGCATAAACCTACTCAACAACAACTAAGAAACACAGAAATGTGAAGATCAAAGCTTAAAAGCAACTTAAAAAGTAAAATGCAAAATTCCGTGGAAATGCTTACAACTGCTTTCCAGCTAAAATCCAAGAACAAGGACCAATGAATCACTCCTATAGAACCTCCTCAGGTTCACTAACCCAGGGCAATCCAATATTTACCCTGCTCCAGCATTAATCACCATGATCATGAAACTTTGACTTTTGTTGACTGTTTTTGTATTTTTGATTTTCTGATTACTAAACTTGTTTTACTGATTACTAATAGCTTTAATAAGCTATATGGGAGCTTATGTTTACTTATGAGTCAATATAAACAAACAACAACAACAATACAGATTAATTAGATTTTTGAGATAAAAGTAGAAATGGCATAAACTGAGATAACAACTGAAACTTGAAATTAATTATTAGAAAAGGTTTATATTACACTGGAACAAACTAAATTCAACACTTGAAAGATTAAAATTACACTAAGAACTTGAAATTTAATAATTCGACATTAATAAAACTAAATTACACTAGATATCCTCATACACACTCTCTCCTCTGCTCTTTATAGCCTCTAACCTTCTTGTCGACATCTCTGAGTACTTCCCACCTCATCTGAGCCATTGATTTCCAAGAATTCATCAGATTCGACCATTTGGCACTTTTGGCGGGAAAAGTGGAAATTGGTGATTAATCTCTGATTTTGCTATTGGGGAGTGGGAGGGATGCATTAATTGGTTTTGGCATGTTAGGTGGAGTGTTGAGGAGGGGGGATGAGGTGGATGAGCCAGCTGGGGGGGATGACTGGTTATGGCGGGGTGAGTGGGAAAGAGACGGGTCAAAGGTTTGTTTGACTGAGTTTTTAAACTCAGATGGGGGTTGGGCTTATTTAATTTGGGCTTGGGTAAATGGGTTAAGGGTTTAGTAATGGGTTGGGCAGGTTTGTTTATTTTGGGTTTAATGTTGTTGGATCCGGATTTGGTTTATAATTTAAATACAACAAGGACCAAAAGTGTAATTTGCTGAAAGTTGAGGGGCTTGAGTTGCACTTTTCCAAAGTTACTCCAAAGGACCAATATTGCCAAGAAAAATAATACAAGGGTTATAATTATTTATTTTCCATTTTAAAATAACCCAGGGACCATTTTTGACATTTTTCAAAATTGAAGGACCTTTTTGTAATTTTTGCCCAAACAATCATTCAAGGACCAATTTTGACAATTAAGATTATTTTAGGGACCTTGAATGATAAATTCCACTTTTTTAGATTCTAGGGACTAGATTTGCCAAATTCTGAAAGTTCAGGGACTAAAATGCAAATTATGACATTTATTGTTTGTTTTTCCCTGAAACTTATAAAAACACAGTCAGATGATATTTTTATACATTTTTAGACTTTTTAAAGTATTTTTGACTGTTTCTGTAGCTCGAATGTAAAAGAAATTATGAGTATTTACACACTCATCAACTATGAAAACTCTTATGACTTACCGTGAGTCGTGGCCCCTCCTATTTTAATACTGATTTATACTTTTGGGGGAGATATATGCTTCGAAATATTTTACTCATTTATCAACTATATGATTTGTTTTGCGATACAATACTTCTATAAGCACTATGAAAACTCTTATGACTTACCGTGAGTCGTGGCCCCTCCTATTTTAATACTGATTTATACTTTTGGGGGAGATACATGCTTCGAAATATTTTACTCATTTATCAACTATATGATTTGTTTTGCGATACAATACTTCTATAAGCACTATGAAAACTCTTATGACTTACCGTGAGTCGTGGACCCTCCTATTTTAATACTGATTTATACTTTTGGGGGAGATACATGCTTCAAAATATTTTACTCATTTATCAACTATATGATTTGTTTTGCGATACAATACTTCTAGAAGCACTATAAAAACTCTTATGACTTACCGTGAGTCGTGGCCCCTCCTATTTTAATACTGATTTATACTTTTGGGGGAGATACATGCTTCGAAATATTTTACTAATTTATCAACTATATGATTTGTTTTGCGATACAATACTTCTATAAGCACTATGAAAACTCTTATGACTTACCGTGAGTCGTGGTCCCTACTTTTAACACTTGATTTAATAACTCTTTTGGGGGAGATACATGCTTTACTGTTTTAAGTTACTAATATACTTTGAAAACTCTCATGATTTACTCAAAATCATCCACTATGCTTTACATGTTCAAATCACCCTTGAGAAGAATATATGTTCGTTATATGTGCAAATTGCTTGATTAACGTAAACACTGAATTTGAAAGATAACATTTTAAACTACTTGATGTAACATGATACTGAGACTTATTGTATGCATTCATATAACAAATGAATGTACTGTTACTTTATTATGATATTTCTACATTTCACTAGAAATAATTGCCAAAACTAAAATTTCGCATAATTCATGAACCTTGAAACCTATATTGCCTAAGTTTACTTTATTACCATAAAGTCCCTCGATCATGAGCCATTAATCACTGCGGTGAGCGCGAATATAGTGAACAGCTTCGAAACCTGTTAGAGGCTGACGACCTATCCCACTAAATACTTGGACGGAATGCCTACATGGTTAGTCGTATTTAGTCGCGATACACTATATTTGAGAAAAATAGGAATTGGCAAACCACCTATTACATGAGGGCTAAAAACACCCATCAGTAACCCTGATGGGACACTGCCATTTTATGGTACTCTGTTAACGTTTTGCGTGTCATGAGGCTTAGGACAATATAACTTTATGAATATATGAATGTTTCATATATATTAGGATACAACTGTATTTAGTAGACCACCACTTTACACTGATAAATTTCAGACTCTAGATTATTATGTGTTATGATTATGAATCCTGTACTTGAACTTTAACTGTTATCATATGTGACTTAAATGAGAATTCTATTCGAAATGGCCCAAATTGCTTAGTATATCGTTACTTCTAAAAGTTGACCCAACACATCATTTCGAGCGTATAACAACGTAGCTCATCTTCATTTAAAACTTGAAACTTATGATCACTTGAGATCATACATGAATCATTAGTGGATTTTTATTCAACTCATCTTGTTATTGATTCCATGAAGAACTATTATTTATTTCGACAACCGCTATACACCTTTTAAATTCATTGAAAGAAAGTTATTTTCTATCAAACTCCACGAACTCACCAACCATTGTGTTGACGTTTTAAGCATGTATTTATCTCAGGTCCACAATGAGCACGGATGGCACGGATACTTATGAAGGCTATAAATATCATTCGAAAACCTATTTAATAAACTTTGAAACCACTGGGACCTTACTTTGTAAACTCTGATATTCGAATGATAAATCTTTTAAAACGACTAAATTGTGATCGTTTTCTACTATTCAACTGTTGTGCCATGAAGTAACACCCAATTTGAATTCCGCTGCATATTACGAAATTGGGGGTGTTACAGATTGGTATCAGAGCTACAGTTATAGAGAAACGGGTCTAAATGAGGTCCGAACTATAACTACTTTTACAAACAAAACATTTTATAGCCTTTCGCTCTCCGTGCTTACCATCCGCCAGACGCTCATGTGACTTCTAGATAGTTTTGCTACACCAACACTCTAATATATTGATATATATATACTCACCAACTATTTCGAGTACCGTACCAACCATCTTTAATTATCTTACTCGCATCTTTATAGATGCGTGTGAAGTAAATTTTTCTGTATTCCCGGAAAATCCGCGCATGGATTATTTTGTGGATTAGTACGAGTGTTAAATCAGAAATTCTTAAGTAGGATGGTTTACAATTTGAATGATTGGGATGCCTTTTATAAAGAAATTGTAAAGCGCCGAACCATAAGTTTATATTTCCTTATTTACATTGTTTGGGACGCCTCTCTATGTAAATAACGAATTATAAATAAGTGGGCTTATTTGTATCTGTAAGGGCACTAGTATGAAACCGATAACCACGAAAATTCATCAAACACACAGCATAACTCTCATTAGAAACCATAAATATTGATACATAATGATATAATTAGCATTGGTAATGCTAACATTACAAATATCACTAAGAAAGGCATAACATCACCAATCAGTTGACCCGCTATACCAATGAAAAACACCACTACACCAGCAAGAGCAAGAACCACGACTGGGTTCAACACCTCGAATATCCTGTACAACAAGAATACACAAGTTATTAATGCAATAAAACATTAATACATGATGTTACTATACGGGTTCAAAACAACACTCTTATCGTAATACTATCTCTTACTATTCTAGCCACTTGCATTAACTATTCCTCACACAAAGACAAACAAGATTTCTCATCCCCTAAAAACTGGGATTCAACAACTTTCTCTACATACACCGAATCCTAATTCGAATATCTCTGTGTAAGAATCTGTTATCAACAAAACTCTTTTGTTTAACGGGTAGGTTACCCGCACAGATCCTTGTAATTGAAAACCATGTGAAATTTCATAAAAGAATGACAATAGTTATTCCAAAAGAAAATTTTTCCAAGTTGTGTTAACTGGGAAATAGCAAATTTCACATAAGATTACAATAATTTCATCCACTATTAAGACACTATGAACTACACAATGGTCCTACTCATTCCTCTAACGTTGTGAATTTCATGATGCTTCCTCTAAACTCCCAGACATTGTATGTACAATGGTCTCAAAATTTCTTCGTAACCTTACGTCTTACCACTTTGAATTTATCACAAAACTCTAGTGGTCTCTATTTCCTTAGCAGACATTGTGAGTAAATACTGTGGCCTCTACTTTTCTTGGACACTGTAAGTGATACAGTGATCCCTATATTTCAATCTCAGGCACTGTAAATTCTAGAGTAATCTCAATTAAATTCAAACACCATATTATTCAAATAAACTTGATAGAAATACTTAAACATTACAAACGATACTGGATTAAAACATCACATAAACATAAACCTAGACTTCAAAGGTAGTCCGGATGATCCCAGGTTTGAGAGTTGTTGGAATGATAACCATCATCATAAGGATCAAAGCTCGCCAATTTCTCTTCTTCCCATTGAGCTTCCAACCTGCTCAGATCCCGCTCCATGTCAGAAGTCCAACCACCATCATCAACTGCCACATTTTCCTCGAAACTTGGCTGGAAGTGATCCAGATGAGGCAAATGTTGTTATTGCACAACCACCCTTGGTGTAGATGAACTTGATGCACCTTGTTGTTGTTGTGGTTGTTGTTGCTGTTGTGGTGGTGGTGGTTTTTGTTGTTGTTGTTGTTGTTGTTGTCGTTGTTGTTCAACCCTAGCAGCTTCAACATTCTCTTCAAGACTCCAACGGACCTTGTTGGAAACCTGGTCCTCTATCTGATGAACACAAGCCCACAACGATTCGATGACAGCAGCGTCCTTACAATATTCATCATACAAGAACGTGTCGATCACATATTTTCTATCATCTGAAATGTCTGTGCACATGGCGTAGCTTTCTCTAAGTCGTCGTTTCAGTTGTTTCATAGCCTCAAACTGCAGGATGACCTTCACAATAGCATTTTGACGATCCACGTCACTACCCTCAGTTTCTGCCTTGATAAACAATTGAAATTGTTCAGCGGTATGTGGTAGTTTACAAGCCATTGATTGTGTGTGTATGGATAACACAAGCATGCCAATGGTATTTATAAGGGTTTGAAAAGAAAAAATATATATATATTTTTCAATTATTTTATTCTGAGAAATATACCCGTTTGTATTCAAACGGTAAAAACTTTCAAAAATTTGTGTCTATTAAAAACTAGCAACTAGTTCTAGAATACGTGGTAAAAATTCTACTTTGGCTTTCGCATTTCAACGCAAGAGGCAGGAACAGATCGCGTTAAACACGCCACACCATGACTTAAAAATCATGAACGCGCCACGTATGAATAACACTTTCCGTACGATTTGACTCCTCAATCTCTAGGAAATTGTGAACCTCCTAACGCCCTCTCAAAACTCTCAGGCATTATACGAGATTTCGATTATCTCGAAACTACCTCGTAACCATATATGTCATGGAACGTGTGTTCAACATTTCATATTCGCCAAACCAAACTTACCCTTGAAACGTTTGGGCCTCAGCCCATGGCTACAGTAATCTAACGCACCCTTGTTTATCATTGGAACAAAAAAAAAAAAAAAAAAAAAAAAAAAAAAAACTTGGAACCGATTCTATGTTGTCACTAAAAACTTTATCTAACAAGTTTCTCTTTAAAAGCTAAAGTTCAACAACTATCTTTACATTCATCAAGCTCTCATCCGAAACCCTCATTGTTAAAAATCTATTACTTACAAACTCTTTGTTTGACGGGTAGGTTACCCCATAAATTGGTGATTTTCAAAAATTATGAATCATGTTTATTTTCAAAACACGATAGAATAACAATTTTCATTCCAAAAACAGAATCTCGAGACAAAATAATTTATTCATAAACCTCACTTTTAGCCAACCCCAGTCAGATCTACACTCATTACCCATTATTCTCTTATACGAAGTCGAGAAAAAAAATACAAAGCTAGAAGCTTTAAAAATTCACAACAATATGTGGAAAGCACAAATAACATAAATTTCATTAAAAACCATGGAAGTTAATACATAGCGAAATGATTAACATCGGAAGTGCTAATAGTACAATAAACACAATATAAGGCATAGAATCTTCAATAGGTTGGCCCGCCATAGAAACAAAAACCACCGCCAACCCAACAATAGCAAGAGCCACCATAGGATGAAGCACCTTGATTATTCTGCGTCATAAATACAACAAAATATTAAAAGCTATATCGAGACTTATAACTAAACATAAACGAGATTTTATTCCACATTCATTAAAGGTTACATCGACACACAACAAAGTTACATTCTAACCACACTAGCTCGAGATCCTCACCCCAACAGCTTATCCACATTAATCGCTAAAATCGTTAGGGGTACGATGAACACCAGAGATGCGATAAAGTAGTCGGAGTTTTCATCGGGGAAGAAAGCCAGATACACGGCAACAAGGACGATGTACACAATGGCGATAACAATGGCGATCGGCGGCATGGTTTTTTTTTTTTTTTTTTTGGAGAGATGAAGTAAAGTGAAAAAGGTGAAGTGGGGAGGAAAAAGGGGAAAAGTTAAATAGGGAATATTAATAGGGAAAAACTAGCCGTTATTTTACTATTCACGATCATTAAAATTTCAAATCACTACCATTAAAAATCCACTAGCCTCGACCGCTAAAACACTAGACATTTAGTGTTAAATATTTCCTACTCTCGACCGTTATTTTCAATATTTGTAGCCTATGAATTCAATTGTTGACCAAACATTCGAATTTATTTCGTCTAGTACGAATAAATCTAGTTGGATTTCGTCTCTTTGATATTCAAATAGAAATCTCTCGACAACATCTTCCATAAACTCTCATTCCTGAACACTACATTTTTCAACACCTATCACGGACTGAACTTCGGGACGAAGTTCAAAATTGAGGGGTGGATACTGTAGGATCCCACAAAAATCCATTATGATAATCTTTGTTAATTAATAATAACCTCGAGTTACCGTTTAGCAAAACCCATTTTTACGGGGGAATTTAAAATTTTTCTGGTTATTTTATTTTCACCACAACACAACATCCCAACAATTAACGAATAACGACACTAGCTCTCGACATGTATTTTGAAACGTGACCATTTCACAAATCACCCTTTACACTAATTCTATAATTAGTACCAATAGAAATATACACTACACACACTTTATCCACTAATCATTATATTTCCTACTAATTACAACACTAATATTAAACTTACTACATTTAATTACACAAACCATATTACACAACACAAACTAATCGGACTCTCAGCCCAACCCTCAGCCCAGTACTCGGCACAGCCCAACTCCCAAGTTAATTTCCATTTTGTGATTTAATGTTAGCTCGACCAACCCAGCACCTCCAAAAGCGCACCTCGTACGCTCGAATACCAAAAGTGACCTACCCACATTTTTGCACCTCCTCGATCACCACCCACTAAACTATATATGTGCCAATTTTCAGGATTATAGGACGCGAGTTATTATGGTTTTGAAGGACGATTTGTTTGTCCCATTTTAAACAAATCCGACATACGTAACCTATCGAAACTCAACCAAATCATTCCCCGCTTTTTCCTACGTACTCCTAATGATACTCTCAACATAATAGGATGACCAGAAGTTGGCTAGGATCACATAAGATTTGTATAGTTCGCTATATTCATTTTTAGAACTCGTATGAAATAAAACATGTATACAAATAACCCATAACACAAGATAAGGTTATCTCATTCATAAAATCTTCCCAAATATCTCCTTTTGTCAGTAAAACTATCATAGGTGTCCCATTCTCTACAATGTCATCAATGATTGAGTGAAAACAAAACGTGTAAATTGCACTCTATAAAATATTCTAACTCACCACTTCTACCACACCCTCCCTACTCTTATCCTAACTTTCTTTCACCTCAAAAGTCCTCTTAAAAGCCAAAAGTCTTCTGTCTCACATATAGAAACCATCGAGCAAAGGAAAAGCTATAAGTGTAAAACATATACTCGGCAGTAGCAAGTGGGTCGTTACCCCTTGTATTCATCCGATCCTTATCAAGTCTTCACCACCTTTTCAAAGGTGTAGTAAGTATTCTAATATCCTCACTTGCTTGCATTTCTCACAAACACAACCCACACATGCATGCATATTTTATTTCCTTTATATTCGAATGCATCATACGTTTATATTGCATGAGTAAAATGCATGAAACCCATATATGCAACCCTCACTGTGGACGAGTGGAAACTACTCACACTTTAGTTTACCAGTGCACTTTATTATTCACACATGCATCACATGGATATCATATACAAACGTATAGTTCATTTGTTCATTTAGTTTCCATGTAACACATACATACATATAAGAAACGAGGAGTGACAACTCCACTGAGGAAGATTTAGAACCACACTCACACTTTACTAGTACACGTTTAATATATCAAGTCATGCATCATTCAAACATATGCTAACTTTATAATTACACGTACACTTTAAAACTGGGAAAAAGGCTAAAACTATGCTAAGTGTGTGTGCGTATAAAACAGTTCAAGTAAGCTAGAAAATCAGTCCATATCTCGCGATTCGAACAAATAACGATGTCCCATTTTCATACGACCCAAACGACCCTACAACAAACTACATGTTTCGTATTTTGAGTTCACCCTTATAAGCTCATTAGGACAGTCGAAATTATTCAAAACTACACCAGTATCACTAGTTCTAAAATTCATAATTTTTCCGAAATTAATTAAATACCGGTTGGGCTAAAATTCAAGCCCAATAAGCATTTGAGTATCAGCAGTCCAACAGACCCATATGAAACATTTTTAAAATCATAAAAACAGCCCAGGTCCAGGCCCAAAACAATTTACATGCCCTCGCCTCTAAAATATTAAATGGGCTTTAAGATAATTCGTTGTGCGGCCCATTAGTACAAAAATAAGCTCTTTTCTGGAATAAGCACTTGGAATAAGTTAAAATGAACTTAATAAAGTTATAGAAATTTTCAGAATATTTTTCCCGTTATTTTTATGCAAAAAGGACTAAAAATGTAACGCGATCTAACTCGAGGGACCAAAACTACCAACTGTGAAAACTATGGACTGAAGCTGTGAAAACAGTCTATAGAGGACCTAGAATGACATATCATTGAACTTCAAGCCTTATATGAACATATGGACAAGATTTGGACTATTATGGACTTTGGACTTAACCGAGGACTAACGACGTAACGCAATCGCAGTTAGACTAAAAAGTATAAAATCTGAAAGGGGCAAGGACCTATTTAATTTCACTTGACATTCTTAGTTTATTTTTCATTTTGCACCCTTCACTTCATATGCATTTTACATTTTAAGTTATGCATTATTTGAAGTTCGTTATTAGAAATTTAGTAACTTCACTTGCATATTATTTCAGCATATTTTGAGAAAGTAATATTTTGGGTCGATTGATATAAGAATCAAGCTAATATTATAGATATATTATATATTTAACTTGAGGCATTTTAAGCATATCACACTCATATCACCGATCAAATCGTTATACGATTTATCCTTTCCACATTCGTTATTAGTAGTAAGTTAGACTCTTAGACTTCGCTTATATTCAGGTCTCGTATTGAAGAAGTTTTCGTGATCGTTTACTTGGTCTTATAATTTCGTCTTGTCAGATACGCTCCAGGTGAGTCGTGGCCCCTCCTATTTTAATACTGATTTATACTTTTGGGGGAGATACATGCTTCGAAATATTTTACTCATTTATCAACTATATGATTTCTTTTGCAATACAATACTTCTATGAGCACTTTGAAAACTATTATGACTTACCGTGAGTCGTGGCCCCTCCTATTTTAATACTGATTTATACTTTTGGGGGAGATACATGCTTCGAAATATTTTACTCATTTATCAACTATATGATTTGTTTTGCAATACAATACTTCTATAAGCACTATGAAAACTCTTATGACTTACCGTGAGTCGTGGCCCCTCCTATTTTAATACTGATTTATACTTTTGGGGGAGATACATGCTTCGAAATATTTTACTCATTTATCAACTATATGATTTGTTTTGCGATACAATACTTCTATAAGCACTATGAAAACTCTTATGACTTACCGTGAGTCGTGGCCCCTCCTATTTTAATACTGATTTATACTTTTGGGGGAGATACATGCTTCGAAATATTTTACTCATTTATCAACTATATGATTTGTTTTGCGATACAATACTTCTATAAGCACTATGAAAACTCTTATGACTTACCGTGAGTCGTGGCCCCTCCTATTTTAATACTGATTTATACTTTTGGGGGAGATACATGCTTCGAAATATTTTACTCATTTATCAACTATATGATTTGTTTTGCGATACAATAGTTCTATAAGCACTATGAAAATCTTATGACTTACCGTGAGTCGTGGCCCCTACTTTTAACACTTGATTTAATAACTCTTTTGGGGGAGATACTTGCTTTACTGTTTTAAGTTACTAATATACTTTGAAAACTCTCATGATTTACTCAAAATCATCCACTATGCTTTACATGTTCAAATCACCCTTGAGAAGAATATATGTTCGTTATATGTGCAAATTGCTTGATTAACGTAAACACTGAATTTGAAAGATAACATTTTAAACTACTTGATGTAACATGATACTAAGACTTATTGTATGCATTCATATAACAAATGAATGTACTGTTACTTTATTATGATATTTCTACATTTCACTAGAAATAATTGCCAAAACTAAAATTTCGCATAATTCATGAACCTTGAAACCTATATTGCCTAAGTTTACTTTATTGCCATAAAGTCCCTCGATCATGAGCCAATAATCACTGCGGTGAGCGCAAATATAGTGAACAGCTTCGAAACCTGTTAGAGGCTGACGACCTATCCCACTAAATACTTGGACGGAATGCCAACATGGTTAGTCGTATTTAGTCGCGATACACTATATTTGAGAAAAATAGGAATTGGCAAACCACCTATTACATGAGGGCTAAAAACACCCATCAGTAACCCTGATGGGACACTGCCATTTTACGGTACTCTGTTAACGTTTTGCGTGTCATGAGGCTTAGGGAAATATAACTTTATGAATATATGAATGTTTCATATATATTAGGATACAACTGTATTTAGTATACCACCACTTTACACTGATAAATTTCAGACTTTAGATTATTATGTGTTATGATTATGAATTCTGTACTTGAACTTTAACTGTTAACATATGTGACTTAAATGAGAATTCTATTCGAAATGGCCCAAATTGCTTAGTATATCGTTACTTCTAAAAGTTGACCCAACACATCATTTCGAGCGTATAACAACGTAGCTCATCTTCATTTAAAACTTGAAACTTATGATCACTTGAGATCATACATGAATCATTAGTGGATTTTTATTCAACTCATCTTGTTATTGATTCCATGAAGAACTATTATTTATTTCGACAACCGCTATACACCTTTTAAATTCATTAAAAGAAAGTTATTTTCTATCAAACTCCACGAACTCACCAACCATTGTGTTGACGTTTTAAGCATGTATTTATCTCAGGTCCAAAATGAGCATGGATGGCACGGAGGAACACGGATACTTATGAAGGCTATAAATATCATTCGAAAACCTATTTAATAAACTTTGAAACCACTGGGACCTTATTTTGTAAACTCTGATATTCGAATGATAAATCTTTCAAAACGACTAAATTGTGATCGTTTTCTACTATTCAACTGTTGTGCCATGAAGTAACACCCAATTTGAATTCCGCTGCATATTACGAAATTGGGGGTGTTACATGTGGTTTTTAGCATATCTTTTGGATTTTTCATTTGCTCAGTTTAAGCCCAAATAAGCTTAAATTTGGCTCAGATAAACTTGGATTGCTTATCTAGTTATTACCATTTTTCTTTGATTTTTAGAATTAGCTTTTAAGAGCTTTTCAGTAGCTTGAAAAGTCCCCATTTTGCCCTATACAACTAGGTACATCAGCAGACTTGTAAGCTTATTTGCCCATTTTCAGTGCTTATTTATGTGTTCTTGTAGCTTTTTTTCATTTTCATTTTAGCTTATTTTCATTTACTCAGCTTATTGTTGTTCCCATTCTAGTTTTTTTTAGCTTATTCAGCCCTTTTGTTCTAGCTTAGCTTATTTCCAAAAAAATACCTCACTGATCAGTGCATGTGAGCTTATTTCTGGCTTATTTATTGAGCATTAAAAATATTCTCTTTTCAAAAGTTAAATATTTTTTATAAGTTTCAAAAAGAAAAATTAAAAAATAATAATAAAATAAATTTTTTTAATCAAGTCTCTTATAAGCGGCCACTTTAATCTGCTTTTTCAGTGCTTATTTCAAGTTTTCATAAATTGTTGTTTTTATAAAAATAGCTTATTTTCGTGTGCTTATTAAGCTTTTAAATAAAAATCAGAAAAATATAATTCTTTTTTTCAAAATTTTCTTTTATTAATTAGAATTTAGGAAAATTAGTTTGATACCCGTAGAGTTAGTATTTCATTGTTTTGACGTTTTAGGCTCGGGATTTCCCGGTTTAAACGTATTTTCAAATTTCCTTTATGTTTTTAGCTACGCGATCTTTAGATTATCGTTTCCCTTGTTTATTAAATCGTTTTTAGTTCATGTTCACTTATTTTAGCGTAAAAACCCAAAATCTCTTTATTTTCACTATTCAAACACGTTTCACGAATCGAGATCACAAATTCCATTCAATCCTTCGTTGGGGATAACGACTCGGTTTTACATATTTCCTTTGTAAATCCTTGATGAAAAATACGTGTTGATTCCATCGAATCAAAACTTTTCTCCTAATCTTAATATATATAAATTTAAGATAATAATACACTATTACACATAATAAGAGACAATAAAGATATTAGATATGTTTGATTGGTCCTGAATGAGATACTTCACGTTGATGTATTACCTTCATTGGTCATCATGTTTGATGATTAAACAAAATGCTAGATTTAAGGATGATAAATATTGCACCGACTGTTTTAACAAGGTAGGGGCACTAAGCGATTGAGTGGACTTCATATTCACCTAATCGTCCTACTACTAATACCCCCTACCCCGCATTTTACCATCTTCACCCCCCCCCCCCCCTCTTTTATCTTTATAACACAGTTTTTTTTATCAGTTTCTGTTTCGTGTTTTTATGTTTTTTAAATATTTTTTACTTGTTAAAATTTATATTTCTTTTGCCCCTTCAAAAAAAAAGAAATGCGGGCAGGGTGGAGCTCGGCAGAGGGTCTCCTCGCTAAGAGCTCCCCGGCGACGACAGAGGAAGCAACTCGCCTGCTGTGGTGGGGCGGCTTTTTTCTTTCACAATAAGACCTGGACGATTATCCCTACCCTCGGTCATCAAAAAAGAAGGTTGTAATAATGAAAGGGACATCTGATAATTTCAATTTGATCCTAGCGACATAAAGTGCGAATAAAGGTTCATCGGGACATTTTCTTCAACAACTGAAGCCCTTATTATCCCCGCAGAGCCTCCAAAGGAAAAAATGGAAAGATCGGAACATGGGAATAGCTCTGAAGTTGAAATTGATCGGATTCGTACTTTCTATGGTGACGATGCAGATTGCATGTTTTAAAGATTTTTGAAAGAAAGATGGATGGAGTATCATCTCCGATATTTGCATTTGGGGGAGGAGGATTTGATCCATATCCCGCTTTGATTTCCCTTCGGGCTCCAAAATGCAGAGAGACTTGCGAGGACAGATCCGGGGGCTGCTGGTGGGGTTGTGCCCCTTCTCCCTCTTCTTCCGCTTTACAACCGAAATAAGGAACCTAGGGGCGGGGCATTTTCGGGGAGTAGCCCGCTTCCCATTACTCAATAGGGCAATTCCTCCCTCCGGATATTCGTATATGGAGAAAGTTCCAAGATACGAGAAAGATTTTGCTCACCAAGCATAAGATTGAAGAGCCTATCTTTTAAATATTTTTGACTTGTTAAAATTTATATTTTCAGTTCCGTACTTTCTGTTTTGTAGTTTTATAATAAAAACATTATTAAAAAAAATTAAAAAATAGAAAATGAAAACCTAAGGGGTAATTACTTGTGTTTTAGGAGGGCTACCAATATCCTATCTCTTCGCTTAGGGGTGTAAACAATGGCGGAACTCTTTAGGGGCAGGGGAGGGTCCCAGCCCCACCCCCCCCCCCAAAAAAGTTGCGGAAACTAGTGTAAATATTATACGTTTTACGGGTAATTTAGTTGATAAAACAAACAAATCTCTGATTCCCCCCCCCCCCAAATAAATGTTCAAGTTCCGCCATTGGGTGTAAACGAGACGAGACAACTCGCGAGCTATTTGAGATCGACTTGTAAACTACTCAAAATCGACTTGATATAAACGAGTCGAGCTCTAGCTCGAGCTACTCGAGTACACTTTCAAGTCGAGTTCGAGCTCGAAAATACTCGACTCGTGAGGCTCGCGAGCCCTTATCGAGCTTCAATGATATTACACTTTTACCCTTTTTAATTACATGCAGTTACGTAATTGTCCTAAGATCGAGTCAAGTCGTGCTTGATAGGCCGAATTTTCATCGAGATCGAGCTTTAAATGTGAAAATTCGAGCTTAGTTTGAAATGACGAGTCGAGCTCGAGCTTGAAATTCAAAGCTCGACCGAGCTCGAGTCGTGTTTCGAGCTCGAGTTTTAGTAGTCGAGTTCGAGCTTGGCAGTACTCGACTCGACTCGTTTGCAACTTTATCTTCACCTAATTGCCCCTAATATTCCACGTCTCTCTCTCCTCTTCCAATCATTTTACATAAAAAAATTAGGGAGATGATATGCACACTACAAAAATTGATGTGCACACCACTACTATGCATATATGATGTTGTAACAAATGCATTAGTGATGTAATATTCTGGTGTTCACATCATTTTTTGTGGTGTGCATATTACTTCTTAAACAATTAATATGGTATGACAAACGAGGCATAACTAATCTACAATAGTTTGTTTTGTTTTATTTACTTTTCATTTCTTATACTATAGGTTATCATAACTATTACGAGTATTATTTAGGTAATGGTTAACTTTTTATTTATTAACGTAAATGGTTATCCCTTTGGTGCTAACGCGTATGTTTATATATTTAACCAAGGTTGCAAAAAAAGAGTATTTGGGCAGTCGAGTTTTTCGTAGCTTGTAATCGGTCTAGACGAGATTAATCGGTGATTAATCAGATTGACAATTTTGGCATGTTTTAGGTATTCTCGGCAATATTTTACTTAAAAAAAGCATCTTGTAATAGATATAAATAGCGATTATAAGTGATTAAAACTAGTTTACGACGAGTTTTGGGCATTTCTGGCAAAGTTTGCAAGTTTTTGAAAAGTTTGACCAGTTGACCGCCGTTGACCATGGTTGACCGATTTATACAAATCTGAAAGGTTGGTGGTCCAGTAGCGTCTAGGCAGCGATTAATCAGCCTTGTAAACTTTTTTTGCAACACTGTATTTAACACTGCAATTACACTTGGATAATAGTTATTATACATTCATTTTCTTTTTAAATATATCAATAAACATACTATAAAATGTTTAAGTTTCATTAGTTTTGTGAATAAGTTACGAGCACACATTATGGAAAATGATTATCTAAGTGATACGATGTAGATAACTGAAAATAGTATTAAATCAAGTATTATTAGTATTAGGGTTAAAATAGTAATTTTTAAATATTCAGAAAGGACATTCCGAACGTTATCAAACAATCATTTTCATTTAGAAACATGTTAACCAGCATCTTTGAATTATTCAACACATTTGATTCGTTCAGTGCTAAATTATGCAATTTTATCAAACAACCCCTAAGATAAGTTCCCCGCCTTTTATTGGGTAGGAGGCATTCTGTCTAAACGCGTCTGACTCAAAAAGTAAAACAAATAACCTAAGATCTGATCGCTTGTGATTGAGTAAGAGCTAAGAGGCTAGTAAGAATTTTTTTAAAAAGCAACACACCCAAAGCTTATTTGAAAGATAATGTTCACATCAACTTGGTGTACCATTAAAGAAAAAAAGAAAAAAAAATGATTTGCACACGTTGTATTTTTATTGTGACACTCAAATGTATAAACAGTTAAAACATGTATACTTAAAAGACAATTGTCTAATGCATAAATTGATATGTGCCAATAAAAATTAAGAGTGTGGAAATCAATTTCCTTAAAAAGTAAAAATAAATAAATAAATAAAATTGACCACTCACATTGGAAAAGGTGACTATTTTGGCAAGTGATTCTCTTTAGAATAAGCTAAATGCCACTTGCTGCATATGAGGTTTGAAGTTTGTGTTAGCAGATTATATTATAGCCCATTAATGTATTAGTTTATTATTGTATTTAGGCCCATTGTAGTGTTATTTATACACAAGATTGTACCTCATATCAGTCATCAAATCATAACCGATTACATGGTATCAGGCCTAATCGGTCCTAAACCCTAGATCTCAAACACTGATCTTTCTCCTTCACCCCAAACCCTACCGCCACCCATCATCCTCCACATCACCGTTATAATGACAAACGGTACTCCACCACCACCCCCTACACTCACGTTAATTGAGAAACTCTATGCTGTCAACAACCTTAACAGTGTTGTCCCGATCAAACTCAACATCGACGAATGCAATTACTCGTCATGGTGCTACTTCTTCAAAATTCATTGTAACAACTTCGGTGTTCTAAAGCACATCGAAAAAGTTACCGAAAGCTCCTCTACATCCACCCCGCCTAACGAGGAATGGCTTACAGCCGACTCCATTGTCAAATCATGGATCCTCCTCACGCTTTCTCCCACTCTTCAAAGCCGTTTGATCACGGCAAACCCCTCTACTGCTAGGGATGCATGGGAACACGTTGAAAAGCTTTTTCAAGACAACAAGCGTACACGTACAATTGCTTTAAAAGGTGAGTTACGTGTTATACAAATGGGTGAACTAAGTGCTGATGAGTATTTTAGAAAAATCGAATCCATTGTCACTCTTCTTAATGACCTTGGCTCCTCCATGTCTGATGATGACGTTGTGACATATGCCATAAACGGACTCAGTGCCAAATTCGCAAACCTTGCCACCATCATTGCTCATAAAGACCCGTTTCCAACCCTTGCGGAGATGCGATCCATGGTCACCACCGAGGAGATGCGCCTCAACTCCAAACCTCAACATCTGCCCACTAATACCACTTCTTCGGCACCACAGGTTCTTTTGGCCGAAGCTACCAACACTCGGGGTCAGGACACCCGTAACTCGGGAGATAACCGTGTGAATTCAAGGAACGAGGTTTGTCGTAATTTCAGTCGTGGTCACTGTCGTTGGGGTCATGCTTGTCGGTATATACACGATACCAGTCGTGTGTTTAATGATGGGAAAGGTCGTGGCAACACTAGCCAAAACAGAAACACAAACAACAGTGGGTCTCGTACCAATCTCACCAGTGGACAGTCACCTATTGGGTTGAATCATAACCAGTTGTTGCCACTTCTCCAAGCCCAACAGTCACTGCTTGCTCAATATGGCCTCACAAATGCCATGGGCCAGGCCCAGTTCACCCCTGCATTACAACAGCCCACGATGTTGGGCTCAAGGCCAGCACCTCCCGGTTTTGGGCCTCCAATGGGTCAGCAGTCCAGTCCTTCAACACCAGGCGCTAATATTCCATCATCACAGCAAGCATTACTTGCTCAGTCAGGATTTACTTCGGGTCAGGAAACGCTACTTCCTCAAGCATTTAACACCATGACACTCCAAGACCCCGCCAATGCTAATTGGAATATGGACACGGGTGCGTCATCTCACCTTAACTCCTCTGCTCATAATCTTAGTACTATTTTTAATTCATGTATTTATCCATCTGTTCTTGTTGGTGATGGGAAATCTATTCCGGTCACCAACACGGGCCATAGCACTTTAGCCACTCCCCATCGCACCCTTCACTTAAATAATGTTCTAATCACACCTAATATTGTCAAAAATTTAATCTCTGTGCGTCAGTTTGTTCGTGATAATAAATGTACAATTGAATTTGATGAGTTTGGTTTTTCTGTGAAGGATTTCTGGACCCGTCAAATTCTACTCCGATGTGACAGCACGGGTGATTTGTATCCGGTCACAATCCCGTCCACTCCTTAAGCTTTACTTGTCGGTCAGCATACGTGGCATCAGCGACTTGGTCATCCTGGAAGCGATGTGTTACGTTCATTAGTTTCTCGTGATCTCATTTCATGTAATAAGACTAAGTCTCCCGTGCTTTGTCATGCTTGTCAGCTTGGCAAACATGTGCGACTTCCTTTTTCAATTTCTGAGACAGTTGTTACGTCTCATTTTGACATTATTCATTCGGATCTATGGACTTCTCCACTTTCTAGTTTTACAGGCATTAAATACTATGTTTTGTTTTTAGATCATTTCTCGCATTATTTATGGGTGTATCCTTTACGAAACAAGTCTGATGCTTTGTCTAAGTTTATTCATTTTCGTGCTTTTGTCAAAAATCAATTTAACTGTGATATCAAGTCTTTGCAATGTGATCATGGGGGCGAGTTTGACAACAATGCCCTACACCAATTATTTGCCTCTAATGGTATTGCTATTCGCTTCTCTTGCCCAAAAACCTCTCAACAAAATGGAAAATCTGAGCGAATGATACGTACCATTAACAACCTCATCCGCACCCTTTTATTTCAAGCACACTTACCACCAACTTTTTGGGTTGAGGCACTTCATATGGCAACCTATCTCCTAAATATTTTGCCCTCCACTGCAATACATAATGAGACCCCTCATACCCGCCTATATAAAACCACACCGACATATACGGATCTCCGTGTATTTGGTTGCCTTTGCTATCCCCATGTACATACCAATAATAAACTTGAACCGCGAGCCACACCGTCCATTTTTCTTGGGTACCCCACAAACCATCGTGGGTATAGATGCCTTGATCTAAACACAAACAAGATTATCCTATCTCGCCACGTCACCTTTGATGAAACAGTCTTTCCTTACGGGTCTATGACTCCTAACATCTCACCCTCCTACGACTTCCTTGACTCCTCACCCAATATCATCCAACAACACTTACTAACCAAACCCTTTACACACCCTACGAACACAACCACACCACACACGCCTGATCCACCTTCCCCTGCACCAGGCCCGTTGCCATCTCCTCGGCCCGCTACAACCTCAAGCCCAAACATCACCGCCCAGCCCACTACACATGTACCTCCTCAGCCTGCTCCTATAATCGACCCAATATCACCTCCTCACAACTAACTCCCCAACAGCCACCTACACCCTCGCAACAACCTACTACTACTGTTCATCCGGAAAACCCTCACAACCCTAATCCCGTATCGACTCACCCCATGGTCACTCGTTTTCGTGTTGGTACAAATTGACCTACTCAGCATTTTACATTAAATGTGTCCACCATTTCACCAATCCCTAAGTCTTACACTCATGCTTTTAATGATCACAATTGGCACAGTGCTATGATAGATGAATATAATGCATTAATTACAAATAATACTTGGATTCTTGTGCCTCGACCACCGGACGCGAACATTGTTCTTTTATGTGGCTCTTTAAGCACAAACATCATGCAGATGGTAGTCTTAGTCGCTACAAGGCTCGCCTTGTGGCGAATGGTAGCACACAGCTTACAGGTGTTGATGTTGATGAGACATTTAGCCCGGTTGTAAAACCGGCCACTATTCGTACTGTTCTGAGCCTTGCTATTTCTCGACATTGGCCTGTTCACCAGCTTGATGTCAAGAATGCGTTTTTACATGGTCATTTGTCTGATACTGTTTATATGTATCAGCCGCCTGGTTTTCAGGATCCTCGGTTTCCCGATCATGTTTGCCTTTTGCAAAAATCACTATATGGGCTTAAACAGGCTCCTCGGGCCTGGTTTCATAGGTTTGCTGCTTATGCTACTCGTGTTGGATTTCATCATTGTCGATGTGACTCCTCTCTTTTTATCTATCGGCAGGGGATGGACACTGCTTATTTATTGTTATATGTTGATGACATTGTCTTGACAGCTTCATCATCCACTCTTCTACAACAGGCTATTGATTCTCTTCATGCAGAGTTCTCCATGACTGATCTTGGCCCTCTTAATTACTTTTTGGGTATTTCTGTAACACGCACTACTTCGGGGATGTTTCTTTCTCATTCGAAGTATGCTACTGAGGTCCTTGAGCGTGCCAACATGCTCTCTTGTAACCCTTGTCGGACTCCTGTGGATACAGACACCAAACTTGCAGCTGATGGTGATCCTGTTTCTGACCCTACTATGTATCGTAGTCTTGCAGGTGCCCTCCAGTATCTCACATTCACCAGGCCTGACATATCATATGCTGTTCAGCAGGTGTGTCTTTTTATGCATGATCCACGGGAGCCACATTTCTCAGCTCTCAAGCGGATCTTACGTTATGTTTGGGGTACCTTAGACTATGGCTTACAGCTTTATTCGTCATCCACGTCCTCTTTGGTGGCATACTCAGATGCAGATTGGGCTGGTTGTCCTACTACACGTCGCTCCACTTCAGGTTATTGTGTGTTTCTTGGCAACAACCTTCTGTCTTGGTCCTCTAAGCGTCAGTTTACGCTTTCTAGATCAAGTGCTGAAGCTGAGTATCGGGGTGTTGCCAATGCTGTTGCAGAGACATGCTGGTTACGGAATTTACTACGAGAGCTTCATACACCACTGTCTACGGCCACACTTGTTTATTGTGATAATGTGAGTGCTGTCTATCTCTCATCTAATCCTGTGCAGCATCAACGGACAAAGCATATTGAGATTGACATTCACTTTGTTCAGGATTTGGTAGCTACTGGTCATGTACGTGTTCTTCACGTCCCATCTCGTTATCAGTTTGCCGATATCTTCACCAAGGGCTTACCTACAGCTTTGTTTGATGAGTTTCGCTCCAGCTTGAGTGTTCGTTCCTCTCCCGCTCAAACTGAGGGGGGCTGTTAGCAGATTATATTATAGCCCATTAATGTATTAGTTTATTATTGTATTTAGGCCCATTGTAGTGTTATTTATACACAAGATTGTACCTCATATCAGTCATCAAATCATAACCGATTACAGTTTGAACTATGTGACAAATTTTCATTAAATTCAATAAAACATATTCTTACAAATGTAACTGTTTTTATTTTCTTTTAAAACGAAAACCCAAAGGTGACCGATTTGAGATTAAAATTTTTGATTAACTTCATTCGCAGAATGCTGCTTATCTCAAAATGCCACAACAATGTATCTCATGTAATACGAAAGCATATATGTACCCAGTTAACTAGTTTCTTGTGTGAATATATATTTGATACAAATACGAAAATACATCTTTTAATGACAGAAATTCGACTTATACCTACACTTAATCTTAGTCAGCAATGTGTGAGGTTGTGACGAGTTTCACTAAATTGCAGTTTAAAGGTCTTCTAAAAGCTTGTGTGTAATTCATATCTCTTGAGTAAGTGTTGTTTCTATGTCTTATAAACTTTAAGGGTGTTCACAAATTGGGTAATATCCAAAAAAAACTGAAAGTGAATCAAATCGAATAAAACCGAACTAATTTGTAACCGAACTGAATTTGTCAAAAGTGAGCCAAACTGAAATAAATATTCGATTTTTGGTTTGACTAAACCGAACAACCCGATAACTGAACTTACGAACAACCCTAATAAACCTACTTATTTTTCCAAATCTTTAAGCCTTTATTAGTCATGGGCCTTGTTCATTATTGGGCTCGCTACCATTCTTGCTACATGGGTTATCATTAAACTATGTTCAGTAATCTGATTATTCAGCTTATGCACCTCATTTTAATCTTTTACATGTTGAGTAGTGCAAGAGTTTCAACTAGCTCAGAATTTTTTGAACAAGAATTAGAAGCTTTGAATCACTTTGCAACAAAAGTTTAGAATCCCAGGTATAAAGCTGGAAGTGTGTCATATGTAACCATTCTACCTCTAGTATAGACTCCGAACTCTCGTGATCTTTAGCAAAGCATGTCAGAAGGTGAAAAGGATCATGTAAAAACAAGTTCATCCAAACTTCCACGTATCTCAGGAACGACAAATATACTTAAAGCTTACCGTCTTTCATAAAGGGGAATCACGCCATTTAGGTGTTTTGGAAGTAATGGTGACAAAATAGGTGTGTACGCGTGACCCTGATAATTTTATAAGATTACACATCTAGTGAGTTAATTAGCCAATAAAACTGGTTGTTTCGCCCACGAGTCTTTCTCAGCCTTAGATTCCAAGAAATTGTCGTGCAGCTTCTTTTCTACCAGATCAAGTAATTTCACGCACCTTTCAGCCTTTTCAAACCGTTCTTTTGCAGACTTCAGATCCATTCTGGCAGCTCTTGTAACCAAACTGGTGTTTGCTTTCGTTTTCATAAGCAAACAGCAGTTTTTCTTGGCGTTATTTCTTTTGTGAATGGATTCCAAATGAGCTCGACGCCATGACACATTAATTTTGTTTGCCTCTGTGGCTGACAATCGGCTCTCAATTTCTGCCATCTCAGAAATGATAGTCGTAACATCATTGGTTTGAATTTGCCTTACAACATCACAAACAACCTCGAGTATAGATTCTCTCACAGAAGCGATTGTGAATATACAATCAGTTGCAATGTCACTGTGTTTCTTGAAAATGGATTCAAGAATTGGTGCATTGACGTTCTTCACCTTGTAGCCCTGGACAATTGCTGTGCCAAATTGAGGAGACGTAAGCTTTTTAGACATATCTTGTTCCATCTGTACAAGAGGAATATAGATTAGAGGTGGCTAAATGGACAAGTTAAATCCGTTTTTTTTTTGTACAGAGGTCAACACAGGTAAACACAAAATGAATTGAACTAATTACAAAGGTCAAGACAAACCCAACAGAACCATTTTGACCCACAAATTCTTAAGCACTTTCTTTTTTCTAATTTGTTTGGACATAATGTTTCGCCAACCGTTTGGGCCAAAATTGCCCTTTCAAGTATGAAAAATAGCAATGTATAAAGAAAGGTAGGGAGATATATATATATATATATATCCCATATATATATATATATATATATATATATATATATATATATATATATAGATATATATATATACACAATCCCACATAGGAGACATGTTCTCAACCAACTCCCACTGTTGCCCGTTGAGGTCTAAGAGTTTTTCATCACCATGATCAGACGATAACTAAAACGATATAGCAACACATGTTACTCGACATATGGAGTATCATGAAAATGTAAATCGTAAAATGTTTGTCAACATCAAACCTTGAGTCTCTTGTTTCTACAGTCAGAAATCGTCGCAGCTCCTTGGAAATTCCTGCGGCAAAATACATTAACATTCTAAGACGCACAAAGATTTATAATCTCCTCAACTGCTATCATACTTACTTTGTATCTTTAGGACACCAAACATCTTCGTCAGATTGAGGAGTTGAAACCTTTGTAGGCAGTGCCTGTCCCAGCTGTACGAAATTAATATAAGTTAGAAGCTATAAAATGCGCAGGTTGGGTTAACATACCCCTTAGTTTTTGTAGTTTTTAAATTTAACTATATCCAAAACGGAAATACATTAATAAAATTTTAAACTTATTACATATTACAAGTTACAACTTCCCCACGTGATCTGACACCTACCTACTAGGCTAGGCGTAGGTCGGCTTGCTTAGTCCCAAAGCAAACAGGTAACAGGTGTGGGTAGTATAAATACCCACACCTCATTTATGATTCACAACTAATTTTCACCCATAGCATTTACTCTCATTTACTATTCACCTTTTATACCATCACATACTTACTCTCACGCCGGAGGTTGGTCTTGGGATAAAACCCAGGGCGAGCCTAACGTGCGTGTTTCTTGTGTGTAGGAGCTCGTATCATCCGGAGGAAACATTCCGAAGGATATTACACAAAAGTTTGACCCACCTGCAAGGTTTTACTTCAACATATAACATGTTGAATGAAATAAAGCTCGAAAGCTCGTTAATTACACTAGGATCGAGCTCGTTTATTTTTTAAAGCTCGTATATGTATAGAAAATATATATACAAATATATTTTTAAGGCTTGTTTAGGCTCGCGAGCCTAATCGATCTTTATATATAAAGCTCGGGCTCGAGCTCGATTATTAAACGAGCCCAAATTTAGGCTCGAACTCGGGCTCGAGCTCGTTTAGGCTCGGCTCGTTCGAGCTTATTACCGATCCGATCCCGAGCTTTTCACGAGCGGCTCGGCTCGTTTCCACCCCTAGACTTACTAATAGACTTAATTTATTTATTTCATGACAAGTGTCATAACCCTTATTCTCTCTCATCATATTTCACCAATTAATTTTTCAAATGAATCAATTATATCTTTAAGTCTAAATTTATGTTTTAGTTTTAGGCATATAATTCATTTTCCTTTCTATTAACACTAAGGGGCGTTTAGTTTGTTGTAATGTAATGATTTTCTATTAACCATAAAATACATTATTGTGTTGCTCACATAGCACTAAAAGTCCTCATTTACCAACTTAGGAAGATTGGTTCATATATTCGTCAGTTTAACGAAAACGGACTCAATACGAAACAAACAAAAAACCAAAGAAAAAACTGGCCATTAATCTTTCTTTCATCCTATGGTCTATATTAAATATTGCATTTTAGGGTTTAGGGTTTAGGACAGTTTTGTAATTTTATTCTCCTCTCATCTCTCCTCTCATCCATAACCGCACTCTCTCTCTCTTTCTAAAAAAATCTCTCATCTCATTTAGCTAACTCTTCAATTCTCTCTCTTTCTCCTCTCTTCTCATACGGCTGCCACCACCATACCTCCACCGCCGTCACCACCACGTATCACCACTCCCATCATCTCCCTAATGACAAGGTGTTTTGAAGGTTGTCGCAAGTGTAGATCGTGTTTGAACGTGGGTTTTGAAGGTTGTCGCAAGTGTAGATCGTGTTTGAACGTGGGTTTTGAAGGTTGTCGCAAGTGTAGATCGTATCACCACAACCGAACTCACAATCGAAGAACTGAACCTCCTATCCGTCGAACAGAAAGAAGAAAGCAGAGGTAACGAAGGACACGTGGCAACCATCCATGAATACAGATCTAAGATTGAGAGGAAATGTAAGGAGCGAAATCAGATCTGGTGAAGTTAGTAAGCGTTTTGATGGAGTTAGGTGGAGTGAAATCAGTTAGTTGAGGCGGTTGAGAGGTTGTTGAAGAAGAGTACCACCACGTGGACCATGAGTTGTCTGAGAGGTTGTTGTCTGAGGCGGTTGAAAGGTTTGGGTTTGAGTTTGCGTGGTATGTTTGGGTTTAAGAAAGTTGCCAGAGAAGCTCGCCGGAAAAACAAGAAGGGTTAACCAAGATGAAAAAAAAACGAAGCTGAGGCTTGACCTTAGCTAGAAACCAGTTTTGATGTTTGATTGTGTGAGAGAATGTAAAGTTAATAGTCTTACTTTATGGAATAAGAATGTAAAGTTTTTACTAGTGGACAAAAGATGGTGGCTCTCTATAACATGTGATTCATTATGAATTCCATGTGATTCATTATGAATCCCATGGGATTGAATAATGAATCACATGGGATTCATAATGAATCACATGGGATTCACATGTGATTCATGCTGAATCCCATGTGAATCCCAATGAATCCCATGGGATTGACTAATGAATCATGCTGAATCTCATGTGATTCATTATGAATCCCATGTGATTCATTAGTCAATCCCATCCGATTCATACTGAATCCCATGGGATTCACAATGAAACCCTTTGAGATTCATACTGAATCCCATGTGATTTCATACAGAATCCTTTGTGATTTATCGACAAGATAAATCATACAGAATCCCATGTGATTTCATACAGAATCCCTTGAGATTCATACAGAATCTCATGTGATTTTGTACTTACAGTTTATATAAAGTAAAATGAAAATCCCATGGGATTTATACAGAATCCCATGTGATTCTCTCTGATCCCTTGTGATTCATATAGAATCCCATGTGATCCATACAGAATCCCATGAGATTCTTTGATGAATCACCTGTAATTCATAAATATTACCCATGTGATTCATACAGAATCCCATGGGATTCTATATGAATCCCAAGGGATCAGAGAGAATCACATGGGATTCTGTATAACAACATACAACTTTTTAATAAAGAGATTCAAAGAGCTCATTTCAACAATCATATAAAAAACATCTACCTTTAAAAAGATGTGACATAAAAGTATAAAACTCAAAAACAGTGATTTACTCATTTTTACAAATCACTTGTGATTTTTTAAAAATAACAAATCACAAGTGATTTTTTTAAGAATCCCGTGGGATTTTTTTGCGAATCCCGTGAGATTTTTTTGGATGAAAATTTTGAAAAAAAATTTCTTCGAAAGTATATAAAAGTGTATATCTATAGAAAGATGATTTAATTATCGTCGTGATGGTGTATTTTTTGTAGCTTGAAGATTTACCGTTTGCAAGATATGTTGTTTTTAAAAAAAATGTGAAAAGTGGGTTTTTATATTAAATGAGCTAAAATGCCAATTTTGCCCTCCCTTTGTTTTTTTTTGGTTTGATCTATACCGTTGGATGAAATCAAAATGGAAGGCTAGGATGTACTTATTTGTTATTTAGATTTTTTTTGTTTGTCATGGATCTCACCTCGACTCGACATAGGTAATAACCAAATGTAGCATCATCTTAGATGATACCTTTGAGCAAAACGTCCCATGTTCGAGTTTGATACAGTAATATCTTCTCAATATTAATTTTTAAGGCCCAGACATAGGTAAAGCCCAATTAGTAATCCCAGTCCAATTCACTAAAAGTCTAAAAACTCAATTACTCATAATCTTTTCGTTATTTTTTGGTCTTCTCCTCAGCTCATAATGTTCATATCGATCGATCTGTTATGCGCCTCTTAAACTAATTTGTTTTATCAACTAATTTATTCAACTAATATATTTTTTGTTAGCTCAATTACTCAATTCACTTTATCTTTGTTTTATCAACTAATTTGTTTTGTGCTTTTTTAGTTGATGTCACTTTTATAATGAGTAACCTCAATGATCCAATCATATATATTATATATATTTACTAGCCTTAGGCCCGCCCCGATGGGGCGCTAGCCTTAAGTCTTGTTATTAAAAATAAATGTAGTACAAAAGATGATTTAAAATATATAAACTCCGTAAATGACATAATGTTTAAAGATAGATAGTTAACGTAAAATGCCATTTTTGTTTAAAAACTGAAAAGCTAAATAAATAAGGGAAAACTTATAGTCTATGAAGGGCTTCTTTATACACAACGTTTGTTGTGTAATTGCACTGGTTGCCGTCTTTGTCACAACATAACACTTTAATACCCTTCTTGCTCTTTACCCTTGATACAACTACATATAGTTGTCCGTGGTCGTTCCAAGTATAGACCCACCTTAGATAAAGTTTGCCAAGTATAGACCCACCTTAGATTGATTAATTTGGGTGTCCCGTCTTTGTTTTAGCATCATAAGTTCCTGCATCGTGCCATCTCATGAACCACAAAAGTGTACAATATCTAAAGCATTAGGAAAAAAATCAATATAAGAAAAAAAAAAATGGAAACAGGGAAGTGATTAATGTTTAATGAATCCCGTCTATTAAGAACATATGAAGTTCATTGAATTTATATTAAATAGTATATATGTATTTAGTATTCGACAACCATACATTACTCGATTCATAAAAACCCAAAGCTCAATACTTTTTTACTTGTATCATTGGGCTTCACAGCTTTGCCTTTGCCTTTCTTTGGTTGTGGTGCAACAGGAGTTTCATTTCCATATGATCCATCTTCCACGTGTTCATTTTCTTGTTTGTTGAAGGATATAAGAGTTGCTTGTAACCTTGCACCATCAGTCCGCTCAAAGACTACACATTTCAACGGGATAATGATGGCGAGCCATGATTGCAAGTCCTTTATCATCATCCCTGAATCAAGTTATAGAAATAAGTGCAAATGAATTTGATAAGTTTTTTTTGAAAATGAGTCGTTAAGCTAATACAATTAGACATTGGTATTATAATCAGAACGTGCTCCTTAATCATGGATGAACTTATTGATGTAAAACACTGCAACAACGACATGACATGTTATATGCTTTCAAAAGTATAAAATTGTTCACTATACCTCTCTAACATGTTGTCGTTTCTTATTGAACACTTTTTGGTTACTTCCACATTCCTCCGCCTCTTTTAGGCGACTTGCTACTTTAGATTGGATTCACTGTTAGGTTTTATTTGTTGAGTAATAGCGAAAGAGCAGCATCGTGAGGGTTTTATTTCCATTATTTCAATTCAATTTAAACCCTATCAGAGGAAAAAAAAGATATATATACATTGAACACAACTTCATTCCATGTTAGGCTAAATTATTCAATTCATCACTTTTTGAATATTTCCAGACCAATCGTTCCATGTGAAACCAAATTACAGAAACAAATACAAATGGAGCCCAAGATCAATTCAAAAAAGAAAATCTTTTTATACAGGTTCAAACTTAAAATCTATGTGTGCAGAATATGTTTTTTTTTCAAGTTAATTGTTGGGTCTTAATATGATAAATAGAATTAGGGGCTGCTAATAAGAAACATAAAACAAAAGTATTTGCATATGAATCAAAGCACATAATCAAGCAATAATATCAAGTTACACTCTACATATCGCAGCTCATTAACTACGACAGTGTTTGGCTAAGGTCAAAAAAAGCCTTATGGCTTCAGCAAAAAAGCCACCTTTCTGTTTTACCTTTACCACAATTCTACAAAGCGCTACAAATATATGCATGTGACAGCAAACATTTATGTCAATACTAAATTGTGAATATGTGGCAACTGACAAACATATGCATGCTTCATCCAATCATTGCAAATTCACACAAATCAATAGATTAATTTTTTTTATTAGCCACAACAAATTGAAACCTTAGCAAAGTAAAAGCATATAATAAAAAATTTGGAATGGTGATAGAAGAAAGTATCAGCGTTTCTTCACATCACCCCACAATAGGGTTGGTCAACCTAAATAAGAAAGATAATACAGATGTTTACATGAAAAGTGGAACTACACGCTTTGCTAAGAAACATAGAGGTAAATTTTATGGCAAAAAAATAAAATTAAAAAATAATAAATATAAAAACTGGTATTTGTAGAGTTTCTAACCTGCAACCTGCTGGAGATAATAAAGGGCGTTACCAGCTCGAACCTGTAACAAACAAAACAAAACCATCAAAACTACATAATATAAATCCAAACCAAATTAAAAACCAAATCTTTATTCATAATCAACATACCCAAGAACATAAATATCAGCAGGAGGTGCAGCATGTAACCAATCATCAAGATTCATTTTACTCGAAGGTGATTTTCCTCCTACATTCCATGTAGCTGAAAAATGATGTTCCAAGAATTTCATATCAAAACGAATCATTAGACAATAATAATTAACAAACTACAAAGGTATTTGGAATTGGAATAGCCAATAAGCTCAATTCTTAAGGCTTGTGAGGTCATCGACCTTTTCAATTTCAAATAAACACATAAGCTAATAATCCAAACACAATTGTTCAATCATTTTATTGAAACTTCATGCGGTTTCTAACACGTGAGAGCGACTTAAATGCAACAATAATAAAACTTGGTTATTGTTCAATCATTTCACCCTACTTATAATGTATAAAGTCAACTAAATTGTATTCTTGTTAACACTTTGATTATCATTGTAAAAAATCTAGTTTTTGTGTAGAGGCAGTAAATTCTTACATGTATAAATCATTTGCATCGGTAACAGTCAGCAAATTGGTGCTATCCATGTCCCAAAACTTAATTTGAAACCCATCTCCAGCAGCTAAGAAGCGATTTCTTGTTGTGTCAAACTGTACAACACCCATAGACCGCTTTCTAAAACCAGCATATTCCTTCTTGATGGCTCTTTCACTCACATTCCACTCAACCAAGTGGGCTTCACCTTCTTTGCTCGTTCCACAAGAGAAAATTCAGTAAAAGTACCTTAGATTTGAGAACCAAGAAACACTTGACGTGAATTTACAATATGTCTATTTGAGTATACCTGATTCCATCAGCGCTATATGCCATTGTTGTGCACGAACGGCCAGGAGCATCATAATCTACTCTTGACCCCAAACAATCATAAAGCCATGCTTTTATCTTCCCATTAATTTTCGTAGAGAAAATAAACTGCACAAAACAGATACGACTATTTATGATATAAAAAATGTAATTATTATTTCAAACGTATACTGCCTATGTCCATCTACAGCATCCCATACCTATAACAACAGATCCAAGAGCGATTATATGACTAACCACCAAAGAAACTCTTTCTTTATGACAATGGTACTTTAATTGTCCTGTCATCACCGCACTCTAGCATTTGCTCTGTGTCAAAAGTGTCTACAAAAAAGATACAAAAAATGAAAGCATCAGTAAGCATTTTTTGGTAAAATAAAAACTGACACGCCCGATATTTATAAGAACATTACCAGGTTGATCAAAATTACCACTCGTCTTTGGTGGACCTGATACCATGAATTAAAACATGTGTTATAGATATACGACGGGCAAGAAAACATACTAACCTAGTTACCTTGATGATTAGCGCATATCAGTGTAAATATGTTGTTCCCTATGTCCATACACATTCTGGACAGTCATTATATTCCATATGATTAGTTCGTAAAACAATAACCCGTATCTCTTAACCGGCATGGCATCTATTAGTGCGATAATGAAGTCTAATTCTCATTTTTTATTTCTATTAATGTCGCACCAATGTACAATTAAACTTGATCAAGCTAAATGTATCAAATTAAAGTGAGTGGTTGCGGTGAAAGGTTAAGAAAGATGATTAAAGCATGAACCTGTTTGATATGTCTGATTGTTTCAGAGTCAACTGGAACTTTGTGATAGAAGCCCATGCACATCAACACATTATGCGCAACAAAATCACCAATCCCTTTTATATTCTTTAACTGGTTATACAATTTTTCCGCATCAGGAAGATTCTCCAAGTCAAGTAAATTGATCTCGCCATTCATGACATCCTTTGCTAACTTTAAAATAGTCGCACCTCTATATTCCAAACAGCAGTTGCCCAGATCTTTTAAGTCGAGTCTTGCTAGCTCTTGTGGATGATTATTTAGGGTTAATTGTTTTGGTTATCAATTGTTTTTGGTATAAGTGATTTGGGGAAAATCCGTTTTGGGGTGAATAAGGAAGGAAGCAGAATTAGATGAACGATTATTCGGTTGGGATTGATTTTGATTTGGGGAAAATCCGTTTTGAGTGTGTGTTTTGATCTACCGAATGGGTGTTTGATCTACCGAATGGGTGTTTGAGTGTGTGTTTTTGTTTGCATTGAATGCTGTGAGGAGGAAATGATTGTGGTCCATTGGATCAAATTAAATGCCAGGTGTCATTATCTGGTAATTTTGAGCAAAGCTTTCCTTAGAGAAAGCTTGTTTTATATAGGAGTTGATTCAATGATAAAAGTTAGATACTCTCTCCGTCTTAAATTATAAGTTCATTTTCTTACTTTTGGTTGTCTCAAAATACTTGCCAATTTTTTTATTTCAACCAATCACAAGACACTTTAGTGGAGAGAGAAGATATTTGATTGTTGAATAGATTAGTTAGTGAAAATTTATTAAACTTTATACAATTTTAAAATGGACTTATAATTTGAACAGAGAGAGTATCTTATAAGAATGTTTAGTGATAGTTACAAATGCCACGACTTCACATTATACATAGCTTTTACAATATTAAATAGAATGAAACATTTATCTAACATGTGTACTACCTTTAATAGGTGTAAAAGAAATACAAAATTGATATAAATGAGAATGTTGGCACGACTGAGCAAATCTTTTTTCAATGTCCGCTACCATTCTTTTACTTTGAAATGTATAAAGAATCATGTCAAAAACTACCTTTTCTTCTAAAATAATCATCATGTTCTTGAGGAGTCTTGTTTTTCTTTTATTGAAGCTCCTTCACCCATGTACATGTTGTGTTTTCAACATAACAATAAACATTGTTGCGGAGTTGTGTAAGCAATACTGATGGAAATAATAATTCAGAAGTTTTGTATTGACTGCCGCCTTAATATCCATATTAGTTCTCTAGTGGTTATTAAAGGCATGCTTGGTTTGTAGAGGGGAATAGCAATAGGAAAGGCAAAAGTAATATAAAAGGAATATAAAGGTAATCAAATTCATAATATTCATTACCCCAAGTTAGTAGGTAATGACTCATTAACCAAAAGTGGGTAATGGGTGATTACATTATATAGTAAGGCTATGTGTAATGGGGCGTGAATGCCCCAAAATTTGCCCTTTTCACGCCCAATTCGCAGCCCAGCCCATTACATATGGGCGCCAAAATTGAAAAAAACCCACTAGGCGCCAATTAATTCACGCCCCGCCCCTCTCTTCCTCCAAGAATTCTAGCCGTTGATGTATATATGAAAATAGAAGATCTGTGTGTTTTGTGTGTGTGAGAAGAAGATCTGAAAGTTTTGTGTGTGTTTTGTGTGTGAGAGAGGGAATTTAGTAGCTATTTTTGTGTGTGGGTTTGAAAATAGAAGAGGTTTGTAGCTTTTTTTTTTTTTTTTGAAAGGTGAATGAATGTATTATTTTGTTGAATAAAAAGAAAGAAAAAGAAAAAGTGACACGACGAGTAGTTTTTAATCTTAGTGTTTGTTTGAATAAAATTTAATGTAATGTTTTTTTTTTTATTATTTTTTTTATAATAAAATGATGTTGTATTTTTTTTTTAATTAATAAAATGATGTTTTAATTTAGAATGTATTATTTGGTTGAATTTAAAAAAAGGAAGAAAAAAATAAAAATAAAAAAATGACACGTGTCAAAATTTGCCCCACCCACCATTTTCCAACATTATACACCTAAACCCATCAACCCCTTTGCTGACTGGGCTGACACGTGTCAAAATTTGCCCCACCCACCATTTTCCACCATTATACACCTAAACCCATCAACCCCTTTGCTGACTGGGCTGACACGTGTCAAATTTTGCCCCACCCACCATTTCTTACCATTACACATAGCCTAACAAGCATCATTATTCATTATGTTACCAATTTCTTATTGTCCATACCCTTAACCAAGCACACCCTAAATTGTTTTAGTAAGCCCGATGGTTCTTACATTTAGCATGCCTACACAGTTTTGAACGCAGGTTAGGTGTTGAGCTAGATATGGGAATAATACTTGGTGGTTATGACAAAAGAGATTGGCAAAATATCATATCATCTTTATGAGGCAGGTTTATCTTTTCTTGTGTGGACAAATGTGTTTTACTTTACTTCTTATATAGATTAACAGAGGAGAGGGTCTTAAGAAAAAAAATATACGATAAAGAGGTATGAATAAAGGTCTTGCAGCATTGGGAAGTGAGGGAGAATTCACCCAAAAAGTTTTAGAGAATTATAATGCAAACAACACTGTAAGTTGGCACACATATTCATATTTTTTTCTATAATTGTCTTGTTAACCACAAATTTGCACAAGAAGTGGCACCTTCCGAACGAATATGTGACAGTTACATTGCTACCTTTTGTGTAACTTGATAAACTTACTCGGTACTAACTAACAGTATGAGGTATACTGACGTACGTGAGAAGCCTCATCAACTTCAGGGGTGCAAGTAATTCTTGAGTTTAGTTTACATCAATATCTCATACGGGTATCCGTTATGGAATATAACGATATATATTCTTTTAACGATAGATACTCTTTTAGGTTCACAAACAAAGTGCTTACAACAATCATAATTCACATCTTTTAATGTTTTATGGATGAATGGGTAGGATTTCATCCAAAAGCACGAATATAAAATCATTCACCAAGCAACTCTTTATAAGAAGAAAGCATACAATTGTTGTTAAGTAGGTGAAATCAAATTGGTGTGAATTCAGTGGTCATTGTAGAACATGAATTTTGCATTATTTGAGTTAGTTATTTCCAAAGTGGATCATGAAAAATGGACTATGGGGGTAGTGCCTAGCATGCAATTCTAGTCCACTTGTAGCGTTTTGGTTTAATTTTGACTACTTTCTAACAATTTATCTTTGCTATTGTTATTGTTATTTCTGGAATCAAAAGCTGAAAATAAAATGCAACGTTACTATTTTGTACTATTGTAACACTTTTCGAACAGACGACTAATGTAAAGTGTAAAGATTCTATATTATGCCCATGTACAAAATGCATAACACTTTTCGAACAGACTTTTGATGACCATCCAAAACAGGGACTAAGCATGTGCATCGCTTCCAAGTTGACTATCGATATAAATTCCCAAACCTTGTGACTAGAGCCAGATTTGAAAGAGTTCACACCTTTGTCAAAAAAGAAAAAAACAAAGCCTCTAAGTCGGTTAAAAGGTTAAATTTATTACAATTTGGTGTAGTAACTCATTTTATCCATTTGTTATACCCGAGTGTTGCCCGTATGGACTACCTTTCAGTAACCGGTGAATTTAACAATATATTAGTGGGGTGGGGTTATATTCACGGTGCCTATTTTTATATATTCACGGTGGCTAGTGTGGCTAGTTTGTACTTTGTGTACTTTTTGTCGTTTTGCGCTTTTCTTTTTTCTTTTTCTTTTTTTTTTAATAGAAAGGTATAATGTTTTGTATATTTGTGTTTAATAATGTTTTGTATATGTATAATGTTTTGTATAATTGTGTTTAATAATGTTTTGTATATGTATAATGTTAAATATTGCCACATTAAATAACTACAACAACAACTGTTATTATTAAATTGAACGACAACGTCAACACATAATTAAAAAACAACAACATCTACGACATATGAAGATTATTCATTTCATTTAAAAGATCATGAAGCCTTGCACTCGACTGACAAGCGTGATCCTCAGGATTCCTTGCCAATTCTAACTCCATCTCCAGCGTCTTTATTCTTGTCATCAACAGCTATTTTTTTTTTTTTTTTCTTCTTGTTTTGTGGTACCAAAGCATTTAATTCTTATGAGTTAGAAAAAGTAAATATTTACTTTTGCATTTAATTTTTGTCATGTACCTCGAAATTAATTTTTTTCGAAATCTAAATTTTTTAGAAAAATTATTTTTTTTTCGAAATTAATTTTTTTTAGAAATTTTTTTTTTCGAAATTAATTTTTTTTTCGAAATTAAATTTTTTTTTGAAATTAATTTTTTTTTCGAAATTAATTTCTTTAGAAAAAATTATTTTTTTCGAAATAATTTTTCTTTTTGTCGATTTGTAATACTTTTTTTTTCGAAATTAATTTTTTGTCGATTTGTAATACAACTTTTTTTTAACGTCCCGTAAAAAAAAGAGGTACATGACAAAAATTAAATGCAAATGTAGTACATGACAAAAATTAAATGCAAAAGTAAATATTTACTTTTTCTAACCCATGGGAATTAAATGCTTTGGTAAAAAAAAAAAAAAAAAAAAAAAAAAAAAAAAAAAAAAAAAAAAAAAAAAAGAGAGAGAGAGAGAGGCGCGTGGGGGTCATGACCAATCAAAAAGTGTGGGGGAATCATGAAAAAAAGTACAAATGACAAGCTAAAAAGAGAGTGGGACCCAAGATAAGACAAAAGGCAGAAAAAAGTAGCAACAAAAGTAGCAGAGTAGGGTAGCCCCCGTTTGGGTAAACCCCGTTTATATAGTACATCCCTATTAGTGGTGTACCTCATCTTTCTCGATAGTATGGAATACATTGCATTAATTAAAGCATACAACTTTTTTAAAGAAAGTTAAAAAAAAAATCAAAAATCAATAACCATAAATAATGCTGTCAAAGAAGATATTTAAATAACAAACTACTTCCTCTGTCCCATATTAAGTGTCCACAATAGAATCTTGGAATGTCTCAAATTAAGTGTCCATATTGTATTCCAACCAATGAGATGAGACTTTAGTGAGTAAAAATGATATTATAATATGTGAAAAATTAGAAGGGGGTTGAATAGTTTTTACCGTTTTAAACTTTTCTTCGCTTTGTATACTTAACGTGATTTCAAAGTAAAGCAAACAATCAAGCAATATATAATTAATAAGTAAGGAAAGAAATGATCAAACCACACAACACGAATGTTTATAGTGGTTCGGCTACAAGGACTCTCTTCCTTGCCCAACTCCACTCCTCTAGCCTCTAACTCGAGAGTTTTTCTTCACTTAGAAACAAGCTCCCTTCTAGGCGGAGAAAACCTTTACACGTCGCTACTCTTTATCCGGTACTAAGCTAAACGCCGAATTCTTTACAAGGGTACAACCACTCCCGTTGGTTCTTTAACAAGGTTACAACCACTCCCGACACTCTGTGTGTTTTAAGGACTAAAACACTAACCAAACTCTACTGAATGAAAGGTATAACAATGATGTGTGAACACTAACAAATCACACAGTATCTAACTAATAAAACTTGCAACAGTCTGTTGAAGCTTGTATGCTTGATCTTCTTTGCTACAAAAGATAGATCACTAAGAATGAAATGAATGATATGGGTTAGTGATGTATAAATGAATGAATATATAATTTAAGCTATATGAGTGATGATGTACCTGAATGATCAGCTTGCTATTTATAGGCAAAGCTGATCAACAGGTGGCGGATCCGGCGGATCCCTTAATTTGGATCCGCCCTTGTACTGGTTTGGATCCGAGGGTACAGGACAGCTAAGACTTCAACAAATCTTTTCATATCTTGCTATATCTTCCCATATCTTCCAAAGTCAACTTTGTTGCTTAAGAATCTTTCCAAAATATTTCAAATCTTCCCAAGATTTTCTAATGAGGTATGCCATGATGTCATGTATTAATATTTCTAATTTAAGAAATAAAAGTAAAACATGTAAATGTAAAATGTATGTAATGTGTAAAATGTGTTTATAAAAGACTTGTTACTATAAATTCAAAAGACTTAATCTTATATTTATGCCTTGCTTAAAGATATACTTTGTGATTGTCATTAACAAAATTAAGTAAAGATCGTAAAATATAAATAACGTTTTTAGGACGATATTTGTATTAACATAATATATATTGCTACCCAAGCAAAGAGAAAAAAAATGCTTACATGTACTATATTTTTGTCCGTTGGATCAAATACACATTCAATCTTGACCATTGTAATTCCATAATTATCTACATTTAACAAACTTGAGCCAATATCTGTCTTACATAACATGTGCAAATTATAAATGCTAGAAACAAACCATGCGTACATGTGACATAAGATATATTATTAGATATATTAGAAACAAACTATGCACTTCAGCTCCTTATTAGACGCAACTGAATACTTATCTATATCTTCATTGCTTATCTTTTTGAAATTCAACTTTTGAAGATAAATATTTTGGCGCCTAAAATGGCCTTATAAATAGATAACCCATAATCAGCTTCATTTCATTCATTAACAATCCCTAGCAAAATAACTTTAACATTTGATTATTTGCATTTATACAGATGAACAAATCAAACAATGTCTCAACTATCGTAGCAACAAATAAGAACGAATTCGGCTATGCGAAAATGTCTATCAACGAAGATACCATGGTAAAGTTATGTTACAACATTTGACGTATAACTTTATTTATCAATATGTGACATTTTCTTCTTTTGTATGAACAGCAAGCCGGGAACGAAAATGTCGATCTTCATGTTCATGAGGTAACACTCCTTCCTACACTTTCGTTTTGTTTCATATATATATTTATTCGTATAAAGGCGTAATGTTGTTATCCGTCTTTAAACAAGAGCATGGCGACAACGTGAAGCTTGATACCCAATCGTTGGTTGATGAGGTGATTCGCGACTCTAAGAAAATGAAAAGGGAAGCAAACTTGGCGACATGGAAATGGAACGAACGGGTCATATTAGTGCAAACATAATTATATCTAGTTCTCTAAAGTTATAATATAGTGTATAGCTGAGTTACATTACCATATACTTATGCAGTATCTCAACGTATGTATATATCATTAAACTGGTGTACGAATTCGATCGACGGCATACACATGGTTGCCATATCAGTATTATATGTAATCTATATACATGAATGTATGTTTAATTTATACTATCAGTATTATATGTAGAATTGCTATCAGTACATGAGAAGATGGACACTTGGAATACACATTAGTTTATCTAACTGCAATACATTATCAGAAATATATGTAAAATAGTTTACTTAATGCAGCAAGATGTCCACACCACTTTGTCATTCACAAACGGTCCTTTATGCTGCATTTTTTTTTTCACCTTTTTGAATCTCTTCATTTGTTCACAACACCTGGTCATTCTCCAAAAAATGTGCTGTAGTTGGCTCAAAGCAAACTATTTTTGTAAACTATTAAGTAAACTATTTTTGCTACATAAAGGACCGTTTGTGAATTTAACTGATGACCCACAAATTTATAATCTTTTTTTTTCTTCACAATTTGGTTGAAAAATACCAATTTATATCAGTTATCTACCTTAAGTTATAGACTAAGGGGAAACTATTAAAAAATGTATCGAACTATACGTGAATATCGGTTTTGTGTGCCCAACAAATTTTTAATTTAAAAAGTGAAGTTATCTCCTCACAATACACCTAAACACGCATTTTGTCACCTCCTTTTCCGGTTTCCTGTTAATACCCAAATACATTATTTTTCAAAATTCCACCCCGTAAATCCACCTCATTTCTCCTTCATCCTTCCACAGGAATCCAAGATTCCTGCACATGCCCTACTTTTAGTACGAGGGTTGGTACACTTTTTCCTTAATATAACGCCAATATTCCCTCCATACATCGCTATCCACAAACTTCATTGTCACCACGTGTTAAAAACCCTAACCCTAATTGCTCAACCGAATTTAATACTTCCAATTGATTGTCTTTTTCCTCAATTGACCCAGACAAAAGGTATATTCTTTCTCATATTCAATGTATTGTTGGCCCAATTATGTTAATTTACAATAAATTATGATATTTAGGGTTCATGAAAAAATTAGGGTTAATTAGTTATTTTATGTTTATTTGTACAGGTACATACCCATGGACATACCACTTGATGTGGTGTTCAAAATACACTACAATGGTGTGTTTATGTTTGACTCGTTAAGGTATGAATATGGTAGGGAGTTACTAATGGAGGCCTCGTCGTCGAATAGGATCATGTTTAGTCCATTGTTAGATTTGTTAGTTGCAAAGGTTAGGCAGAATATATGGGCAATATATTATCGCATTCCTGATTTAGATATTGATAGAGGTGGGTTGAAAATAATAGAAAGGGATGTAGATGTGCATGCTTTGTATGACCATGCTAAACTGCTTTGTATGACCTTGGAGACTGTTCTATTATACACTGTTTCGTAATGTTGGGATTTTTATTAATAATGTAATGGATTTGGATAACTAATGCCATATTTTAAAGTTTATCTGATATGGTATACAAGTTTATCTGATATGGTATACAAGTTTATGCTGATATGGTCTACACGTTTATCTGACATGGTATTCAATGGTCTACAAGTTTATCTGATATGGTATTCAATGGTATACAAGTTTATCTGATATGATATTCAACTTTTTGATTATATGGTGCTGATATGGAATACAAGTTTATCTGATATGATATTCAACTTTTTGATTATATGGTATAAAACTTTTTGCTGATATGCTGATATGGTATTGATGAACTCAAATAAGTACATTTTATTATCATCATTTATCCTATTTATTTGACTTGTTTTATTATATTATCTGTGAGAATCGATACGTTAATGTTTACTTTTGTAATTCTCAGGTAAAAACAAGTATTATGTGAAACTTGGCGATTTTGGACTAATTATGGAGCAAAACAAGCAAGAAGTTAAGAGTCTACTGAAATGTACAAGATCAAGATTATTCTGCTCCAGATACGCCGCATCTTACTTATTATATATGGTGCATCACTATCAAGATTTCACAAGCTACGATCCAAGACAGCAAGGACATGCGCCGCATCTAGAAATGGAGTTACGCCGCATCTTCTGGCGGTGTACAAATATTCCTGAATATATTAATCTTGGACCCCACGCGAAGTTAAGTCAATGCGCCGCATCTACTTATCCTATGCGCCGCATCTAGCCCTCAGACAGAAACTATAAATACCCCAAAGTCAGACATATTTCGGAGTTCGACATTTAGCTAAACACAAAGACCGAAGAAACCCTAGGACGAATTCAGACGAAGTAGCAGCACAAGACACACCTTGAACGAAGATACAAGAGCTGTAAGAAGGTCTTGCATGTATTCAATTTATTAAGTAGTTTTGTTTTATTGTATTAGTACACTTTAATTTATCAGGATTGATGGGCTTGTGTCATTGATTTAATCATGCACTTCAACTCCCCTTAAAATTGCTTTCCCATTAATTAAAGTTTATATGTTGATGTCTTTGGTGACTTTTATTAGTGCATTGATAACCTCTGTGTCTAGCTGAGCATTGCTTGGGTCGCCATGCCCCTTCCTCGCCTATTTATTTTATCGCCTATTCATTCTATCGTCTGTAGAAAAGTAGGAAGAAAGATAAGTAGGATAGTCATAAGTGATCATTAAGGGTTTACTCGCCGATAAGATTAGAGCCAACGAGAAAGGTTTAATCTCGGTGCGTTGCATCGAACTATACACTTCATATAAAACTAGCAATAAAACAAGTGACAAGCTACTTAACTATCAGGACAGGTCTTCTTATTGTCTCAAGTATTTATCTGTGTACGTGTGTGCTAATCGCTGATTCGTGCCTATTAGTTTAGTTTATATTTAATCATAACCAAACCGTGCCAGTCTCTCAGGCTGAACCCCCTTGCGTTAGATTAGGTTGTATAGCTAACTTAAGATATTAAAATACTGATTAGAATAACAAGATAATACGTTCCACTCTTAGTGATCGACACTCTACTTACCATTATATTCATACTGACCGGGTACACTGCTCGTTAAAGTGTGTGTGTTATTGATAAGTCGGCTAAATATAAATTTAAAACTTGAATACTGCTAAAACCACAACGACATACCGTGGGTATAAATTAGAGCACTACGCACACGCGCTGTAATACCTGAAATTTGAAAACGTGCAAAATGACTAAAATAACCCTCTAAATTTGACATTTTAAAAATTTATAAAAATAGAACATATGAATATTATTTGAACCAAACCTAAAGTAATTAAATCCTAAGTTACCTAATGATTTAAACCAATAAAACTTTACATTATAACTAAAAATCACAAAATAAAGGTTCCCTAATTCTAGTCTATACATTGGGCGACATTTTATGTGTCAAAATACAATAATTTTCGGCTAAAAGGAAAATTAAGAAAAGATATACATTAAATTTGAATGATATCATGATCCCTTAAAAGTTGGTGTTTCCTAGTTTAACTCTATCACTAAAGTCGGTTCACATATTAATATATATACCGAATATATTAAAAACCCTAAAAACCTCATCACAAAAAGTCGACTGCTGCTACTCTTTTCTTCATTCTGTTTGCTTCAAAGGCTGTCCAAAGGAAGGTTAAACGGGGGAGTTCTGTTCGTAGTGCTTGGCACTTTGGAGATACGTTTTTTTTTATCTTTGTTCCATTCGTGAGCCAATTCCAAGGTACTCTTATTTTTCGTTTAATGTTTCTCATTGAGTCGTCTAAAGGCTGGTAACATATGATATATATGATGAACTAAGCCTATAGCACGTAAAAGAATAAACTCAAACTCGTATATACAAACACCTAACTGTTTTGGGTCGTGTTTACATCTTGTCATATGGAGTTGGGTTATGTCGAACAACAACAATAAAAGAGTAATGAATCTGTTAGAACTAATCATGTTCGACCCATAAACTCACACGAACTTAAATTCCTTCACATAAAATAACGACTGGTGGCCCTTATATATCGACCCATAAGCTGTGATAATGAATCTGTTTTGACCCAGGCCACTTTGCACGACCCAAATATCTATTATATACTAATCCTAACAAGCTAAAAAGAAAAGAAACAAGGCATGGTCTTGTGTGTGTGTGTTAACGAGGCTGGATTTTCTGCATGTTATGAGGGTCGATTGGGTAAACAAACTAGAGTACTGTTTTGGTTGCTTGAAGGTGGAGTTAATATTGAGTCAAGAACAAAAGTATGGTGTGTGTTAAAATAGTGTGAATGAGGTGTGTTCATGGTTGTCTTGTGTCGACATCAGAATGATAAAAGAAAGAAAGTTGAGTTTGTTTGGTTGATATATATAAGAGTAGCATGTTGGTGTGTTAAATCGTAGATTGCATGCATGGCTTTTCTATTGTTTGCCCTTCGAACTGATAGAATAGGAATAGAGGTTGGATTGCTTTTGTGCATTAAAGATTTTAAATAAGATAGAGTAGCAAGAGGGTGTCGAGTAGGGTTTGAGTGCATGATTTTATATGGCTTTTAATGGGTCGCGTGTTGGGCAGGAACAAGGGTAACGTTTACGTGTGTGTAGTATGTAAAAGGGTTGTAAAATGGGTTTTGTGTGGCTGTGTCGAGGGTGGCTAAAAGGGTAAGCATACTGGTCCTTTTTTTTTCTGTTTCAAATCGCAAAACCAAAAAGGGTGTCGCGAGTTAGTTGTGTCGTGAATACATGTTGAGGTTGTGTCGAGTGTCTTACACGTCGGTCATAGTTTTGAATACACTCATTTTACTTGTGGTCGTGTGGGTATATACGATCGAGTGGAGCTGTTGGTATGCGTTTAGTTTGGTTATATGTTTCATACGAGTAGTATTGTAGATAGCATGCATGGTGGTTTTTGGGTCTTCCAGTGTTGTGAATAATAAAGTAAAAGAGAGAGTACATGTAAAGTTGTGTATTGCATGCTTGGTCTTTCTTTTTGTGTGTTCTTTTGTTCGAATAAGTCACATGGGTAGTGTATGCATGATTATTTTCCTTCCTATTCTGTGTCCTACGTTCATAGCATGGATGTAGGGTGAATTGTGTGGGCTGTTGGATATGTTAGACACTACAACACACAAAGTGTAAACTGTACAACATAAAATTATTGTAGCTTTATTCCCTAAATTTCATAATTTACCTCATGCATTATCATTTAGACACAATAAAACCCTACACCTACTTCATATTCATAATAAGTCCTAACTCATATAAGATGTCATTTTAAATAATTAAATTAACTAAATAGTAACATTAACAATAAAGGACTAATTTTGCTAACTTACTAAAACGGGAAATTAATAAAGTACGAAAGTTAATAAAAAATGGAAATGTACTTAAAATGGAAAGATAACTGAAACCCTTGTAATTTTGTCCTCTACTCTTTAGGTTCGAGGAAGGATTGATTTGATCTCTATCAGCTTTTGTCTTTGTTCTTACTTGAAAATAAGGTACAGATATTATGCCCTTCTTGTAAGGTGCCTTCGTTTCTCTTGATTTTTTTTATTATGATTCGTTTAGGATTCCCCAAAGCCATTGCTATGTTTCCCCTTGTTTCGTGAACCTTTGTCTTGAATCTTTTTCTTGAACCTTATCTTGAACCTTTGTCATGAACCTTGATATGAACCTTGCCTTTGAACCTTGACTTAAATATGGATATGACCTACTTGAACTAAAGCTTGAATTGAACCCATTGATATATATAACATGAACTTGAAGCTTGAATTTGACTTGCACACTTGACCTTGACCTTGACCCACAGTTTGAGACTACGAGCCATACTAGGCATGAGGGTTTCATGTCCTTGTCATTGATGCACCAGTGACTTGACTTTTGGGTAGGAAAGTGATTACCTATCCCGTCCCTGCCATGACTTGATATTTTACTTGTACACGTAGATGAAGACATTGTGGCAGCCTACAGGGGCGCATGGATGCATCCTAGATTTGTACTTGACTTGACTTGTTTGATTATATTACTTGTTATATTAGATGACTAATGGATGTGTGCGATACACGTCATTCATCTCTTGGGAGCTTGCAACTCCACCCCTTGGAGGTATCCCCTCATATTATACTTGTCATACCGAGGTCACCCCTCCGTATACATGTATACTTGTTTACTTGACTTGATATGATATGTTCTGGGCTCGTAGAGGATTGCTGTATTTGTTTATCTTTCTGTTTACCTTACCTTTTTTTTCACTTGTACATCATTCCTTATTTGTTTCCTATGCCTTTACTCTTGATAACCTTTACTACATTTGCTTTTCGTAAACCTTTATTACTGCTTGTTATCGTTATATCTGTTCACTGAGCTCTTGTAGCTCAGCCGCATTTTTCTTTTCCTGCGGCAGGTATTTAAGCTAGGAAGCTGGGTTTTGCTTTGGGACGAGAGCAACTTTGAGTGAAGCATGGACCTTAGTATCTTAGTTCTACCATTTAAATTTTAGACTTGTTATGCCTTGATTGGCTTTTGAATTGTTAAGTACTTTATTTATTTCTTTCCATTTGTCTTGTTGAACTTGATATAAGTCTTGTGGGCTTATTATCTTTTGGTTTAATGTTAAGACTTCCGCTGTTTTATTATTACTTGTTCTGATGTGAAACCATAGTATTGTGACATCTTTGCCCTTCTCGGGTCGGGGTGTTACAATTTATGGTATCAGAGACAGGTTGGACCCTTAGGTTTCCCGAAAACCCTTAGGCTTAGGCCATTGACCTGTGAGGATTGGGTAGACATTAGGTTTCTTTTCGCGCACTCTCTTTTCCTGTCCTGCTCTGTCATTTTCTGCTTGCTCTTACTAATCGTTTTGACAATCATTCAGATGGTGAATACGCGCTTTACCCAGTACACTGATGGGAATGATGGCCCTGATTTTGAGGCCATGATAGCCGCTGCTATGGCTGCTGCTCTTCCTGAATTGGTGGCCCAAGTCACCAATAACATCAGAAATGGTGCTAGTTCTTCTGGTGGTGGTGGTGGCGATGCTCCACCCACTGCTCCACCCGCTGCTCCACCTGTCGGTATTCATGTATGGATTGAGAGGTTCAACAAGCTCAAGCCTCTCTCTTTCAAGTCCGCTGCCACTCCCCATGAGGCAGAGGACTGGATCACCCATGTCGAGAAGTTGTTTAGGGTTCTCGGATGTGCTGACGAGTTTAAAACTCGTTTGGCTACATTCAAGCTGGAGGGTGACGCTCTTAATTGGTGGACTGCTCTTGTTCAGGCAAAGGGAAATGATTATGCTGAGACCTGTTCTTGGGCGGATTTCATTGAGGTGTTCTATAGGCAGTATATTCCATTATCGGAGCAGCAGAGGTATGAGAGGGAGTATGGGACGATTCGTCAGGGGGATCGTGAGTCGTCGGGTGAGTTTATGCAGAGGTTCTTACGTTTGGCCAGTTTTGTGGGGCCAGAGGTTTCTGGGGATGCTCATCGTCAGGCACGTCATTTTAAATGGGCATTAAAGACATGGGTATTAGACCGTATCGTGAACTTTGAACACGAGGATGTGGCTGCTGTTGCGGATGCTGCCCGCAACATTGAGTTGTTACATGCGGACGGGGGTTCTAATAAACGGGATCGGGATGGAAACCGGGTGAACTCTAAGGAGCAAAGTCGCCTGGACCAAGGATATGAGCAGCAAAGGCGGTCTACTGGGAGTTTTGAATCACGAGATCAGGTGGATCGTGGTCATGATCAGAGAGGTCGGGACTCGAAGTCAAATTCTAATCAGGGTGGTGATCGTCACGAGCGCAGCGACAGTCAGAGGAAGTGGAAGGATCAGTCTTCCAGGGATTACCAACAGAATCGGGTTTCTGGATCGAATACTCAGAAGGGATCAGCTGCGAACCTACCTACTCCAGTTACTTGTGCTTATTGTGGGAAGTATCATTCGGGAGTTTGTCGTAAGGCTTCGGGTGCTTGCTATGGATGTGGATCCACTGGACATATGGTGAAGGACTGCCCTAAGAATCCGTCGGCACTTGAAAAATATCTTGACACTCCTCCTCCTACTCCTAGTACCGGTCGTGTTTTCATGCTTTCTCGTGACCAGGCAGACAAGGCGTCTGGTATGTCATTGTTTCATTTCCGTTCTATTTTCTTTCCGTTTCCTTGCAAATTTCGAGGACAAAATTTTTTTTTAGAGGGGAAGAAGTTGTAATACCTGAAATTTGAAAATATGCAAAATGACTAAAATAACCCTCTAAATTTGACATTTTAAAAATTTATAAAAATAGAACATATGAATATTATTTGAACCAAACCTAAAGTAATTAAATCCTAAGTTACCTAATGATTTAAACCAATAAAACTTTACATTATAACTAAAAATCACAAAATAAAGGTTCCCTAATTCTAGTCTATACATTGGGCGACATTTTATGTGTCAAAATACAATAATTTTCGGCTAAAAGGAAAATTAAGAAAAGATATACATTAAATTTGAATGATATCATGATCCCTTAAAAGTTGGTGTTTCCTAGTTTAACTCTATCACTAAAGTCGGTTCACATATTAATATATATACCGAATATATTAAAAACCCTAAAAACCTCATCACAAAAAGTCGATTGCTGCTACTCTTTTCTTCATTCTGTTTGCTTCAAAGGCTGTCCAAAGGAAGGTTAAACGGGGGAGTTCTGTTCGTAGTGCTTGGCACTTTGGAGATACGTTTTTTTTTATCTTTGTTCCATTCGTGAGCCAATTCCAAGGTACTCTTATTTTTCGTTTAATGTTTCTCATTGAGTCGTCTAAAGGCTGGTAACGTATGATATATATGATGAACTAAACCTATAGCACGTAAAAGAATAAACTCAAACTCGTATATACAAACACCTAACTATTTTGGGTCGTGAATACATGTTGTCATATGGAGTTGGGTTATGTCGAACAACAACAATAAAAGAGTAATGAATCTGTTAGAACTAATCATGTTCGACCCATAAACTCACACGAACTTAAATTCCTTCACATAAAATAACGACTGGTGGCCCTTATATATCGACCCATAAGCTGTGATAATGAATCTGTTTTGACCCAGGCCACTTTGCACGACCCAAATATCTATTATATACTAATCCTAACAAGCTAAAAAGAAAAGAAACAAGGCATGGTCTTGTGTGTGTGTGTTAACGAGGCTGGATTTTCTGCATGTTATGAGGGTCGATTGGGTAAACAAACTAGAGTACTGTTTTGGTTGCTTGAAGGTGGAGTTAATATTGAGTCAAGAACAAAAGTATGGTGTGTGTTAAAATAGTGTGAATGAGGTGTGTTCATGGTTGTCTTGTGTCGACAACAGAATGATAAAAGAAAGAAAGTTGAGTTTGTTTGGTTGATATATATAAGAGTAGCATGTTGGTGTGTTAAATCGTAGATTGCATGCATGGCTTTTCTATTGTTTGCCCTTCGAACTGATAGAATAGGAATAGAGGTTGGATTGCTTTTGTGCATTAAAGATTTTAAATAAGATAGAGTAGCAAGAGGGTGTCGAGTAGGGTTTGAGTGCATAATTTTATATGGCTTTTAATGGGTCGCGTGTTGGGCAGGAACAAGGGTAACGTTTACGTGTGTGTAGTATGTAAAAGGGTTGTAAAATGGGTTTTGTGTGGCTGTGTCGAGGGTGGCTAAAAGGGTAAGCATACTGGTCCTTTTTTTTTTTCTGTTTCAAATCGCAAAACCAAAAAGGGTGTCGCGAGTTAGTTGTGTCGTGAATACATGTTGAGGTTGTGTCGAGTGTCTTACACGTCGGTCATAGTTTTGAATACACTCATTTTACTTGTGGTCGTGTGGGTATATACGATCGAGTGGAGCTGTTGGTATGCGTTTAGTTTGGTTATATGTTTCATACGAGTAGTATTGTAGATAGCATGCATGGTGATTTTTGGGTCTTCCAGTGTTGTGAATAATAAAGTAAAAGAGAGAGTACATGTAAAGTTGTGTATTGCATGCTTGGTCTTTCTTTTTGTGTGTTCTTTTGTTCGAATAAGTCACATGGGTAGTGTATGCATGATTATTTTCCTTCCTATTCTGTGTCCTACGTTCATAGCATGGATGTAGGGTGAATTGTGTGGGCTGTTGGATATGTTAGACACTACAACACACAAAGTGTAAACTGTACAACATAAAATTATTGTAGCTTTATTCTCTAAATTTCATAATTTACCTCATGCATTATCATTTAGACACAATAAAACCCTACACCTACTTCATATTCATAATAAGTCCTAACTCATATAAGATGTCATTTTAAATAATTAAATTAACTAAATAGTAACATTAACAATAAAGGACTAATTTTGCTAACTTACTAAAACGGGAAATTAATAAAGTACGAAAGTTAATAAAAAATGGAAATGTACTTAAAATGGAAAGATAACTGAAACCCTTGTAATTTTGTCCTCTACTCTTTAGGTTCGAGGAAGGATTGATTTGATCTCTATCAGCTTTTGTCTTTGTTCTTGCTTGAAAATAAGGTACAGATATTCTGCCCTTCTTGTAAGGTGCCTTCGTTTCTCTTGATTTTTTATTATGATTCGTTTAGGATTCCCCAAAGCCATTGCTATGTTTCCCCTTGTTTCGTGAACCTTTGTCTTGAATCTTTTTCTTGAACCTTATCTTGAACCTTGATATGAACCTTGCCTTTGAACCTTGACTTAAATATGGATATGACCTACTTGAACTAAAGCTTGAATTGAACCCATTGATATATATAACATGAACTTGAAGCTTGAATTTGACTTGCACACTTGACCTTGACCTTGACCCACAGTTTGAGACTACGAGCCATACTAGGCATGAGGGTTTCATGTCCTTGTCATTGATGCACCAATGACTTGACTTTTGGGTAGGAAAGTGATTACCTATCCCGTCCCTGCCATGACTTGATATTTTACTTGTACACGTAGATGAAGACATTGTGGCAGCCTACAGGGGCGCATGGATGCATCCTAGATTTGTACTTGACTTGACTTGTTTGATTATATTACTTGTTATATTAGATGACTGATGGATGTGTGCGATACACGTCATTCATCTCTTGGGAGCTTGCAACTCCACCCCTTGGAGGTATCCCCTCATATTATACTTGTCATACCGAGGTCACCCCTCCGTATACATGTATACTTGTTTACTTGACTTGATATGATATGTTCTGGGCTCGTAGAGGATTGCTGTATTTGTTTATCTTTCTGTTTACCTTACCTTTTTTTTCACTTGTACATCATTCCTTATTTGTTTCCTATGCCTTTACTCTTGATAACCTTTACTACATTTGCTTTTCGTAAACCTTTATTACTGCTTGTTATCGTTATATCTGTTCACTGAGCTCTTGTAGCTCAGCCGCATTTTTCTTTTCCTGCGGCAGGTATTTAAGCTAGGAAGCTGGGTTTTGCTTTGGGACGAGAGCAACTTTGAGTGAAGCATGGACCTTAGTATCTTAGTTCTACCATTTAAATTTTAGACTTGTTATGCCTTGATTGGCTTTTGAATTGTTAAGTACTTTATTTATTTCTTTCCATTTGTCTTGTTGAACTTGATATAAGTCTTGTGGGCTTATTATCTTTTGGTTTAATGTTAAGACTTCCGCTGTTTTATTATTACTTGTTCTGATGTGAAACCATAGTATTGTGACATCTTTGCCCTTCTCGGGTCGGGGTGTTACACTTTTTGCTGATATGCGCATATGGTATACAAGTTTATCTGATATGATATTAAAATTTTATGCAAGTATAGTAAGGGTTGGTGGTGGGGTAGTACCTTATTCATGTTGTGCTTGTCATTGTAGGGTTTGATAGAAGCAGTCAAGGAAGTAATGCCCCTTGCAGAGCATCGCCAGTGCGCCAGACACATATATGAAGGCTTCAGAAAACAGTTTAGTGGCTTCGAATTTAGAGGACTTTTCTGGGCCGCCTCAAAAGCATCATACCCACAACTTCATAAAAAGATCATGGACAAAATCAAGAGAGCAAATCCAAAGGCCCATGATTTTCTAGTGCGAAAAGATCCGAAGACCTGGTTACACACTTTTTTCAAGGAAGGGGTATGTTGTGAAGCCGTAGAAAATGGTTTCAGTTAGTGTTTCAACTCTGTGTTGGTTAATGTTAGACACAAACCCATCATAACCATGTTAGAGTCCATTCGAGTGATTGTAATGGAGAGACTTAATACAATGAGATCGTTGATGGAAAAGTGGACCGGTGATGTATGCCCAAATATACAAAAGCTGTTGGAACTGTCAAAGGATCAACAAAGGTACTTACAATTATTTCTAACACGTTCTTATTTACTTTGTAAGAGTATAATTTTGTTAAGTTTACATTTCGTAGGTTTTGGCATGTAATACCAAGTGGAGGAAACACATTTGAAGTGAGGAAGGGGTGTGAAGCTTTCAAGGTTGATGAGAGTAAAAGGACATGTTCATGTCGTATGTGGCAGCTCTGAGGATTGCCGTGTTGCCATGCCATTGCTTGCATATTCAAAATGAATAAGTTTGTTGAGGATTACGTTCCTGAGTGTTTTAGGAAGTCTAGATATATGTTAACTTACAGTCAGTATATGGAACCAGTAGATGGCATAGAATTTTGGCCTGATTGTAACAATCTTTCTAGGATTTTGAGCCCTATTAGAAAGGCAATGCCAGGTAGGCCTAGGAGAAAAAGGGTTAGGGCAGCTCATGAACCAAGTTCTAATAGGATTAGTAAGGCTGGTGTTGTAATGAACTATCAAAATTTTGGTCAAGCTGGGCATAACAAAAAAAGCTGTCACAAACAACCTAGGCCTTCAGTCCCTAAACCAAAAGGAAAAGGCGGAAGGTTGAAAAAGAAACTGAATGTAGAACCAGGTTTGGTGGATGAGCATGATATTCCGACATTTGTTAACAATGACATTAATGAGTATGAAATGGGAGAAACCAATATGATGGGGAGGTTTAGTGATGGCAGAACTTTGTGTATTGGAAGAATGACAAATACAAGACAGGGGGGGTCGTAAGATAGGTCACGTGAAAATGAGAGGACGCAAAACATCAACCGACCGACTTATACCAGCTGAGAGGCTTACTAGGATGGGAACATGGTTGGCAATGGATGGTGGAAGCTCAGATACTATTGAGGAGCAACAAAATTTAAACCGTCCCATGCCTGGCAGAAGAGAAGTAGATAGTACTGCTCAGCAGGACATACAAGGTACTTTTCTTTTTTATGATACATTTTGCATGTGAATGTAAATTAGTTAGACATACCTGTTAACTTATATAAACATGCTGTTATAAGGTACATAACAATCTGCAGTTGGCGGATCTCTTAGAGTGACCAGGAAAATTTTAACAAGGTATAAGAAAATGGCACAAAGTGAAATAGTAGAAACAAGGCACCACGTCCCAAGAAAATCTAATTCTGATGGGTTTGCAATAAGAGGAGCATGTTCGAAAAGGGATGGCATCATTGGATTGGGCAGAAGATCAACATCCACAGCACACAAAGAAGTTACACAGCCAACAATGGTATCTAGTGGAACAACAATTGCAGCACAGGAAGCAACACTTGGCAGAAGATCAACATCCACAGTACACAAAGAAGTTGCACAAGAAACAATGGTATCTAGTGGAACAACAAATGCAGCACTGGAAGCAACACTTGGTAAGACAGCAAGAAAGAAAGCAACATATGCAGCAGAAGAACAAAGGTGTACACCAACAAAGAAAGCAAAAGAGACAGAAGTTCCTTAACAAAGAACACCAGATGAAACGGAAGAACAAGGATTACACCAAGAAAGAAATCAATAGCTAGAAAACCAAGATCAGGTGCACATGAACAACTAACCTACTCGTCCCTACCTGATATGATACCAACAAGGATGAAAAGTCAAAGATTACTTCAAAAGAAGTTGTCTGCACCTATAATTGGACCAGGGTCTAGTGTGGACAACGAAATAGTCGTTGATTAAGAACATCCACAATTGGTAAGACAACACATATTTTGTACACATGTTCTATGTGCATTAAAAACATTCTAGTGTATGTATAATTAGGATGCCCTATTTTGTCCACGGAAGGGCCTAACGTAGTGCTGCGTTTATTGCCGCTACATGGTTGTTGTATGTAAATTATGTTATAAGCCGTATGTTGTATCGTCTATGGCATGTAGAACATCTGTATTCTTGTGGTAACATTGTAATGTGCTATGTACTAACACTTGATGTTATGAAAGAACACTAATGGTTATAAGTTTACGGCAGTTAGTTATTTTGGTGTTATTTTATTGGTCATGTTTCCAAACTGTGCTCAGGTTTACTTATGGATGAAAGGTGAATAAGTACCAGTCATATTGTTTCATTCTCAGGTTGAAACACTAAAGGGTTCGTTTTGTCAAGTAAAATGAAGTGACCAATTGTTGGAAAGTGAATGACAACCAAAGCTGGAAACTGGATGTTTCATTAGGTTTGATCATTCAATCGTTTGAGAGTTGATACAAATAAGAATACAACTAACATCAGTTGTGATAATAGAGGTAAGAAATGTTAACATTAACATTCATCAAGTGCAAAGATACATTCATTGCGACTGTGGACATGGTATTACATATCAGTAACTACTTAAAAAGCTGAAAATGAGTAGTTCAAACTAGATGTGTATAACCACTAATCTCTATTGAAAACAACAATAACGGCTACAATAACCACCAAGAGCACTACCATGACAGAAGTAGAACCAAGCAAGGCCATGTCATACATTTTTCCCTTCACCTTTAACTCATTCAACTCTTTGTAAATCATTTCCATGGGTACTTCACATTTTGCGTTGCTTGCGACTTGGTGTTGACCATCATCTTGGTGTCTAACGCTGAAAAGCTTGCTCTCCAAAATGTGTTTGTCCTTATACAATTTCAACACAAGGTCTTTGTAGTATTGTGAAGGCAACTCATCATCAAGAAATCCATACACATTACATTTTTATTTTCTTTATTCTACAAACGTGATCATCAGAAAAGTTATTGCTGGACATAATAATTAGCAGCAACTATAAATTTAAGAGTTAATATGTTTACAAGTTGGAAACTTACACGTGTAGGACAAGCTTTGAATCTTCGACCAGGATTTTGAGGGGTCCAAGCCACTTGTTCATAGATTGGGAAGTTACAATTACAATGTGTCATTCGACGTATCTCTTCTTTGGTATACCTCCTTCGATAATAAGTAGATGATGAAGATGATGAAGCTATGACATTAACACTGCTTTCAATTTTTTGTCTCAATTGGAAGTAATTTAAAAAAAGCGACTAGGGTTTATGTTGGAAGCAACAAATAAGAGGGAAAATGAATTGGGGAAAAACTAACATGTGGGGAGTTAGCTTATGTTGGTACACGCTGGACATTAAAAAAAAAAATTATTCCATGTTGCAGCGACCGGATGACGTGGAGTCTACCGGTTGGGGGAGTCAAATAATGTATGTATAAGTGAATTGTGAAGAGTTAGGTTCACTTAAATTTAAAATTTTTTGTTGGGCACACAAAAACGATATTCACGTATAGTTCGATACATTTTTTAATAGTTTCTCCTATATACTAATTTTGATTCGTGTCTATTTGCGACATGAAGAGACACTTAAAGTTTCTATCATCTAAGAACTATCATCACATAATAAATTTATAAAATTGGCTGTATCTTAAAGATGAAGAGACACTTAATGTGCAGATATATCAGTTATTGTAGAATGTGTTATGAAATTTATGTACACACCTTAATTTATAATTCATGCATTGTTTATCTAATAAAGATTAGCTTTTTGTTTTAGGTGGGCTTCAAATGATTACGACAGTTGCAACACATTTTTACTTGAGCCTAATCACTCTCCACGTGATTGGTGTCGTTGTTTCAAACTTTTTTTAGTACTTTGTTATGTTTTAGATCTAATACTTATCATAAAATAAGAATGATTGTGCACTTTTAGATGTGTGTGTTTTTAGTTTTATTTTTAATAAAATATACAAAGAACAAGTTTATAACTTTTTTTCTAAATTATTGAATCGTTATACCCGGGCAACGCACAGGTATTGTACTAGTTTGATTGGTGGAGAGTGTAGTTGGTGGAATTTCATAAAACTTTGTGCATTTTGAAAGTGAACACTTAATATGGGACGGAGGGAGTAACACATTGGGTGTTTAGATAACACTAATGGATACTAATGGCTCGTTTGGTTTATAGATAAGTTTAGAATTTGGTTTTGAATTTGGATTTGAATTTGTAATAAAAATGTTTGTTTTACACATTGGAGTTTAGTTAATTTAAAAGTAAAATAATAAAAGTAAATAATGTGACCTACAAATATTAAAGAGAGATGAATATTGTTTCAAAAAATGACAAACTTTCTCAATATAATATAAGTAGTACAAGTGTAACATGAAGAGATAGAAAACCAAACATTCTACTCTTCTTTTGTCTAACTTTATATATTTAATCCAAACCTTATGTTGGAAAGGAGGCAACCAAACAAGCCCTAACCCTCTGTTCTAGAGTTTTTTTTTTTAAGAGGGAAGTAAAATAAAGTAATTCAATGTAAAGAAATAGGGAAGAGTGGAAGTAAAGTTTATAGATTTTCATGTTCTTGAGTTTATAGTAAAGTAAAGTAAATGAAAGTAGGTGGTCCCATTTTATACTTTTTATATTTGTGGAATTACTATTATAACCTTGCTCTATAATAAATACACACTAAAGACAAAAAATATTTTTGACATTAAAGTCTTTTCATTTTTGTCTTATTCACTTTACTTCCTTTCCATCCCATATATGGGATGAAAGTGTGGAGTGAAAAAAACAAAGAGACAAATGTCCTTTTCATGTGTTTTACTTCCATTTACTTACTTCCAAAAACTTAAGAACATGATTTTTTTTTTTTTTTTGTGATCCTTCATTTACTTCCATTTACAAACTTGAGAACAGAGTGTAACCCTCTGTTCTCGAAAAAAATTTGAGAAGAAAAGGAAAGTAAAGTTAAAAAAGAGAAAGCAATGAAATGAATGGGAAGTAAAGTTTACTTTCACCCCAAAAGTGGGGTGAAAGTTTTAAAAGCAAATACCCCCTATTTTGCTCACTTACTTTCACTTTCATCACCAAAAAAAACTTAAGTACATGACATTTTTTTTTACATTTTATCACTTTCATTTGCTTTTCTTCCTTTTACTTAACTTGAGAACAGAGTGTAAGTCATTACAAAATATAGATAACATCACGAAATAAAAAAAATGCAAAGATTACTATCTAATACACATAAAAAACAACATACACACGTTAAAGGGTCTTTAGTATCCTCGTCCGTAGGCTCATCCAACCTTACACAATGGTATATGTTATCATTGTGGAATATATTATCCACAAGTGCGTAAGGATCATCTTATGGAAAAAAATGTAATAGCAAGTTGTTTTTTTTTTTTTTTTTCTTTTTTTTTTTAAATGGTTAGATATGCAGTATAATCAAATTAGCATGCACAACGAAAGACTCAATTAAAACTTCAATTTATACAAAAAGTTTTCCCCATGACCCCTTATACACAACATGTTTAATCAATCATCCAAGTAATCATAAATTATGTACTTTGTAGCAAACCCGCAAACACGAACAAGTAAATCTTGACCGCACAACAAACTTCTAATCAATAATGTGATTAGACCGGTCGGTAATCCACAATAACACTCTACCAATATGCTATAGCTGCTAGGCTTGAGTTATCTTTGAACAACTAACAAGACTTGATCAAATTTGTATACATATAGTACCTAATTTGGATACTTTAACCAAAGATTAGTTTTTCTCCATGAACCCAAACCCGAACCTAACCCCAATAAGCAAACACACCATTATTATTAAGGAGAGTATCAAACTGAACACTACGGTGGTGGTGGACCATCTGGTGGTGGTGACCACCACGCGTATAGACCATAGCAAAGGCACAAGACCACACGCCATGGGTACGTTTTTACACTCGTTTACTGTTTCCTATGTTTTTTCTTGTTTGTTAGTGTGTGTGAGAGATATATTGTGGGATAATATTAAAAAATGTAAAAAAGTTGAAAAAATGGAGTATGTATATCATTTACAGTAGACATCCTTTTCTCATTTCGAAATCCCAAAGGCGGGAAACAAAAAAAACCCCAAATCTCATCTCCCCAAAACCACCACACCATGAGAGGCCCCACCGGACGGCGCCCACCAACCGAACGCCCCACCGCCGACCACCGGTACACCACCCCAACACCAACAGAACCACCGCACTACTCCACCACCTCCCGCCGCGACTCCGTCCTCTCCGACACCAGCTTCGCCTCATCCCGGCCCTCCTCCGCCCACTCACACCGTCACAACAACAAAGACCAATTAATAACAGACCGATCATACCAAACACACGCAATTGCAACAATAAACAATTACCTCTCTTTTAACAAATTCCCAATCTCTCTAAAACTCAAACCCTTACCTTCCAACAAAGACATCTCCGAGACTTTGAAATTCGTTCTCTCGCGTCTCGAATATCCGCTTTCGGGTAAACTCGAGGAGGATTTGTTTCTTGTTTTGAAGTTTTTTAACTGTCCTGTTAAGTTTAATAAGTCTGCGTTGAAGGCGCCTGGCACGCCTCATTCGTTTCCTAGTGTTTTGGCTGTCATGCATTGGTTGGTTCAAGTGGCGTTGCATAATGAACATGTTGTTAATTCCACTAATGTCATTTCGAATGATAGTATGTTTAATTATAGTTTGACTAGCTATTTGCATTATATTGCGGGTGATGATGATGCCGTTGATAGGGAGGATGCTGCTTTTATGGAGAAGTTTGAATCGGTATATATATTTATATTTTTGGTTTTCTCGAAAGTCTTACTACTATTTTACTAATATGTTTAACGGAATAGTTGTCTACTACTTTAATTAATACTAGCTTATTTAGAGAAAATTAAGGACTTAGTAGAGTTTACGAGCTTATTCATCATCATGTATTAGAAACATAGTATAAATACAGTTAAGCCTGCAAAATTAGCTTAGACAGACACCCCGTAACTATCACAAACTTAAAAAACATTATTCAATGCTCATCAAAGGGTAAAAATGTCATCCTGCCCCAGATTAAACTGTGTGTTTTTTTGAAATGTTGGTAGGAGCTGAATACGGTGAAGGAGAAGATAAATGTGAAGGCAGAAAACGCTAAGGAGTTGGAGCGAAAACTGGAGGCGATGAGGTCGGGGCCATCGCTAAGGGAAATAAAGGAGGAGGAAAAGAGTGTATTGGAAAAAAAACTCAAGAAGTTTAATGATTTGATTGAGCAATTGCGGGATGACGAGCTGAGAGCTGAGAAGCAAATGGAGGAAAAAGAGAAGGCATTGGGGGCTAAAGTGGAAGAAAGGAGTAGGATTTGTGCAGAAAATGAGGACTTGAAGAAGAAGGTGGAGGAGCAGGGTTTTAATATGAGGGATGCTGAGAGGATGAAACGGGAGTTGCAGGCGGTGGAGAGAGATATTGGAGAGGCTGAGGTTGAGAGGAATAAGTGGGAGGAGAAGTGTTGGGATCTTAATGCTGTTATCGGGACAAAGTGGAAGGAGCTTGAGGCGCTTCAAATTGAATGCAATCAGGCTATCCGAAGGTACCTATTAATAGTCGCTTGTAGAAATTAGAAAAGCTGCAATGTGTTTGTTATTTATGTTACTGCCGATATCACATAATCCGATCTTGCATATTCAAGTCCTATGATTAGATGCATGAGGTAGAGTGGTACATGTGATCATTTTCATGCTCGATTTGATTTGACATGATTCTAGTTTTAGGTTAACCTTCTTCGGGAGCGACAGTCCAGTTGTTATTAGTTAATGTTATTCAATAATTCTGTTTGGTTCTTATCAGTACTATGTGAAAATGGAGTAGAATTTTAGATCTGTTTAAGGTGGCTAGTAAGCCTGTAAATGCAGTCCTCAGATTGTCCCAAACCACATTTTTTCTATAGAGAGGTACAGTATGAATAACTGCTGTTTTGAGGTATGTATGGATATATCCCCTGTCCGCAATCAGTGTTAATGGAAAATTACTGTCATTTATAGGGGTGTTTGGATATGCATCATAAAACCGAGTATCTGGTCATTGCACTTTAAAGTAGTAATAATGAGCTTATTGATGTTTGTATAATGTGATTCTGATTATGATGGAGCAATAAGTATACCCTCTAGGACGAAGTGTTATAGCATGCCTGTACAAGAACATGTATGCATGTAGTGGACTGGTGGGTACTGCCACAATTCAGATAAAGTGCTCTTGTTCATAAAAAGAACCAATGTTTGTACTTGATCTGTAAAATAAACATTATTGTAAAATGTCAAGAGAAGTTGCAGATGACTGCAAAGTGCAAACAGAAAGAACCCAGCCACAATAATCCTTTAAGAATTTGAACAATAAAAAATTATACCCATCTTAACATTCACCGATTTGCAACTTTGGCACATCTGCATTTTAGAAATATCAAGTGCTGACAAGCAATATCCCTGTCCTAATTTTTTCACATACCCTATGAACAGAGAAATCAAGTGCTGAAAAACTTTTTTTTTTGGTGCAAAGGTGAAAAACTTTCACATACCCTAATTTTTTCTGAATATCTCATGCATTGTTGCTGACAAGCAATATCCTTGTCCTACCTTGTTATAATATAACATGCACATTGAGCACTGCCAATTGCTAGTGATTGGGTAACATCATCTAGCTCTGTCTTGTTACACTGAACATGGATTTTTTGGTAGCACCAACAAAGGTAATACACAATCACAAATCTCTATTTTTTGCCATTTCGACCCTGTGTTTAACAATAGTAAACATATAGTTGGTGAATTCCTCCTTAACTATGTAATAAGTCTTCACGTATAATGGTGTTGTCACCGGTGTGATTATCAGTCACATCATGTAGTCCTGCCTAGCACCAAGTCAGCTACTGCAGTCTAATTCATTTTCGTTATCACTTATCTGATATGCTTTGAAAGTGGTACCAACAGAAGTCTCAGTTCTTTTTATGATCTAATATGCAATTTCTGTAATGCACTAATGCCATCATAAAGTGTTAGTCCTACTTTTTCTCAAATATGTCATGATACTGAGTTACTTTCATTGGCCTTGCAACGGGAAGGAGCAATTCTTGCTAATCAGGAAGGTTTTCAATAATGCCATGTCACCTTTCGCTTTTAAATACATTGGGAACTATCTCTGTTGTGATTTTTTTTTTCTCTCTTTACTCAAAGTAAAGATGGTCTGGTTGTTGTTTGTTTCCTCTGTTTATCTGTCACGTTCATTGTCTAATTTGATGCATAGAGTTGAACTTGAGATCACATCCTTAATATACTTCTGGTTTCATTGTCTGAATTTTTTAGGCTGAAACTAGGAAATGGTTTCCAGTATGAGTTGAATGCAAAAGGTTCAACACCTATTGAGGTGCTTGGGGATTACAAATCAACATTAAAGCCTGGACTCAACTCTTCCATTGAGGAAGTAAAGAGAATGAAAATGGAAAGTCTGGAAAGCAAGGTTCGTCTTCAGCAGGTATCTAGTGACATTGCTGCAAAGATCAAGGCAAAAGAAAATCGTATTGCCATACTTCAGTCGCAGATTGATGAAGTAAGTCTCACTATTAATATATTAAATTGATTGATAAGCAATATTTTACTTTCCTAAAATAAGGGGTAACAAGTACTATCCATCAAAAGAATTTCCATTCTTTTTTTTAAAGACGGTATTGTGGCCAAATATGCATATGGAGTACCTGTAGGACTATCTTCTTTGATATTGTAAGGATGATTTTAGTTATGAACGATTGAAAATATTTCTACCAAAGCACAAGCTTAATATGCAACGTTACATATTGGGGATAAATAATGCACCTATTGGGATGATGTTTTGTGTTAGTATTAGTCATGATTAGGACATTTGTATGGGGATACGTATCATTACCCATAATGAGTTGCTCATAGGTTGTGTATATGAACCCTTCTATGGTGTTACCTATGGATCGACCTTTTCAATGACCAAGGACTCTGTAGTACTTTGGTTTTTGGGTGCATAAACTGTTCACTGTTAGGATTTAAGGTTTACATGTTTCAATTTATCATAATATGCATTTTTAAGTCTTAGTTCCTAAGTAAAATTATGCCACACACATAATCTGCAAAACATAACCAGGTTAGTTCACTTGGACCCTCATTTTTTTGCACCTCGCCTTAGTCCCTATGTAGGTAGGTCGGCTCAACTGCACCTTCACCCTTAACTACACTGTGAGCGAGGCTATTACTTACTACATATCTAAAATCTCGGTCATATATGATGACAGTAGATATCTCTACGCAGCCTATACATTTCAGATCACAAATATATAGCAGTAAATATTTTGGCAGTAATTTTCTCACCAAAATCAACTGCTCAGTTGAGTTAAAGATAGTCGTCATCTAACAAATATCAGTCAGATCCTTAATATCTAAATAATATAAAAGTGAGACAGCGTAATAGGTATGAAGATTAAACACCTGAAGTGCGTCATTTGAAGTTTCGAATCCTAATAGGCATAATGAAACCCGAGTTATGATTGAACGAAAATCAAGAAACTGAAATAGAGTAACGAGAGAATGTGTGCTCACCTGCACAAACTATTGACTTATAAAACAGAGATGATCTCGATGCAGTGAAGCAGCCCGTCATTTAGCAAAAAATATGTTTAAGTTAATAGAGGAAATCAGTCTTTTCAACCAACTTCTGTTTGACACATGACATTTGTTTTATTCTAGTTGAGGTTGGCATATGAGGAAATATCAAACCCATCAACTACTATAAAAAACTGATATTTGTCTAACCCTGAATGTCTCAACTCTCAAGTCTGGACGTGCTACACATCTTGTAGATGTTTAGCCAGTTATTTACTGTTTCTTATTTAACACAAATTGCTCAATGTCTGATCAGTTGACCAATCAAATAAGTGCGATACAAAAAGGAACACAAGATTACATCTCCAGGTGTGAAATGGAGGCTAGGCAGTTGCAAGAGAAATTTGAAGCTGAGTCTCATAATGTTGACCTTGTCGAAAAAGAAGCTCATGAATTTCTTGAGGTAAGATTCTGTTTTCTCTATTTGCATGGGAACCAACTTGGAACCTTTTTAAACTTTGATATTGAATCAAATCAATTATTATATTTATACCAAATGACTGCAAAAATAAATATTGTTCTAGGGGTGGCCAGATGGTCAGGTAACTGGTCAAAATTGATTTAGGTTGAAACATCACTTTTTTAGTATGGGTCAAAGCATATTGGATGGACCCACATAGACCTGTTTGTAGTAAATTGTAAATATTATTATCACAATTAGAGTAAATTACATAAATCATCCCTGTGGTTTAGTGAAAAACAGCTTAAATCCATTCTCAGTGATACTATTTGCATAAACGGATGAAAGAGCTAAGCAAAGAGTGCAGTTTGGGACCAATTATGCAAATAGTGTCGAGGAGGGATGATTCTGTTATTTTCATCAAATGGATGACTTCTGTAAATAAATCTTACCATCATAGGTAAATGGGTCGAACTGGCCACCTCTTATAAGCGAATGCAGTGGAACCATATGAATGAAACGAATGCATGAACTGTTTAGCAATCAATTAAATTTAAAATTTGAACTGTGCATTCATCTTGGGTTATTACTGTTATTATTATTCTGATTGTTTCAATTGCATTTTAATGGACTATATGTATACTTGTGAAGAATGCCAAAGCGGCGTTGCAGGAAGCAACTGTGCGCAGTGAGGAGGAAGTTCAGATGTGTGCTTATAAGCTCTTGGCATTGATTGATTCAGTCTCAAAGTACAAAGAGTTCACAGCTTCAAAAATACCACTGATGAAAGACGTAGTTTCAGAAACGGCTGCCGCTATGGCACAAGTGCACAATGACTCGTTGGCATTGAGTATTGGGACATTACCCCCAATCTAAAGTCTAGTTTATGTGCTATCTTTTGTCGGGTTTTTATGAAAGATATCAAGTAAACGCTATGCATTCAAGGAGTTGAAATGAATATTTATACTGTAACTAATTTCCCTTAATACTTGGTTGAAGCTGCTCATGCGGGTCTTTGTAACTTGTTGCTTTTAAATAGGTGTTTTGGTCTTGCTTAACTGGTGAATTTGAGCTTGATCAATTTGAATTTTTACTGGCCAAGTCTGAGTAGGTATAAATATGAGTATGAAACATGTATGCAGCTCTCCAAATGGATTATTGGATGGTCATTAAAAGGTCCGCTATTTGTCTTGTATATGAGGTTAAACATAGTTACTATACACATTATCTTGATCGTCACTTGCCTGAAAACCTAATAGCAACAGCTGGTAAGTTCAGAAAATTGATAGTCATAAAGTAGTCAAAGTTGACTCGCATTATCCCTTTAACCATTTTCCGTGATCCACTTTTGGAATAACCAACTTCAACAATGCAAAGTTCATGCTCTATAACAACTAGTGCACTCACACCATTTTAACTTAATCGAATAAACAATTGTATGCTTTCTTCTTATAAAGAGTTGCATGGTGAATGATTGAATTTGTGATTTTGGATATAATCCTCTCCATTCATGTGGAGTTAAAATGTTAAGAAATATAATTTATGATTGCTGTAAAACTTTATTTGTGAAATCCAAAAAAGAATATTTATCATAATATTCCGTAGAGGTTATGTGTTTGAGATATTGGTGTGAACTAAAAACATTAGCTACATGACAATTATGGAATACAGTATGTATCCCTATTGTCTCGACTAATGAAACCATACCATCTTATTCATAATACTCTTTGGGAGCGTCTATGCGTGATGAAGGTTGATGAGGATTCTTACTTACGCCAACAATCCTCACAATGATAGTGATGTTCGCAGATATTATTATTGGTCTAGTAGTATTGAATTATTGTTACTATGTGTATGAGCCCATTAGCTTATTATTTATAGTGTATGATGTAACGATTGATAATCAATAAACATATACGACTTACATGGGCATTAAGTCATACAGTATAAATAATAGACTAATGGGTTCATACACATACTAACAATAATCCAATACTAATAGGCCCATAATAATATCGGCTAACATGTGAGGGGCTACAATGTCAGTTTAAGAAGCTACACAAAAGATGCGTAGCTGCTAAGTAATCGTTTAAAAGATGACATTTGCTTCATATAGTCATAATTATCGTTAAAACTAACGAAATCACACTGAGCACAATGTATTGTTTTGTGGAGACCTTGAAGAGGATTTGTTAAAACTGTGAACAAAACCGGCAATGATACAACGAAAAATTAATTTTGTGAAGATAGTACAATATATTGTTTAAATCTGATTCGAAGACGATGAAAGAGTATAAAAAAGGATGGACTGCAACATAATTGAGTTGAAAGACTATTGTGAAAATGAGATAAAATATTTTTTTACCCATGTAAGTTGTAGCTAGGGGTGGAAACGAGCCGAGCCGAGCCCGAGCCTGCCAGAGCTCGAGCTCGGCTCGTTTCGAGCCTTAAATTTTAAGCTCGAGCTCGGCTCGTGGTATGTGATATAGGCTCGAGCTCGGCTCATTTATACGATTTGGCCATGAAAAGTTAAAGCTTGGCTCGAGCTCGAGCTCGGCACGTAATATACCTTTATTGAGCTCGTTAATAAGCTCGAGCTCAGCTCGTATATATGTTTAATACTTAAAATATCATAATGTCGTTTAGGTTCGCGAGCCCAAACGAGCTTTGTATGTAAAACTCGGGCTCGAGCTCGATTAATAAACGAGTTGCAACTTAGGCTCGAGCTCGGGCTCGAGCTCGTTTAGGATCAGCTCATTCAAGCTTTTTACCGATCCGATCCCGAGCTTTTCACGAGCATCTCGGCTCATTTCCAACCCTAGTTGTAGCATAATAAGATTGTAGCAAACCTTATCCATATGTATTACGAGATAAAGTATGATTAACAAATGTTTTGGTCTGATACCTCAGTGTTTTTTATCGGGCAATCAAGTCAATTAACTAATAGCAACCACGTTTTCACGGGGCAACTCCACTACTCCCTTTCCGGTTATGCGTATAATGCTTAAAATGAATTTTTGAGTTACAACGTGTTGGGAATTAAAACACTAACAGTTTGTACTACCAGGTTTAAAGTTTGTACTGCTGAAGATATAACTAACAGTACTAACTGAGTTAGTACTGCTAGCATAACTGGAGACTGCTTATGAAGATGGTACTGCTAAGAAGA